>JBBWSJ010000096.1:0-177485 GCA_038088505.1 Diaporthe velutina | reverse complement strand
CCCCCCCCCCCCCCCCCCCCCCCCCCCCCCCCCCGCGTGAGCAGCGAGAAGATATACACCTAGACCTGGGTCATTTGCGTGTGCCAATAGGGCATCCGGAACTGATCGGGATGCCCAGCTAGGCCGACCGCTTCCCCATTCCCTCCTTTGGCTTACGACTATGGCAGGAGCAAGATGAGCGCCACTCCCCATCAGCTGACCCAGCACCGGACCACAGAGGCTTCGAGCTCTAAACTCGAGTCAGCAAAAGAAAATTAGACAGGACTGGGTCATATGCTTGCTCTGTAACACAAATTCGCGTTGACCCTCGTTCCCGGGCCAGCTTGACATGGCTGCCTGCCAACTGTGCCCCATCATGGCTGGGGCTCGCAAGGCTGTGACAGGACCTAGAAAAGATGCGGTGAAGCAGAGGCGTCAGAACGTTATTGTCTTTCGAGCATGACGCGGCATGTATAATAGTTTTGTTCTGGACATCCAGTCACTGACGCGAGCAGTGAACCTTCGAGCGTATTTAATTGTCTGGGGTCGACTGGTGCCAATCACTCGCAAGCTTTTCGTCCGTGGTTCGTACAGGCACCCTCACAGCGCACCCAGCCCATCCCGGGCATAGTGATTTGGACCTGGCATGTTCTACTCTGATCTTCCTCTTGGTTGTCTCCCCTCCCCTCCTCCCCTCCTCCTCTTCTCCACCCTCTCAGTCTCTTTTCCTTTCATTCTTCTTGTTCACTCTTACGCTGAAATGAATGGAGCTACACGCACCATCATATTATACGTTGTTGACCTTCCCAGGTTCAGTTGTCCTATGTCTGCTCCGTCTACCTTTCACTCGTTGTGCTTGCACATATTGATCACTGCCCCACGGTCCATTGAACCGAGCTTTGAGCTGCGCTCGAACTCGCCCCTCCGCCTCACGCGGAATTCCCCAAGCAAACTTGTACATCTCATCAGGTATGGCTGACAAGAGTGTTATATTATAAATGTATTTGATCCAGTTGCTAACGATGTTTTTCAGATGCAGGTCTGACAACATATGGCTCCCGACCGCCCACTGCAACCCGCAACCCCACCCGTCCCCATCCCCTCCCCTGGGCCTGGGTGAAACCAACATCACTTCTGTCAACTCGCATTTTTCACTCCACAAAGTCATCGATAGATTGCATCGGAATCATTCTAACGATCTGTCTTTGTGCACCAGCTGTTGGAAACTCTGCCCACCTAAATTCTTCGAGCACACCTCCTCCGACCCTCTTCCAACGTCCACCAAATCCTGCAAGCGCCCCGATGCGTTGTCAAGTGACTTCGAATCAGAAAGGATCTAAAAACCAACCATAACTTCGTCTTGAGGCCACCTGGGCATATTATCTGGCAGGTCTCACATGCTGCTGTGGTAGTTTCACAGACTTCCCGCGTGTGACGCCTCGCGTCCGTGTTGGAATGCCCAAGCCCACCAAAACGCAACTGCTGGGCATCACCATTTCCATGTCAAGACAGAGGGGAAGAGGGTCGCCCTCTGACCCTTGTATATGCCCGTTTACCAATGTTTTCTGCTGTGATAGACGTTCCGGCCTCTGCTCTGGATCTGCCCGTGCGGATGTTCTGCAGTTGAAGGCGTGGCGGGTCCGCCAGGAATTTGTCAATAGCTCGCAGTCCGTAGCATAGGAGTGCTTGCACCTGGCCTCCCGTTGTGGACGCCTTGACACCGTCAAAAAGCCGGTTGTGCCTCTTGATGGCCTTTGGGGTGGGCGTTTTCACCCAGGTACTCTCCAGTACTCAGTCTCCCGTGGGATATGGTATATTTGCAGCGAGAGGCTGAGAGTCCGCACGTTCACGGCACGTGTAGTAATTCTTTGGCCTTCGATAATAATTGGCGCAGGACTCGTCCTGGCACTGCGGCCTGAAATGGCTGTCCTGTGGATGGGGATATGTACGGGGATCCATAGCATGGAGCCAGTGTTCGGAGGGAATGAGCTTCACGCCAGGGTCCGTTAGGGCTCTCTTCTGGCAGATCATGATAGCTTTGTGATAGTTGACCATGAGACATTGGGATGCGATATTGGTATCATCGGCGCCGCTTAAGTAATGAGACCTGATATCCAGCCTCTGGCTGTTTTTCCCAATTTCATGGCGCCCGATCAAGCTTCGGTAATATCTTGGAAGCCATAATTTCCACGGCTGGTCCGAAGTGGGCGGTTGAAGTGATGCTGGTGTGGGAGGCGGCGGTTTATTTTCAGCAGACTCTTCGCTCTCCTCCTGCTCTTCCATCTTGTAATGGATAGGAAATGAAGGTGCAAAACAAGCCATCTCGGGTAGGGTCCCCGGGCGGCCTGGGGGATACAGTATATCAGCCGGCCCCAGCCGCCGGAATTTCCGGAACAGCGCTCTTAGCTCTGGTGCGGGTATCCGCCCGTCTGCCCTGGGCATCAGGTTGTCGATACGGCCGTGTGGTGTCCATTCCAGATAGAGAACCACAATATCTGGAGCCCGGTCCGAGAAGCCCCTGGTGGTGCTGAGACGTGCCCGGGGCCATGTCGGTATCTCCGAGGCCGTGCAGCGTGTATCATGGGTAGGGTCGTGACACTCAATGACAAACTTGTGAAGCCACGCTTGCAAATTGTCTTCTGCTCCTGCTCCTCCTGGTCCCCCTCCTCCTTCTCCGCGTGGCTGCTGCTGCCGCCGCCGCCAATCGTCGATATGCGCCTCGATGGTTCCCCAGGCAATTTGTACATGCTCACACAGCTGTACCGATCCCTGCCGGCCCAGACACAGGCGGGGGCCGAGATACTTGGATACTGGCGGGTGCTGGTAGGTCCGTGGAAACATAAAGATGTCGTGAGCAATGTCGCAGGCGGCACAGTGAGGTCTGCTGTACCTGTGGTAAAACCTGCTGCATGTGCAACTTTCCTTGAACTTGCAGGGGTCCTGGGAGGTTCGCACATTGGCGTCGTTCCAGCGTCTGCAGTTCTCACATCGCCCGTCTCTCTGTAGTAGCCGCCGGAATTTTAAATGCAGACCACGTCCCGGAGGCAAAGGAGGACCGACAGGGACATCCACGGTGGTCCAAATGTCTGATTGACAGTAGAGAAGACGAAGGAACGTCCTCGAGGTAATGCGGAGACAGCATAGCGTCACATCATCGCCGCGGAGGAATTCGAGCACAATGACGAGGAGCTCTTCCGGCAGCCGGGTCAAGGGACAGTAGCGGTTGTTATAAGCCTGTGAGGCAATAAGCGGGTCCATAGCATGCTGCAGGGAGTCTAGGGTGAGTTGCAAGATTCGACTGTATTCGTGGTCCTGCGTCTCCCGCTGAATCCGCCTCTCAGCCTCGCGCTTCCTTTCCTCGCGGCGCTGGCGTTGCTCGCGCCGCTTTCGGATCCACTGCGTAATAATGCACATTTTTGGTATCAAAATGAACTTTATGGATGAAAGGGCCCAGGCGATTGCAGAGTGGGCAGTTAAGTCGCTCATAGAATTGTTGATGATGATGTTGTTGTTATTGTTGAGAGTGAAGATGAGTTCAGCGCGTAAACGTAGAAATAATGTTCTCATATTTTTTTCAAGCACAAAATACGCCGGCCAGTCGATTCTCTCATGGCAGGATTGACTCGAATCTTGAGCGACCCTGTAGTTAGTGCCAATTGCGTCAAGCACCAACGAGTCTAGGGCCTGAACGGTGCCAAACAAAATGTCAAGTTCGCTGATTTAGACGACAAGCGTATTGTCCGGCCGATTCCAGCGCCAGAAGGCTGACGTACGGTGGACTTGTTGGGCTGTAACTTCCAGGCCGGCTCAAAGCGTATTGTGGGCATTTTTGTGTGTGTGTGTGTGTGTGTGTTCGTGTGTTCGTGTGTTATGTTACATGTTCCTCACCGAGCGCCAGAGCAGAGTCTGAGTAGCTATTACTCACCGAAATACCCTGAGTGACCGCCAATATGTGTGATAACTGCAGAGTGAAGGCTGGCGCTCTGATCCTTTCTCACAATAAATTGTTGTTGTATTTTATTTCCTGCCAAAGATGTACTCAACACAAGCTACCCCGTAGTCACAAATGCATAGAGTTGATCGATATGATCTGGATTGGATTTGAGTTGGGACCGAGTGTATGGTCGAGGTGATTTGTGCCTAGGTACACTGGATGTCACTGAGCGTGGGTGAGACGTGTACTGATTCAAGCTGGATTGCTAAGCAGCCCGGTTAGCAGTTTGTGTCGGAAGCCAAGTAAGGGACAACTACCTAGGGAACAATACCTTAAATTGCCACTAAGTAGGCCTATTTACCCTCCGTAACTTAATAACACCTACTTTCAATACAAGTCTACTGCAGGCCACAAATGCTCCCAGTGTCTTTGACTTCCGAAAGGCGAGTGCTACATCGTCGCTGACGAGTCCTGCACTCCCTTTTCAGAGCAGAACCCGCCTCGCCTTCGTCACCCAAGTGACATCAAAATCCCAGTCACGGGGCTGTGTCCTCTGCATGACCTCCGCCCACTCCACCTGGTCCTCAAGAACACGCGAAAACATGCCCACACTCTCCCAATAGTCAGGCAAGAAACCCGCCATCTCCCAGTCCAGCAGAGTTAGAATCTTTCCATCTTCGTCCACGATGATATTCTTCGGCTTGATGTCCCCGTGGGTGAAGACAGAGGCCGTACTGCGTGGAAACTTGTCCAGCACTTCCTGGCCATCGGCATAGGAGAGCCCGTTTCGCTCAACGTAATTCCGGAGTATAAGTTGGCGGAAGTCCTCGTCATTCTCAATAAGCGGCACTGCCTCGTTGGAATAACCTGTGAAGGGGGGTTGATACAGCTCCGAGCCGTCGACAGTAGTGTAGAGGCTGGGCAGCCCTTCTGGCCGTGGGATTGTCCGTAGCGTTTGAATGATCTCCCAGGTAGCCATGCACACACGCTCCTTGCGGTCGGATGGTAGTGTGGGCCAAACATTGTGAAGTGTCCTGCCAGGCACATAGTCCATTACTATTCGGCCGCGTCCGCCGTGGAGATCCCATTGAGCAAAGTGTGCGATGGGGATGGGTACCGAAGGAGCGTGCTCGGCAACGTATCTCATCGCGGCAAACTCGCCGCGATGGCAGCGCGGGCTGGTCTTCATCACCACATCGCTGTCGATGCGCGTGATTGTAGACCCGCACGGGGTCTCAGAGATGGTGTAGGGCTCAAAGTCGTCGTCGACGGGTTCGAGATCGTCGTGGACAGGCTCGGCATTGTCTTCGACGGGCTCCACTTTGTCGTCGACGCTCTCCATCGTGTCGGAACGAAGGTCGCAGACGTTTTCCCAGACGGCTTCTTATCTATTATGGTCCGGTCAATTCACCAGGTGACAATCGGGAAGAGACAGGCAGGTTGGCCGGTTCAGTAGACAGGTACTTTTTCGAGGTGTGTTAGATTTTGAAGGGTCGTCCAATGAGTCGTAAGCATTCGCCAATTGTCGTCAGTACCTTGTAGAGGGTCCGGCTCGGTGGTCCAAGCTGCCATATATGTAATTTACCCTTGCCTTTTTCTTGTCCCCCCCTCTTCCCTCTCCTCTTACTCCATCTCTCTCCGTCTCTCTCCGTCTTTCTTTCCACGTGTTGTCTCCTTGTCCACTCTTATTCTTTGAACCAGTCACATGGCCCACCGGTCTGCTATGTCTTATGATTAACAACCCAACTCAGACATAGCTCAGAGGGAATTCTTTCCTTGTTTTGTATACAAATAGCAAGTGTCCGATTGGACCTCTTCATGTTAGTAGAGGTGAAGTATTGCATTTCATCGTAAAGCGCCAGCAGTGGGGTCCATTAAGTATCCACGTCAACTGCATTGCAAATACTACCGCGTATACGCCAATTTGAGCACAAGAGTAGATCTATTGGACGACTGCAAAACTGTGTAACAAGGCTATCTCAATGTATAATTAGTGCACTGCCTGCCACCATCGAGCCACTCAGGCAGACTGGGCGAGTGATTGGATGAGATGCAGCAGTATATGCAGGTCTGGCGCTGACAATGCATGCTCTTCAACGTGTGCTGCGGTAACGAGTTAGCCACGAATGCTGGCAATGTGGCGAAGCTGATCAAGTCTACAAACGCAGTGTTCAGGAATCCGCCCCGCTCCCTTTTCCTTCCTACTTCCCTACCTTTTGCTGCCAAATCCAGCCACCCCCCGAGCTTGAAAATACACCAATGTCCCAAGTGGCTCACCAGGTTTGACAATTCCAACTGCCTGCCATACTTGGCACCCTGGAGGATATGGATCCAGCAACGATCATCGGCACTACATCCGCCATCTTGAGCTTCGTGCAGTTCACAGGAAAGGTTATCTCTACTACAATCGCAATCCGCAACAATGCCGGCCAGGCTACGGACTCTAACCAGGCGCTGGATGCAACGGTGAAGGGATTCAACTCCAGGCTTGCTAAATTGAGATCACGGATGCCCGCACAGCCCAGTAGATACTCTGAAGTTCTTACAGCTGATGACGATGCACAAGCTAGCCTGCTGCTGTCTCTAGCCAAATGCGAGGATCTTGGCTCCAAAATCCAAAAGCTGCTCGACAAGATTGGCGCCCAGAAAATGGACCAGACCGGCTCATCTGTGTCGAAATCAAGGTTCTGGAAGGTTATACACAGGACACCCGAGAATAATCCTTCAACAGTTCTGGTAAAGACAAGCCTCCCTGAAGCCTTCAAGGCCAGCCTCAAGTCCTTTTGGATGGAGAAGGATATCAAGTCCTTGCGCGAGCAGTGGGAGAACTGTGTCAAGGATTTCAACATCAATTTCATGAGGTTAGTTTTGAGTTAAGTGTGAACAACTGATATGCGCAGCAAAACCTCAAGTTCATTGAGATGTTCACCATGAAGAAAGTGGGCTGATAAGTTGTGCCTGAATTTGCCGTTCACAGACTCGATACGCAGACCCGTTTCAAAGCCCTGCAGCAAGTTTCTGATGAAAGTTCAGCCACATTGAATGCCCTTCAAGGGAATCTCCAGACCCTGGTCATGGACTGCAAAGATGCAAACCTGAAAGCCCTGGGATCCTTCCTCGATGACTATGTTCGGGATAACTCCAATGCTGCTAAGGAGAAGCGGAATTTCGAACATTTACTCAAATTGCTTGAGTTTCCTGGCATGGATTCAAGACGGGACCAGGTTCATAATGCAGCCAGAGATACTTTCGAGTGGTTGTTGTGTGAAGACTCCATTCCAAAGTGGCATGATGAGCTCGAGATGTCTCCTCGACAATGGCTGGCTACAGGCAGCGGGGTCTACCACATCACAGGCAAGCCGGGCAGCGGCAAAAGCACCCTCACGAAACTCATCGAAGAGTCTTCTGAGAGCCGGGAGCAGCTGCAAAAGTGGGCCAATTGGGGCCAGAAACAACTCATCAACGCTAGCTTCTTTGTTTGGAGGGCGGCAGACTCTAATCAACTTCAAAATCGAGTTGAGGGGATGTTACGAACACTTCTGCACCAAATTCTCACCGAGGAACCCGGACTTATATCGAGGGTGTTCCCTGAACACTGGCATCCCGAGAGGTTTCATTCCAATAGCCCCTTGATAGGACGCATACTCCAACTGGGAGAGATCGAAGATGCTCTCGAGCGTATTTTTGGATTCCCTGATCTCTTAGGACCGTACCGCATTTTTTTACTAATTGACGGCCTGGACGAGTTCGACGACGATCATGAAGCCCATTTCCTAATTGCGAAACGAGTAAAAGACTGGTGCGAAGGCAACCCCGACAATGTCAAGGCCTGTGTCTCGAGCCGTGAGGAAAACCCCTTTGTGAACAGCTTCCTAGCACACCAACGTCTGCGTCTACACCTCATAACTCATGCCGCGATCTGGAGACTGACAGAGCAACGTCTCATGGTACATCCCCACTTTGCGTCATGTTATTTCACAAAAGAGCAGCGCGAGCGATTAATTGATTCCATCAGCGATAAGGCAGAAGGCGTTTTTCTGTGGGCTGTCCTCACCGTCGCCGAGCTTACACATTGTCTTGACGGCAACCAAGACTTTAAGGCGCTTTGTCGGGTGGTGGATCAAGGCAACAAGAATTTAGAGAAGTTCTTCGAAGAGATTCTCTCGCGAATTCCGGACGTATATCGCGAAGATTCCCAGGCTCTGTTTCGAATTGTGCAATTCACAACTCGGGACTATTTTGGCTTTTGCTTGTTTCATGTCTATAAAGCAGTCGAATATGCTAAAGCAACACATCACTTGGCGGAGACTGTGGGTAATCTAGTCAGCCAGGAGGATGCCGTTGATGAGCTCAAATTGTTCAAATCGCGGCTTCCGATCATCACAAGGGGACTGCTAGAGTTGGAACGTGACAGGAATACCACGTCAGCCTTAGCAGGACCGCACGGCTTGTACAAGCTATCTTTCATACATCGGTCTGTGTTCGACTTTTTCCAGGGAGATCCCAAGCATATTTGGGGTGATAATCTGGCTGACAATGATTCTTACGTTGTTCGCCTCATTATCCAGTCCAGTATCCAGATCGTCAATACTCTCAACCACGACTCAAGCTACTGGCATTGGAGACGCTTCATCTACGGCGTCTTTGCCTGGTTCGGTCGAATAAAGGACCGAAAGGCGGTGACGGTGTCAGACTTCGCCTGCCTGAAGGCTCTCGACGCGGCCCTGCTCCGGAAACAAGGGATCCTCCCGGACGGCATACAATTTGATTCATCGCAGTGGACCGATGTGCGCCTGCCCCACTGGCGAGAATCGCTCGATGATGTGCCATCCATCTCGCTCGAGGCCTGCAAATGGAATCTCGAACGACGATCATTCCGTGACGAGTTTGTATCGTGGGCTCTGAAGGGCGGGTATCCCAATTGGATACGGAATCCAACTTGGAAGGCACGATTTGCCCGGGATCTTCTGCTGGGCCCGGGAGAGCTGTTTCAGCCTGACCTAAAGGGCTTAAACGAAGAATTCATAGGTGTCAACGAGGTCTTGGATGCCAACATGCTTCCCTGGCAGATGGACTTCGCTCCACCAGTGAGAGGATCGCTGTGGTTGAGCTATTTGGTCCATGTCATATTCCGATGTGCCCTGCTCCAGTGCGACGTTAGTTCTCAACCTGCCAATCATTCTGATAGCGCAATATCCATGATGTTGAAGGAAAAGGGCCCGGCGTTGCGCGCATTCCTATCAAATGGAGCGGAGCCCTATGTTGCCTTTCATTGGTGGTCAAAGGGTACAAATGCAGGCCGAGATGACTGCCACGAACTAAACGCGGACGCTGAAACAAGGACGAGGACATTGTCTTCATTTACCTTTAACTCGAGTACAGCGATGGACTCAACAAAGGACAGTAGCTGTGCATGGGAAGAAGGGGCAAGCAACTGCTCCGACAACCTACATAACGATCAGTGCGACATGAGCATTGGGAAGACTGTGCCGTTGGCAGACGTACTGTTAGGTGTTGACTTTGGACTTGAAGTTACTGTGGGCGCTACCGCGACAAGACAATTGATCCAGGGGCCGAAATGGCCAAGAATTCGAGACACACTGCTCATTCGCTTCTTCTTATCCAATTTCGGGACCGCAATTGGCACCGTCACTTTAACAGATCTCTGGAAAACGCTTTACTCGATACGGCTCAATGGTGCGCGTCCAGAAATGAAGCAAGAGACCGTTGAAGAATTGAATAAAATCATTCAAATGATCGACAACGCCACCGGTCAAGACGCAGCAGCGCAAGACGCACTCCCAAAATCTTATGAGAGGTCGGAAGACCAGAAAACACGTCACACACCTGGGACTGAAGCATTTGTGACGAATGGTACGAAAGCGAAAGGATCAACTAGCCTGGAACAAATGAAGGAGTTCCTCATACTCACTCTAGGAGGGATGTGGAGGAAGTACAAAATGCTCATGCTCCCAGTTCTAGGTAAGTGGTTTTGTCCTGTCACTCCCGGCACAGAACTGAAACATCATTTGTACTTACTCTGGAGCATCACAGGAGTCCTTACGGGATTGATTTTAGGGTCTGTAGTGACTATCTAAGTAAGTCAGAGGCGATCTAGCGCCTCTTGCCTTGAAGTGGAGCAAAAGTCGATGATCAAAAATCTCTTTGTTGGTTACAGGGGTACACCCAGATCATTCTCCACGACAACACCCTGCTCGTCGTCCCATACATGTCTCTGCCGTTGCATTTGCACATCGTTATGCTCTTGAATGGATAGTAGATTACGAAGTAGCCACGCTACAGCCCTCCAGTTGATGAGTCGCCCCAGATCCAGGTCGATATCACAGAGGCGGAGTCACACATACATGTCGAAGACATCCAAGCAGAGCAGCATAATTGCAGTCTTAAATTACACGCATACTATATGCTACTTAGGCATGGTTAGGTAGATTCCTACCTTAGGTTTGGTTGCACTTGCAATTTACTGGTGTACCCTCCATTTTTGCGGTGCCACTGTTCAATCTCTTCGGGATTCAAGTATTAACTTAAACTATTTCAGATAACTGTTACATTTCTGTTTAGATAGGTAGGTATGAAGAGAAATACCGCACTTAATCATGTCCTGGAACTTTGGACGCTTTCTACTAAAGCACTTGAGCCTCGTGAGATTCGATATGTATCATTACTTGGTTTCCTGATCTGCTACGATTTCCTCAGTATCAAAGTCAGCGCCGATTGGGCGTCTTAGTACTTCCTCGAGGGGCGCATGTGATCCCTGTTGACCGTCGTCAAGTTGAATACCGGGTCCAGAATCGTGGTGTTCCGACAAATCTCTGACGGAAATTTCGAGCATTGACACTTTCTGTTCTAATTCACACAGCTTCCCAAGAACCTTTTCAAGTTGATCCTCTGATGAATAAGTTTCCCGATAAATGCTATGCTCCAATGTCAGTAAATAGACCACCATCTCAATTCGGTATTAAATGTTTCAACCTACCTGACCTCGAGAGCATCAACTAGTATGTCGTATTGTGCTACCATTTGATTTACACGTTCTTTCAAATTGTCCCGGATAAGCCAGTACGCGATTCCAATGCCAAGGAATCGCGTTCTGCCTCTATCTGGGTTATCGAATTCATCCCAAAGGCGTGAAATCGTGGTCATGACCACCACTATGGATTCTTGAAGTCTGTGGATACTTTGCTCAACCAGTGGAGACGTTTCTTGCCGTGCGGCTCTGATGGCATCGATTCTGGCCTTGAAAATTGCGACCCGTGGTCGAGTCTGGTCCAGTAGTTGCGCAATCTCCCCAGCTGCGTGTCGGACGAGGCCAAATCGGACATATACTGCAGCTAGTGATGCCAGAACACCGGTCAAAATGCCGATCACGTTCGAAAATATTGACAAGGTGCTGTCATTGCACTCTGCGTAGACCGTGTAATTCTCCATATCTCTTATGATCTCAGCACAGGGAAGTGCGGATGTTTTGCGATTGGATGAGGTGGGTGGTTGCGTTTTTATTTTACAATTTTGGCTGGGCTCCCAGCCGCCAACCTTTGCGGTCAGTAACTACTGCATATGCATGAACACATGATCTGTGTGTTAATACAAATGCAGCAGGCGGTTACACGACATGTCTGCAGCTTACGTGATGGTGGGATCACAGAGTAATGCACTCGTTCCATCACACTCTTTTGAAAATCTGATATTTGTGAGATTTGGTACCGAGATCTCGAGTACCTGATTCCAGAATTTCTACAGTATTGTCTTAAACGGAGGCAGGGACTCTTTCATGACAGGATCTCCTGACAGGATCTCCTACATGAATGCAGAGCTGGGGCTTGGATAAATAACATCAGTCTTTACCAACAGGTACGTGAAGCTGTTTACGAGTGAATTACCATTTCTCGCATGATTCAAAAGCGATCAAATAATGTTTTTTTCAGAGTGAATTAGGTACATAGACTAGTCGTGGGTGTAGGTAATAGGTGTTATTTAGTAGGTAGGTTAAGGGTGTTGGGTGTGGGAGTGGTTTTGGTGATGGTGAGTGTGGGTATTATGGGAATGGGTGTGGGTATTGAACGTGATTACCTTGGGTTGGTTGTGCTTGAAATTTACCGGTGTATCCTCCGTTTTTGCAGGTGCAATATCCAATATCATTTTCTATTGCATCGCACCTCATGGTCTGCCTGTAACCATGGGCTTTGCACCTGTACCAGGACAGACAGGGATCGCTTATCTCACTTTATCTTATCGATCTGTGTCCAATCATAACGTGCACCCGGACCCGCTCGTCTAGCGGGGCCTGCCTTACCGCTTGCTCTTTTCAGAGCTTCTTACCTTCGCCGCCAAAATTTCCACCAGCAGAATCCTGAGAAAGTCAACCGCGACTCGAACCAGCCGGACGAGCACCTCGAGATATTGTAACCGCGTTGAACATTACCAAGCCTGTCTTGGTAGGCAATTACCGCCATGGGTCGCCGGCCTAACCAGGTGATCCAGCAGTACTTCCAGCGGGGTCCCAAGCTGGCAGACAATTCCAATAGGTGAGCACCACTGCGCGTGCCTCGACATCTCCCCGACCGCTCACCGCCGACGTCTGAGGGGGTCTACCATTTAAGGCCTCTTAGCCTCGACCCTTGCAACCTGATCGCTCGAGTATATCGACTGACTGTTGTATCTACAGATATCCCCAGACTTGCAAACTCTGCGGCGAAAACTTCCCCAAAGGCCGAATCGACAGCCTGACTACCCACCTGACGAAGCGATGCCCTGCCATATCCGAACAAGACCGTATAAATGCCTGCCTCATGCTCAATGGCATCTCAGCAGCTCGGACGCCCCGGACGATGCAAGCTCGGCAGCAGCAGCAACAAGTCCAGCAGCATACGGGCCCGCAGTTGGAGCTCCCTTTGATGCAGCCCCACCAGAACTGGACACCATTGGAGACTCTGGCAGAGGTGTCCAGGAGGCAGATCGACCATTTGAACGAGTACGGAGGGGAAAACCCGCAGACACAACATGCATCGCACGAACCTTTCCCCGGCGCCTTTGCCCTGTCTGCCCCCACTGCTCTCGAGCGCGCCGAGATCCAGGAACAGTTCACTGTCGACGACCATTCCTCCCCATACAACGAGCACCAGCCACCTGAAGATCCAGGTAAGCCACCATTAGAGTCCTTACGAAAGAGCTACGTGACAGTATCTGACAGTCTTCACAGCTAAAGATGGCCCGGATGGTCAACCGAGCATTACAGACCACATCCAAGATCCACATGAGCACAGCACAACGCCCACAGAAGCTCCCAATCTGACTGTTGCCGCGGCAGCGACCGCCAGGCTGAACAATGCAATGCTGGACCCCACTCTATTCCTCAATCACAACCTCGGAGAGGACCTCGCAAGGGCCATAGAGACTGTCCAGGACACGGAAGCCACTCCTGGCTCTGCACCAGCCGCTGCTGCTCCCGAAGAACACGCCCCTCCCGCGACTCCCGACCATGCCACACCACCTCCAGCACCTGCTCCGCCCCCGGTCTCGCAGCCTGGTTCGCAGCAGCCCTGGGGTGAGATCACATACATGGCGAGTACACCCCTTGCGCCGCCATCTGCCGCCAGTCATCCATTACACGGAGTTCCCATGTCTAGCAGATCGGTTTTCCGGGTGGACCAGAACGGCTCAAAGTCAAGACACTCCCGGGCTCGCTTCGATGAGCAGCGCAGAAAAGAGGTCCAGCAGGTTCGGAAGATCGGCGCATGTATTCGTTGCAGGATCTTGAGGAAGACCTGCTCTCAAGGCGATCCTTGTGATACCTGCCGTAAGGTGCTCTCACCCAGAATTTGGCGATCTGGGTGTGTCCGCACAAAGTTCACGGATGAACTCAATCTCTATGATGCCGGTGTCCAGATCGTACATTCACAAAAGCAGATCAACGGCTTCAAGTCAACGCTGAACTTGGAACATCCTCCTGTGGTGCTCGAAGCCTCACATTTCCCGGGAGAGGGCTCCGCGATCCTGGTCGAGACTCTCCGCGGGACAAAGCCCAAGGAGCCAGGTACTGAGCTCCTTGCAGAAGATGAGCGCTGGGCAACGCCACAAATTGTGATGATCAATGACCAGGAGGAACTTTCCGGCAAGATGGAGGCCTATGTCAGAGATCAGCTGCCTGTGTTTGCGCAAAAGGAGCGGGCGTCTTTTTCTCGCATCACTGTTGAGACGGCTCTTCAGATTGCCCGGGATACCGACGATAGAAATCTGAGGCTAGCCCTTGAACTTTGGGGATTCGTGGAAGTGATCGACCGGGAGCTTAAGTGGAATCTCGAGATTTGTCCGTCCCCGGTCGCTCAGCTTGCGGGAAAGTCTATCACACAGGAAACCGACGCGGAGTTGTACAAGACCATATGCCTGCAGTTGACAGCCGCTGCGGAACGGAAAGCATCAACCACCAGCAAGAATCTGCTGACACACATGCAGCGGGACTTGCAAGATGCGAGAACGAAGATTGGTCACGGCATGTTCTTCACGATTCTAGTCCTGCTTATCTGTGTTGAGAAGTCGACTTGGGCATTCAAGGCGTGGGAAGAGATGAGTAAGACCATCAACTGTTGGCCTCTGGAGAGACTCCCAAGTGATTACACCCAGCAAGGCTACAGAATTTCCGAACTACTTGGCATGCTGTTGGGTATCCGACGAGCCCTACCCAAGACTGCGATTCGAGAGGGCGACGGGGCTCTGGTTGTCGAGGACCAAGACCCCGTTCTGCAGTCTTACTTTGAACGCATCAATTTGAGAGGTAAGCATGGCCTCCGACTGTTAAGCTCCAAACCTTTATGCTGACAATAACTCCAGCTGCCGATGTTGTCGCGCAACAACAGCATGCTCCATTCTCTGCCCTGGACTCGCGAACACTCGAGCTTCATCTTTGCTCGAACTTGCTCTTACCTTACCAAGAGGCCCACCCCGGCTCACACCAGGATCAGGTCATTGGAGGCCAGGGAAACAACCAAGTCCCAGACCATAGCTACACCCATGAGCCCAGCCCTGTGACCCCTTCGTCGGCTCCACCGCCTACGCTATCTGAGACCCACGGGTTTTCTGGGCCTTAATTATACGAAAGTGAACGACGAAGCTCTTCCAGCAGTCTACACACAGGCCCCAACGGTCTGATTTTGCTCGTTTTGCTATTTTTGATGGCCAAGATCCACGACGATTCGCAACCACAAAGCACGACCGACCGCGAGGCGTTATGGCAGTGGGAGTTATGGGTACAGAAAAGAATGATAGACGGATCATCTGGCCAGCCTTCTTATCAGAGACCCGTCCCAGGCGGAAATGCACCAGATGCCTCCAGCAGTTTTACCGCGCGGTAAAGCATGGCTTTGCGGAACTCTTTTGGCGAAATGGAATACCCTGGTGTCTACCCGGCGTTATAGACCTCAAACAGTCCAGAAAAGGCTTGTGCATGAGCAAAATTGACAGAAAAGTTTTATTACATCCCTACTTATTTAGTAACTTGTTCGTGATGGTTAGCGCTCCTCTTATGAGACTGATACCTCAGGGGCAGTCAAACAGCTGCACCGCCGTTTCCTCTGCTTTTTTTTTCTGGACGGTCACCACCACCGACGCTCACATGGGAACATGACCATGCTACAGGAAATGTGTGACGGCAACCATGATATGAAGCAGACCTCCAAAAGAGGTCCGCGGCGCCAACGCGAGACAAGACTTTACAGACGCAGCATCGCACATGCGATTTGCTCACCTGAGCAATACAAGGCCAGCCGCCTCGGCAGCAGGAATCAATACCGATCGCGAAAGAACCAGGCGAAAAAGTCAATTCTCTCCATGTACGTCTAGACGCCTTGCCATGCCACGCGTGTGTCCCAAATGCCGGACCCGAGAGAGCCGCCACACCTTTGTATGTATGTATAGTCGCTACACCAAAGACAAACAAAGAATAACAGTTATATAAGCCAGCCAGACCACCATTTATGATAAAGAAAAAAAAGAACACAACACAAACTTCCAGGGTATCAAAAGCCTCTCGCACAACACCACAAGACAAGACACGAATCTTATACCTGCTGGCATGCTCATACTTTCCACCGCCGTCCTCGGCTACGAGAAGAACTCATCCTGGGCCTTGTCCCACGGGTTGCGGTTGACCTCCTCATCCGCGCCGTCGATGGCCGCAAAAGTCGGGGTGGCGGTCGGCGAGGCCTCTTCCTCCTCGTGCGCCTCCTCCCACGCGCGCGAGCCCTCGACCAGCGGCCCTTCGTTCTCGACGTCCTTGACCCGGCCGTCATAGCCGATGCGCTCGGCCGCCTCCAGGTACTCCTCGGTGACGGTTGTGTAGTCCTCGTTGGCGGTGCCGAAGCCCGAGGGAGCGGTCTCATCCTCGTGGGGGAGGGGCTCCTCGGTGACCCTGTCCCGGTGATGGTGGTGGTCGGGATCGTGGACGATGCCCGACGTGGGGATCGACTCCTTGCGCTTCCCCTTCTTCTTGGTCTTTGACTTGATGAGATCCGCGCTTGGAGATCTTGAGCCCTGGGACGGGTGACTAATTGATGGTGATGATGACGATGACCTCGGCTCGACGTTGGGTATCCGGGCGAAACTGGGTTGTGGGGTTGTCCAGAGATCTCGCGAGGGCTTGTTGGCTGTAATGACCGGGTACTAGGGGCAAGTCAGTCTGTCTGTTCATCTAGGACGAGCAGGCGTAAATACTCACGTTCCAGTCACCAAATTCCATTTTCTTGGCCTTCTTATAGAGGTCTTCTTCACCTGGGTCGAGGCTTGGCTCGTCAAAATCCAACGTGCCATTCGTCCGCGACTGGGATCTTTCTCGACTCGATTCGCCACCCTGCAGTAGAGATGTGTGCTCGTTTATCTCGTTGGGATTCGGCAGCCAGTACTTTCCTCTACCTCCTCTCTCGTAGCGCATCCCCGCCTTCAACCTCGCCAGCCGTGACTTGGAGTCCTCGTGGGCCAGGATCTTGTCGTTGGAGTCGAACTGCCGGTACTTGTACTTGTCTCCACTAAAGGTCTCCTTTGTGTCCTCGATCAAGTCTCGAGGACCAAAAGCATCTCGAACCGCGTACCAGACCGGGAGTCGCGCAGCAGACAAGCTGTTGTCCGCGTAGTCGTGCCACGAGAACGCGTACCAGTGTGCAATAGCAAAAATCGGCATCTCGAGGCAGATCAGGGCGTCCTGGATGGCCGCCGCCAAATTGTCCTGGGTGTAGCCTTCGACATTATCGGGGATCGCTCCCAGCCAGACCAAAATGGACAGGGCGAAGCCTTGCCAGTATGATGCGAAGATGATGAGCTTGATGCACAGGAATTTCGGCATTGGCCTGAAGGGCTTGAGGTCGTCGTGCATGCACACCCAGAACAGGCCCAGCGAATACAGACTCAGGGTGACGCTGATGTTGTAGATGATGCCGCTCCACAAGTATCCAGAGCTAACGTCGATGTAGCCCTCCTTGTATGTGTCCGTGGCTTTCATCACAATGGCCGAGATGCCCAGGATCGGCTTCAACCATGCATATTGAAGGATGCCCCTCTTGATGGCCAGGAAGGTATAGGGGTCGGAGATGTCGACGGGCGAGAGGACGTGGTCCAGGGGCCACAGGTGATTGACAGGGGCTCGGCCATGGGTCGTTATGATCAGGTTGCGCTCGCCGCCGAGGTAGTTGATCAAGAGTTGGAAGAAGGTGTAGATGGTGAAGGCCTCGTACACGTCGCGGATCGGATCGAGCCATTTGGCAGCCTCGAAGGATACAAGGCTAACCCACGAGGAGATGGAGTAGATAGGCACCCTGGAGGCGACAGTCAGTCTCGACGGGCAACGCAGAGTATCCAAGGACGACGACGCGCTGACTTACATGAGCAAGATGCGAACGACGTACCGCTGCAGGAGCGGTTTTCTGTAGTTCTTGCTAAGGCCATGTCAGTGTTGAGCCCAAACAGGACGCGCAGAGCTTGTCATGGCATACGTTTGGAGCCATGTTGATCTGTCTGGGATGTTAGCTCAGAGACTCGAGGATCCATGCACGAGGCAGGTCGGAAGGGTGCATTCGAGCGTACACTATTGAGAAGAGGGTCGCAGATAGGGACGCGACACCAGCCACGACGGTGGTGGCGTAGGTGAGCTTCTGGCCAGTGCCTCCGGCCATGGCTCCATGTGCTGGAGGTTCGGTGGAGCAAAAGAAACGGAGAGGGAGACAGCAAAGCAACAACCCTAAGAGGTCATCGCCGTCTTTGCCGGCGAGGAATGGTGGAGGCAACAAAGTGACGATGACACTACGTAGGCCGTCGTGCCTCCTGACAGTGGGCAGCTGGGTACAGCTAGTGCCTGCCGACGCAGAGGAGGGCCCGCGCCAAGCCTCGAGTCACAGGGTCTTCTCCACTGATTGGACCGCAGCTTTTAGCGGCTATTTTCATGCGCATGACGTCGCGCAGGGCTGGAATACGCGTATTCAAGTGAACTTTAGTGCAACATGGACTTACAAGATTTAGGTACCATGGCCGTGGCTGTCGAACACGCGACTTTGCCAGAACTTTAGAAAAACTTCAGGCATTGCCTCGATAACAAATTATAGGTACAAATACTATGATTCTGAGTCAAAGAGAACCCTTGCAGACTGAGTCCCTCCTAGCAACGCTTGATGAAAAGACAAAGTAACACAGTGACATTCACTCACTCCGTCACGAGCTGCGTGGGTAGCAATTACAATAGATCAGTCGGGTACTTCTTTATCTCTTCGACATGAGAGGTACAGGAGACGGAAGCAGGCCAGGTCATAACGTGGCCTTTGTCTGACCTTTACTATGAGTAATTGCATCATGGAGTCCTAATTCATTTTGTATGCCACGACGAAGCCAAATTATTTGAAGAAATCGGAATACCTATAAAGACGGAGGGTACTGGTACATTCCTCGTACGATAGCTTTAACCAATCAGAGATCACTGCCCAGTGTCTGATAGTTGGTGTAGGTAGTGGGACCAGGTAGTAGGTGTTGGGTGTGGGATTGGTTTGGGTGATGGTGAGTTTACTTAAGGTTTTGTGGGAGTGGGTATTATGGGAATGGGTGTGGGTGTGGGTGTGGGTGTGGGTGTGGGTGTGGGTGTTAGTCCTGGGTAGGTGGATTACTTTCTACCTCGCTTGCATTGTACCGGTGTACCCTCCATTTTTGCCAGTGCGAAAATCCAATCGCTATTTGAGTAGCACGCCCGCACTACCTCTTACACATTTGGTTTCCTCCTGCACTTCGTGTGTTCTCAAATTTCACATGGGTCGAACAAGTTGGGAGAGAAAACACTCTAGTCAGGGACCTTTCTTGGGCAGGCTGGATAAGATAGACAAGCAGTAGAAGAGGCATGCACGTGGTCCCAGTCACACTAGAAAGCTGACGGACGCATCAAGTCTGGATGGATTTTCCTATGCTTGCATCTCAGACTATATAGAAATCGTGTTCCCGTGTGGCTTCGTCATAGTTCCAGGCGGGCAGATTTCGCTCTTTTCCAAGAGACAAGAGTATGTCGGGCTTGTCGTCTGAGTAAAAGCGTTGGGAAACGTGACCGATATGTTTGAAGCGGCCCATGCTGGCATCCACCGATTCCAACACAAGCCCACTACTCTAGGATATTGTGAAGAAGCGGTACGTAATAATATATTCCTGAATCCTTTTCGTCCGGTCAGTGTCACGGTCATATTCACTTCCTACTACCTAGTTGCTCTGCAACAAGGCACCACTCAGCGATGCAGGATGTCAGCCACTATTAGTTACCGACTACCCACGTAGCACGGATCTAGTCTGTACCTCGGTTATTTTCTGGTTTGAGGCCTATTTGGTAAGCCCAGTTGGTCTAATGGCATGGCGCCTTGGGTGGGGGTGGCAGCACATGGGAGATAGGGGTTCGAATCCTCTACTGGGTAATGTCTTTTTTTAATCTTGTAGGGGGCTTGTTTGATGCAATCTTGTTCTTCCGCCTTTTCCATTGGTAATACAATTACCCTTATTTTGGGAATATTTGCTTTTTCTTTAGTAGTTACAGCTCCGCCCATTCCCATAGGGAAAGCCGTCTTCGAGCTACCTGAGGGAGTTCCTGACTCACTCTTCCCCCCTTAGTCGTCTTCGTGGTCTGGGACACATAAGCTTCTCTTTCTTATTCTTGTTCACAGCTTAATTTGGATGTCAGGTTCCCTGTCTTTGGACCTGAAGTTAATGGTGGGCCATAAAATCTGACTGCCTCTAGAGCACGATTGGGCCTCACATGCCAACTACCAGACGAGCAGGACATCCTGTAACAGCCAGAATCAACTTTCGACCTGATACTGTTGGCCAGGAGGCAGGCACGTGGCAGGCTTAAATCTGCTGGGGCAAGTTTGACCGGGGCCTAGCAAGTTCGGCGAAGCTTGCATGATTTCCACCCCTCCCTCACTTTAGCACAGAAGTTTAGGATCGCATGCTTACCAGCTGGTTTGACCTCTTGCTCGTATTTATTCCGCTCTTCGCATGTTCGAGTGCATTAACCGTCACCTTGCCTAACTTCAGTGCCATTGCAACGACACTTGTCCAAATTGCCCTCGTTAGACTGATGGGTGCGCGCAGTCGAGTGACCGCACTCCGCATAGATGAACGAGACGTAACACTTGTCGTTTGAGAGGATACGAGTTGCTTGTGTTGGGAATTGCTGAAGCATTCAGCGAAATCGATCAACCTGATCCTCGGTCAGGCAAGAAGCACGATATCGACGGCGAAATAGTAGAAAGAGGTCGAGCCGTACTACCAAAGGCGTTCCCGAAGACCGCACCGAAATCAGGCTCCATCGGATGCGACATCACTTACACTTCAAGCGCCGGGCGTGACATCGGCCGCAGAACTGGCCATGGAGATGGCTGCAGCGTACTACACTGGATCTTGTGAAAGCGGTGTGTGGTACACTAGTGTGGAAGGCCGTTTCACATCGAGCAAACCAGTCAAGAACGCCAGAATTTTGGTTGGTGAGTTTGTCGATTCGTTAAAACTTGCGCTGGATCATGCCTCGACAGGATCGATCGTGACAACCCGACAAATTCTTTCTGAGGCTTTCCAGAAGGTGCCTATCATCATCAACGCAGACCATCCAAGTACGGTGCTGGCGTTGCTCGAGATGCTGCAGAATTATGTGCGAGCTGGCCAACAGATTTTAAGTTCGGATGTGCTTCGGCATTCAAACGAGCAGCTCCGAACTCCCACCATCCCTTAGTAATGATATGCCGCCAGTTGCTGTATATCGACCCTGAAGCAATGAGAGAATTTGCGTTGTCAGCGCTGAGAGGCGGCGTGGATGTGCTATTAAAGCAGTGCGGAAACGATCAATATGTTGTCATACGTGGCATGGTAACGCTGCTACAAAATGAAGCTCAAGAGGGCAGTTGCGCCAGCATCATCCATAAGGCGGCATCAATTAGGCAGTCGTATTTGCAAGGGACCAAGTTTTCACGAGAAGGATACTTCAACATCGTTGAGTGTCAAGTTGAGCTCCTGATGAACCTGGGGGAGCGGACCGGAGCGCAAGACATACTCGAGGAAATGCAACTCCATGCTTACCAATTCCTGTCTGCGTCGACAGACCGCTGGTGCCTGAAATGCGCCGGCCTGCTTTCGCAGGTCCAAATTTACCAGAGCTTGTTGGAATGAATTGGCGATTCTGCATGGAGGTTGACCGAGTTGGTTCTGTTGATGCGGCGACCAACCAACATAGTGTCGCTTGTTCAGCAAGGCTTGCCGAATTGCTGCATTTGTCGAAACCGAAATACAAGACAGCTGGTTTGGGCAAGCCCAGGTCTGACCCTTTGGTGGCTTTCGAAGCGTTGTGTTGACGTAGCCCTCCAAGTCGTTCATTGGTTCATTGGAGAAGAACGTATGTGCAAATTGCATTCACTATATGTCCATACTGGCTAGCCATTCCCTCCAAGTGGTCTTTCTTTAGTCACTTTTGGAGACTATAGCTCAATCGTGGGCGACTGGGAAAACCTGTCAGAAGCACTTATAGCAAATAATCTATGATCAACTAGAACTTCAGGCGTAGAATTATGATTATAATAATCGCAGCTTCATAGAGTAGTCCATTACCTAGTTGTAACATAAAGATACGGATGTGTTTAACAACACTGTATATTACGGGAGTGGTTGATGTTGTTCAACATCAGCCACTTACATCTACTCTCTCTCGCTCTCTCTCCCCCCCTCCCCCCTCTTTGCCTACCTCCCTCCGCGGCTCCTTTCCCAAAAAGCTGTTTCATCTCTACTCCTGTCGTTCATCAAGGATTTCATCGATGACGTAGTAGAGGGGTACTTTCGCCCCTCGTGGCCGTATCTCCGGTCGCCCTGGTCTGTTTGCCTTGCCGAATCAATTTCGCTCTCCAAAACATAATCGGATAGAAGAAGATGCCTTAACAGGTGGTCAGCGGGAACGCAGCGTATAATCGTCGAGTCGTTACGAACATGGGATCATGATGGAAGTTGCAATAAATATAATTCTCCTTCTCCGGTACCTCCGGTATGGGTCATGATAATTATATTGCCACGGGGGAATATAGAAAATTGTGTCCAGTAGCAGCCAGAGCCAAATTGCGGTTGCAATCACTCTTTTCGTTAACTCCAACTTCGCGTTGGCCTTTGATCGTGGGTCCGGGTGATGCCATTGAATGATGATTATAAATATAACTATGGTTGCGAAAACAACCAGGAAAAGTTGCCTTACAGCGGGATAGGCTTCGGGACTGTAGTTAGGGGGATGAGGCGGATGTTGCGGCATGAGATAGGCATCATTGATGTTCCAAAACAAAATCCAGCCCATAAGAAGGATGAAAAGTCCGGTGATGACGGCCTGGAAAAGCAATAACGTCCGCGCCGCGACAGTAGGCATCCCACGATGCTGAGGGTTCTCTAAATCTGCCATGATGGTTGAGGTTTTCGCTATGGAGCAAGAAACGGGAAGAGAGAAGTAAACACGGGAGCATGCATGGACAGGATCGCTGGCAGCTTAAATCCTGTGGGGGGCTTGCTGACACTCATGTCTTGGCAGTACCCTGGGACATTGTCCCAAAGGGCGCCCAACATGCAGACGCACTTAAATCTAATGTAAGCATTGGCACACAAACGCGGGGTTTCAGCATGTATAAACGAAGGAGCGTCCGGCCAGTCCGAAATTGATCGCAAAACTTTCCAACACTTCACAATATAATCTGATACTGGAAACACACCGGTTCTGTTCCTTCTATTATTGGTCCTTCTGCGACACAAGTCTCACGTGAAATACCGATATCGCTCAGCATGACTGAAACAATTTCGCCGGACTACTTGGTGATTGGCGCCGGAGCTATGGGGCTGGCTTTTGTTGATACTCTGGTTGCGGACACAAAGGCCACTGTGGCTGTGGTTGACCGGTACGCTCGCCCAGGCGGCCACTGGACAGTTGCGTATCCTTTCGTACGCCTGCATCAGCCGTCTGAATTCTACGGCGTAAACTCTCGGCCCCTTGGCGAGGGCAAGGTCGATCAGGTTGGATTCAACAAGGGCATGGTCGAGCTGGCGACTGGGGATGAGGTATGCGCCTACTATAGCAAGGTTATGCACCAGACTCTCCTTCCATCTGGCCGTGTCGCGTATTATCCAAAGCACGAATGGCTGGGCAACGGACAATTTCGGTCAATCCTTACGAACAAGGTTGTCCGCGTTGGACACAGTACCCGGATCGTGGATGCGACCTATATGAGGGTGAAAGTTCCCGCGCAGAAGCCGCCTTCGTACGAGATCGCGAAAGACGTCAGTCACATCACGCTCAACGATCTGCCGAAAGTCTCACGGCCCTTTGGTGGATATGCTGTGATCGGTGCCGGTAAAACCGGGATCGATGCCTGCCTTTGGCTCGTGACCAACGGGATCGATCCAAAGGACATCTCGTGGATCATGCCTCGCGACTCATGGTTGTTTGAACGTGGCGGTTTGCAGCCTGGGTCTCAGTTCTTTGAGAGAATCGCGGCTAGACTCGCAGGGGTTGATGAAGCGATCTTGTCAGCCTCATCCTTGGAGGACCTGTTCCTTCGGCTCGAGGCTTGCGGAGAGCTGATGCGGGTAGATGATACAGTGTGGCCCACCAGTAAGCAGCTTCAGGATATAATCCTAGACCCTGAGAACAAACAACCCTATCCGTAGCCTTTGGCTCGAGAGCCTATCAGGCTGCGGATCATAGGAAAGGCTTTGGGCACGCGGTGGCCCGGTCCTGCCTTCGTTCCAACGGAATTTCTTCCTTGGTGCTTACTCGCTGACTTCTCTTGCTGCAGTGTGGAAGTGTGCCACGGTCTCCCCTGCCGAGCTCGAACAACTTAAAAGAGTCGGGACGATAAGAAGGCAAGGACGAGTCGTACGCCTTGATGCGGACAAGGTCACGCTGGAAAACGGCACTTACGAACCCGTACCGGACACGCTTTACATCGATTGCACTTCAGACGGTATACCCAAGCTGGATCCAGTGCCAGTTTTCAGTGGCAATCGCATCACTCTTCAGCCAGTCCGTCGTTGCCAACAGGTGTTCAGCGCTGCTTTCATCGCCCACGTCGAGGCCACTTATGGAGATGCCAAAGTCAAGAACGAACTTTGCGGCGTCGTCCCGCATCCTAACAGGCCAATAGACCTACCCATTGGCGTCTTTCAGTCGTTACAAAACGAGCTGAGATGGTATACAGAGCCGAGCACAGTCGCCTGGCTCAAGCAAGCACGTCTAGACTGGGCACGCGGCATTGTAGAATCAGCGCCGGAGCACCTTCGAGAAGCTGCGAGCTTCAACGCTGAGAAGAAGGCAAAAGTTGAGCGCATCTGTGTCAAACTCAAAGAGCTGGTCAACACGCCTCCTGAGCAGGATGCAACGAAGGCAAAGGCTCAGCTAGCGAGGTTGTAAATATCTTGCTACTAGCATCATGCACAACACGACAGGTTCCTTTCTAGATAAATCCCCGGGCATCCTATAAATTCTATGTTTTTCTTGGTTTCAGTCCCCCTTTAGCCTCGGGGCTACTCCTTGAATATTTGCGAGTATGGAGAGATTCGCAGCTTCAGCCTCAATACTAAGGATCTGTAGGTCCTTGTCCCGAAATAGCTGGTAAGAATAGATCCAACAGTTGACTATCGAAGCGATAATTTAGCAACATATTAAAGATCTCACCATGGCTTGATTATTAGCCCTTTCTATTAGTAACACTCTAAGCCAGGGCACCTTACCTGCCCGTCTTCACCTTACGACAGAGGCCTACTACACTGTGGTCCCTGCTGTTACATAAGAGACAGAAGATTTGCACCTGCAAAAACGGAGGGTACACCGGTACATTACAAGTGCAATAGCTATCATCAGTCAGAGAGCATTACCCAGGCCCTAACTTAACGCTTGAGTGGTAGGTATAGGTAATAGGTATAAGTTGCGAGAGTAGGTGGTGGGTGTAAGTAGTAGGTGTTAGATATTAATAGTTGGTGGGTGTGGGAGTGGTCTGGGTAATGGTAAGCGTACTTAGGTGTTATGGGAGTCGGTGTTATCGAAACGGGTGTGGATGTTGGGTGTGGTTAGGTGAATTCCATTCTACCTGCATGTGGGACTTGCGCTTGTAATGTACGGAGTACCGGTGTACCCTCCCTCTTTTCTTGCTCCGATTTTTATAATAAACACGATCCCTTTTCCGGCGGACCACCACCAAGGAAGACGCTGCCTGAATGTAATTTTACACTATTGCGGACTTCCCAGACGAGATCTCGAATATCATGCCACTCTTGGTCTTCTGGAAAAGCTGAGATTATGGACGCCTGGCTGGACTAAAGATCAAGACCCTGAGTCAACCACCAGCAGGACGAATGGTGTGTGTGACTGCCCGCGATGGACGTGCTGCAAAGCTCATGGGCCTCCGTCGTCATCCAGCTGCCCAGTCTCGAATGTCACTCGGCCGCAAACCAACGTTTATTTACTACCATCACTACCAACTTGTCCACGGAATTTCCACTTGAAGCCTTCAAATGAACAATCGTCTCCAATTTGACCTGATTCTCGTCCTTAGGAAGCATGAAAATCCCCGTCTCCATGTCTTGTACAGTTATTGTCGGGCGTGGTTCGAGACCAATCAGCCGGAGCTAAGCGGATCTCAGCACGGACGATACGTCACGCAAAGGTGCATTCGGCACCTGCAGCTCCCCAGCGACCCCTGTCCATGTTCGTCCGTTCATTAGCCTGGGCCATTATCTGGGGAATTGAAGCTTGACGCGACATCCTACAAACACCCACAAAGCATTCTCCCTGCAATTGACCTACAACGAACGTCGAGCCGAACCGAACCCGCCAAGCTCCCTACATGTGATGCGACTTCGAACATCCATCCGCGGCTCGGACACAGGGGCATGGCGTGAAATAAGGCATGGCGAAGAGAGTCGGCTTTAGAACAGCTGATAGAGGTTGGGAAGCACCGACGGCTGCGACCACCACCGGCGAAACAGACCGCAGTCAGCTAAGAGACGGCTGGGATCTGTGGCAGGAATCAAGATGGCCAGGAGCCCTCTGGTTGAAAGCCCCTTCTATAACTCTCCCTTCAGCGGGTATGCCAACTCTCGCCTCGTCGCAACCTGGCGACCCCTTTCTTGGTATTCCGGCGCTGACAAGGTCTCTCATTTAGCATCTTCCTTGCCTGGTGTCTGACTGCACTCGTACTCTCCGTCTTCTTCCTCGGATACTTCAACAGAGCAGTCGCCTCGCTCGTCTCGCTGCTGCTCCGGTCGTATGTTTGGAACGTCTATGGCATATACATCGACATCAAAGCCCTCCAGATCTCCTTGCTAGCCGGGCGCATATTCATCAAGGGGCTCCGATACCATGGTAACAACGAGACCATCTTCGTCCACGATGCATACATCACATGGTCATACTGGCAATGGAGGGTCCGAGATGCGGACATCGAAAGAGCGAGGGTTGGAATGCAGGATCATGCACAAGGCAAAGACGACAAGAACGCGAAGCTGCCATGTCGGGTGAACGTCGTCATGTCTGGGCTCGAATGGTTCATTTACAACCGTAGCGCCGCCTATGACACCATATTGGCCGGCTTGGTCGATGACGAAGCTTCCACGACTCCTGTTGCAAAGGAAGAGGAGCATTCCAAGCTGAGGCGACGCGCTGACAGGAACTCAAACGCCCCTGTACGGGACGCCTCGCCACGAAAGTCAACGTCGAATCGAGCCGAGTCAGGAGAGAGTAGTTTGAATGGCTTCGGAAAGCCCAAGGCAACCTTCCAGTCCTCCGGGTCAGACGATGACAACGCGGCGTCCCCAGACAAGTCGGATCCGAAAGATGAGCTCCCGCTCTTGCTTCAGTTCTACCCGATCAACCTGCAATGCAACAAAGCTGCAGTGGTCATGGGCAACGAGAACACGCAAGCTATCATGATAGTCAACGCCAAGGGATTCTCAGGCGAGATCGATGCGAGTGCAACAGGAACGCCTGACCCATATCGCCAGATCTACAAGATTAAACTCGATTGCCCCGTCATTGAGATGAGGGACAATGTAGATTACAGGGAGGATCAGGTCGATAGGGCAGTTCGAGAGAAACAAGTCGCAAAGGATTCCGCTCCTCTGCCCAAGCGTTCGCTCTTCCGCCGCTACCGGCGTAAGGCCCTGTCTCAGTTGCGAGATCTTGTTCCCTTCTGGAGATCGTCCGTCGAGTCGTTCTCTCCGGATGAGCGCACCCCGATTGCTACGGCGGACAGACAAATACCTGGGTCCAGCCATTGGCAAGGTCTCTCACGATACCTGGATGACCTCGAGCGAAACGAGCAATTACGCTGGGCAGGTGTGGAATACGCGGCTGTGAACACGATCATGGACACGCCGGAGGCAACCATCACAGTCTACTGGGACACCCCGACGCTAGTCGCGCCTCGGCGACCCGGTACCGTTGAGAAGGCAACAAGATCCGACGATGGCGCAAATATCAACGGTGATGATCCGCCTGCCTGGGGGATCAACTTGTCCATCAAGGGCGGCTTCGTTAATTACGGGCCGTGGGCAGATCGCCACCGTGCAGAACTGCAACGGGTATTCTTCCCGGGGCTTTGCAAAGACTCCCAGCCGGCTGAGAAGCTTCCGATTGGAGCCAGCAGGGTCCCCACTCAGTTCAAATTGTATGTTGAGCTTGACGACGAGGTGACCCTTCGAGTACCGATCCGGGAGGAGTCGAAGAATTGGAGGTTCAGAGGCCAGGAACCTCCCATGAGGACCGACAAGGATCGCGACAAACGCAGCACGAGAAATCGGCTGAAGCAGTCTGATCAGGGTGCCACGGGTGGTTTTGAACGTCAATATGGATGGCTTGATGTTAAGATCGCAGCCAACGCTACAATATCGTACTCGATGGATATGGTTGCAAATGCACATGGTTTCTCCAGCTCACTTGACCTCGACTTCCCCAAGACCGAGATAACAAGCAGCATCAATCACGAACTGCTTTGGCGATCCGGCAAGCAGCGCATCTCCTGTGATCTCTCCACGCCCCTCAAGTGGAATGCGCTACGTCAATGGCGGTTTGATATCACCACTGACGCCCTGGAGCTATTCATTCTCCGAGACCACATCTTCCTCTTGACTGATCTTGTCAATGACTGGTCTAGTGGTCCGCCTGCCGAATACCTTGTCTTCACACCTTTCAAATACTTCCTCGACTTGCATTTCTCGAACCTAAAGCTCTACCTCAACGTGAATGACGGCAACATCATCAACAAGCCGACAGACCCCGAGGACAATGCGTATATCATTGTCACGAGCCCTCTTCTGGAGTCGAGCACGTGCATCTCACTTGACAAGTTCCGCCCATCCCGAAGCATGATTCCGTTCGACGTCCGCGCCGAAGAGGCCTTCATCAGCTTGCATGTTCCGCCGTGGAATACCCAAGCGAGCTTTGTCAAATCTATGTCCGTCGGTCATCTGGAGAACTTGGTTGTTGATGGCCAGTACCATTACAATGCTGGAACTTCCCCAGCGTTGACAGACACGCTCGTTGTCAACGTGAACGGGCAGTCTCCTGTCGTCCACCTGTACGGATTTGTCATTAGGTATGTCATGAAACTGAAGGACAACTACTTCGGCGATGACATGCATTTCAAGACATTGGAAGAGCATCAAGAAATGCTTGATGCGAAAGAGAAGAACCCTGATGCGGAGCTGGCTGCAAAGCCGCCGTTCAAGAAGTCCAATGACATGGATGTTATGTTGAGTGTCAGACTCGATGACCCCAAGCTGTTTTTGCCTGCCAATCTATATTCATCGGAAAACAACGTGCAGATCGACGGTACGCATCTTTCTGCCGACCTGCGGTTCACAAACTACTACATGGATTTGGACTTGGTTATCAGTCCACTCCACTTATCCTTAGGACACGGTGAAAGCGGCCAAGAGACGCCCCTGAGTGCAACAAGCACCACCCAGATGTTCATCGATGGCATCACCGTATATGGACATCGTGTATTTGGACTGCCGCCTACTGAGCCGACATATCTCTGTAATTGGGACCTAGGCATTGGTGCTATTACCGGAGAGTGCACCGCTGATTTCCTAACTGCCCTCATGCGAGGGGGCAAAGCCTTTGGCCTCAGTTTTGACGACGACGAGAATGCGCTGATCCCCAGTTCCTCAGTCATCCTATACGATGTCACATTCCTGCGGGTTGCGGTGCTGTCCGTCCGGCTGTGGCTTCATGTTGAAGAGGCAGCCTTTCTCTTCTCGACCGGCGCGATTGACGTCAACTTTAATGACTGGGCAAGATCGCACTATTCGAAACGGGCCAATGTCAATATCCCGGACGTGCAGCTATCTTGTGTGAACGCCGAGTCTGCGTCTAGGCAGAGATCGAGGGCTTATGATACAGTCGAGACGAACCTCCTGGTTCGAACCAGCATCCACCTGGCGAGCATAGCACGGAAGTTTGATTTCTCAAATGAGCGCAGGCTACAACAAGAGCTCATTAGACGTGAAGATCAGAGGAGCTTGCGAACCCCTTTTCTCCTCCTGCCGGGTCTCCTCGGCGACGTGCATCCAGAATCCGTCGACCCTGTGGCTCAGGCTGTGCCACCTGTACCGCAACCGACCGCCGAGGAGGATGTGCCATTCGATAAAGTCTCCCTGCCATCCAGCGGAGCATCGCAACACTTCAGAGGTCTCAAGCACAAATCATCATTTCTGACCGCATCGAGTTCGAGCCAAAGCAGCATCAAACGACCCTCGAGTTCTCGACCGTCTTCGCGCTACTCGAGGCTACCAGAGGGACTCCGGCCTTTGACAGCTATTGGGCAACAGAGTCTTCACCGCAGAGATCCTTCTGCATCCACCGGTCGTCACTCGGCTTTCTACAGTGCATACGCAGATATCGGAGACAGGAGAGACCAGGTACACAACACGGTTGCATTTTCCAGTCAATACTTTGCACCATACTTTCCTCTCGAGACAGTCCAGCCAGACATCGCAGAGACTCTAGAGCCTAGCATTGAAACAAACGAGGAAGCCGCTGGCTCGGCCACGGCCTTCGACCTGGAGGATGTTGACCCGGCCAACATGAGAGAGGATAGTGCCTACTCGAGTGTGATGATAGAGCTTCCAGCGGGAATGACGGCTTTCTTGAACCCGATCGCTGTGAAAAACATATCATCGCTCATTTCCGCGCTTCAGCCTTCGAATCCGGAGGATATTCTTGATTCCTTGCAAGTCGATGCGATGGGCGACATCTTCTCCAAACAAAGCAAGAAAAAGATGCGAGGGAAATTCAGCGATCTGATGCTGAGAATACCCAGGGCCAATCTCAGATTCGTCAACGCGTCTGAATTGGACTCTTCGGAACCGCCTGAAGAAGAGCAGGACCAGTATGACGCTCACGTGAGCGACCTCGTGCTCACAACAAGGACCCAGAGCTTATGGGAAGATCCGTTCGACTTGACTTCCATTCAGGAAAAGAGCTCATTTCACGTGAGACTCGGTGTCCTCGAGCTGTCAGCAGCTGAGCGCCTCGCCTTGCACCTTGATACGCATGCAGCGGTCAAGGCACAAATCGAGAATGTTATGATCTCCATGGGTACCAAGGACATGACCTACCTCGATGGAGAAGTAGGAAGCATAACCAGCAGCATCTCGTCAGAAAAGATCGAATACCTCGCAACCCTCATTCACAGAACGACATTATTGGCGACTGAAATGGAGAAAGTGTTTGCGCCAGCACTCGCTCGCGAGGGGAGGCTCATCAAGTACGTGACTTACAAGCTCGTGAGCGAAGGACATGATGCTATTGATCCGACTTTCTTGATCCGACCATCGGCTGTTCTACGATCTGCGAAGGAACACCTGCGAACCTACGACTCGTGGAAGCTCATCGCACGGCTGAGACAAATGTGGACCACGCTGAGCCAAAATAGCAAAGAGCGACTGGAGCTGGATTGCCTGGGATCTGACTTCGAGTTCCCTGCAGACACTCGGCAACAAGTTGTGCATGCCTTCGAACGTTGGAGAAATTGGGACCTCAGCAGTACAAACCATTCGGAGCTCATACAGAATATATTCGGCAAGGATGTCGGCGCAAAACCAGCATCGGCCAGCCCAAATCTGGCGTTCCTCGCTGTTATGCGCCTTCGCGAGACCCAATTCGTACTCGACCCCGGTCCGAAGCAGAATGAGATCGTGCTCACGGATGTTACTGCCAGGTTCCAGGACAGGAACTTCTCCGCTTCGGATAATAGCCCAGAATCTGGCGGGGAAGCTGCCCCCATGACAGTGCTCAACGTCTACTGCGGCGAAGCCGCAATAAGGCTGAACTGGGATCTATGCGAGCTCGCCGAGGATGTTCTGAGGCTTTTCACAAGACTACAGAGCCAGAAGACAGCCCGAGCTGAAGAGACCGCCAAGCCCTCGGCGAAGTCGGCTGACAAGTCTCTCCATGTCGTTATGTCCATCGGCCGTGGGGAGATGGCGTTCGATGCTATCAACCTCAATTCTGTCTCTCTTGCCGATGGCATGAAGGCGTCCGTGCTCTTGCGGCACGGCTCGAAAGATGTCACCGATACGGACCTTGTCCTCAGTTGTGATGCCTTCACATCGCGACTGCGCAGCCATACGCAGGTCATTGGTGTCTTCCAGCTGCGCGATCCTGCGGTGATTGTCTCCCACACGCTACAGGCCACAGAGACGACTGATTCCCATGTGATCAAGGCCTCGGCAAGCAGCAAGAAGCTTTCGTTTGCGGTCCAGCAAGACCCAATCGGTCTGTTGGAAGTCGTCGACCTCTTGATCAAGGATGAAGCAGCACAACTCTACCGGTTGAAGAGCCATTTGCCATCTTCGTCATCACCAAAGACCCAGCAGGCGCAAGCAAAGATCAAGGACAGGCTGTCGTCATTTAGAGTGAATCTTGCCTTATTCCTGGACGAGTACAATATCAGCGTTCCTCTGCTGCAGTCCTTAACGTATCGGGTCTCGGGTGTCGTTGCTCGTGCCGCAATGGCCGCAAACTTTGGGAAGGAAATCATCTTCGACTTCGACATCAAGGAGAACTCTCACGAGATCCAGATCAGAGTCAATAACAAGCCGCGGTCTTTGTCACTACTTCAAATACCTCCTACCAATGGAAGGGTGACGACCCTGATGAACGAAGGCGAGACCAACGTCAGCACATTCGCGTCAATCGAGCTCATCCAGCTGGACGCTTCCGCAGTCTACAGCTTGCTTAGTGCCTTGAATCGGCCTGAAATATCAAGCTCGGTTGATGACATCCAAGAACAGGTGCAGCTTATCCAAAGACATGTTCGTGAGACCTTCGGCACTGGCCAGCTATCACCTTCTCCACCGCAAGATAACAAGCCGGTGGATGAGCCCAGGGCAGCTCTGGTATACATCGCCAACGTTACCTGTGAGGGCCTCGAGATATTTGGGAACTCGCCTTTGAAATCGGCCGCGGAGCCACTGGCCCACATTCTGTTCCACCTGGGTGGCGTTCACTTGCGAATTGGCAATCGCCCGGAGGCTCATAGGCCAATCCTTGACTTCCCTGAGGTACATGTCAATCTACGGCAGATTGAGATGGAGATCGCCAGAGGCACAGAGGCCGACGTTCGAACTTGCGGCAGGTTGGCTTTTGGTGCCCTTATCACGGCGACCTCCAAGGCAGCAGAAGATGGGTCCGAGCAGAGGCACTTCAATGTCGCTACCGATGGCTTTGATGTGATTCTCTCGCCAGAGACTATCTCTACGGCTGTCGATGTCCTCGGGTATATGGGTGACAAGATCAAGGACCTTGACACGTCCCGTGAGCTCGAATTGCTTCGGAAGCTAAGGCAGACCAAGCCTAAGATCACCATCAACGACGATCAGGGGCAGGAAGAGACAGACTTCCTCGACTCATTCCTCTCCACAATCAGGTACAACTTTGAGATTCGAAAAATGCAGATCTGCTGGCTGGTCCTGACTGGGAGTGAGGAGCCGGTGGAAGGCAAGGAGGACCTGGTTTTCACGTGGGACAAGATCGAGTTGGGCACCCGCACAAGAAACTCTGCCAGACTTACAATCGAGAACTTCCAGGTCCAGACGGTTCCAATCGGCCAGGACAAGAGACTTCGGTCTGCTAACTCAGCTCTGATGCCTGAGGTGGTTTTCAACGTGGCTTATGTATCCACATCGAACACTCGCCGCATGGCTTTCCAGGCTGTTGGCAAGTCTCTTAACCTACGTCTTACGTCTGGATTCGTCATTCCTGTTTCCAACGTGGCTGACTCCATCAACTTGTCCGTCAAAAATGTCCGAAAGGCTTCGCAGCACTGGAATCCACCCAGGAGACTAAGTCAGCCAGCGGCAGCAGCAGAGAAGCCAGCAGAGCCACGCAAGGCTTTGTTTGGAAACAAGAGAATGGATTCGTTCCTTGTCGACGCGGACTTCGCAGGGGCTGTCGTCTATCTAGCTGCGAAGAAGGAAGTCGATGACAATTTCCGCTCATCTAGGGCGACCCGTGCTGGCCTTGCCGGGAAGTATGGCCAATTCACTGCCGACGACACTGGTAGCAGCACAGTCATGAAGTCCCCAGGCGTCGCGTTCAAGGTGGAATACAGAGACCCCGGTAACGAGGATCCGTCTCTGTATGGTGAAATCAAAATTGACGCCTCGAGCAACACGCTATACCCATCGTTTGTTCCCCTGGTGCTAGACATGACGTCGAGCATCAAGGAGGTTCTCGCGAACGAGTCTGGCAAGGACGTCGAGCCGCAGCAAGCTCTTGCTAAGACAAAGGCTGCCCAGGAGGACTATCTACTTGATCCGAGTGCCGTCATTGGTCGACTGAAGCTGAATCTGGGTCTGCGCATCTGCCGGCAGGAGTTCACGCTGAGTTGCCAGCCTATTGCACGTGTGGCGGCGTCGGCTGCATTTGATGACATGTACTTCACAGTCAATACTGTCGCTTCTGCTGATCAAGGGAACTTCTTCGCCATGTCGGGAGCCATCGTCAATCTCCGAGCCTCTGTCCGCCATGTGTACTCACGGGAGGAGACAGGTCAATTCAATGTAGACTCGATAGTCTTGTCCTTGATGAACAGCAAGCACGTCAGTGGCATCAGCGGTGTGTCGGCCATCCTCAAATTCAGCCCTATGGAGGTCTCGGTCAACGCGAAGCAGCTACAGGACTTCCTGCTCTTCAGGGAGATCTGGATACCCCGTGACGTCCGCCAAGCGTCGACGAATCCGATGGCCAAGCTCCAGACGGAGGCGTCCCAGGGACCGCAAGGGCATCTGGTGCAGAGATACCAGCAAGTTGCTGCAACTGCAGCTTTCCCCTGGACGGCTACGATATCTATGTCGGCACTCGTGGTCAACGTCGACCTCGGCCAAGCCATTGGAAAATCGAAGTTTGCCATCAACGAGTTCTGGATCTCATCGAAGAAATCCTCAGACTGGGAGCAAAATCTCTGCCTCGGGTTTGAGAGGATCGGTGTTGACAGCCAGGGCCGCATGAGCGGTTTTGTGGCCATGCGGGACTTCAAGCTACGTACCGCAATCCGATGGCCTCAGAGAGAGCAGGCCCTGAACGAAACCCCCATGATTCAAGCGTCAGTCACATTTAGTCAGTTCCGGATCAAGGCTGCGTTTGACTACCAGGCCTTCCTCGTCGCCGACATCACTTCAATGAAGTTCCTCATGTACAATGTCAGAAGAGCGCAAGAAGGCAGCGGTGACCGACTCGTGGCCACCTTCGACGGCGAGGCGGTGCAGGTATTCGGAACTACAACGTCTGCCGCACAGGGAGTCGCCCTGTACCAGGCGTTTACGAAACTCGTGGCAGAGCGCAAAGCCAGCTTCCAGACATCACTAAAGGAGATTGAGAAGTTCATGAAGCGGGGTTCGATAGCTTCAAGCACCGCGACAGTTCAGAGGCCGTCCATCTCAAAGGCGCAGGACGATGACGTTTTGGCGAAAGCGCCCATCTCACTAGACACCGACGTCGTGGTCACGCTCAAGGCGCTCAATCTCGGGGTCTTCCCCACAACCTTCTCCGACCACCAGGTGTTCAAGATGGAGGCGCTCAACGCGCAGGCCCGCTTCGCCGCGTCGATGATCGACCGGCGCGTGCACAGCATCCTGGGTCTGACGCTGGGCCAGCTGCGGATCGGCCTGGCCGGGGTGCGGACGATCGAGGCGCCCAAGGCGCTGAGCGAGCTGACGGTCGAGGACGTGACGGCGTCGGCGACGGGCTCCCGCGGCGGGACGATCCTCAAGGTGCCCAAGGTGGAGGCGGTGATGCAGACGTGGCAGAGCCCGCAGTCGCGGCACATCGACTACATCTTCAAGAGCGCGTTCGAGGGCAAGGTCGAGGTCGGGTGGAACTACAGCCGCATCTCGTACATCCGCGGCATGTGGGCCAACCACACCAAGACGCTCGCCCAGGCCTACGGCAGGGAGGTCGTGCTCCCGTCCGCCATCAAGGTCACGGGCGTGCTGCCCGAGCCGCAGAAGCAGGCCGGGCTTGCGCCGCCGCCGCCGACTGACGAAGGCGGCAACAAAAAGGATGCCGAGGATGGGAAGAAGACGGCGCAGCAGAAGCAGCAGCAGCAGCAGGGCAAGATCACGGCCGAGGTGGACCTCCCGCAGTCCAAGTACGAGTACAACCCGCTGGAGCCGCCCGTCATCGAGACGCCGCAGCTGCGCGACATGGGCGAGGCGACGCCGCCGCTCGAGTGGATCGGCCTGCACCGCGACCGCCTGCCGAACCTGACGCACCAGATCGTCATCGTCAGCCTGCTCGAGCTCGCGGGGGAGGTGGAGGACGCGTACAGCAGGATATTGGGCAGCTCGTGATCGGCAGGAGGATCGAAAGGGGGGGGATGCCGGGGGACGGGGGCCACTATTTATTCAGCCAAGCATACGGATGAGGGACCGAAAAGTCAAATTGTTTTGGGAGTTGGGGGGGGGGGGGGGATTTCGTTCTGCCTTGAGCATACATAGCATGGGGGCCGCAGCATACATAGCATTGCGAAGTGGTGTTCAGCATTGTGTAGCCCATTTTTAATCTAATTAACTATGATTCCGCTACATCCTATGTCAGCTCTTGCCTTTTGACCTGTCTGATGCTCGGTTTGTCATGTTTTCTCCATCGAATCCCTTTCCGGCCTGCTTCCGAACTGCTCTGTGAGAAGACCGGCCAGTTCATGTTGTGTACCCGGTGTGTCCCCCAAAAACCCAGCAGGTCTCGACCCCTGACATGTTGCACCGGGCGGGAGTTTTGCTTTCTTTTGTCTTTTTTGTTGTCCTGTTTTGTCTCCCCTTGCTTCGCTTCCGCTGCCCTGTCTCGGGAAATGTATCCTGTGCGTGCATCCTGTCCTCGTGTCTTTTGTTTGGCATGCCCATTTCCCTCTTCGTCTAAATGTTCCAATTGCCAGAATGGGGTCTCGTGCGGGTTAATAATGTTTTATCAATAAATTTACAACGCTCCCATGATGCAGTTATCTCTATCCCAATGCAAATACCCACGCATCTCTATCTGTCGTGCCACACGTTAAATAAGTATATATACAAATCAATTAATGTTTTGAGAAGAAGTAATATCGTATGGCCACCCCCCGCAAAATTCCCAAACCCCTCACCCTCCGACCCCCGGATAGCGGATCTTACCCCCCCAGCACGACCCTCTCCCCCTTGATCTTGCTGGCCACCTGGAACGCAGCAGGCTGCTGGCCCAGCTGCGTCAGGCTCCGGTGCAAGCCGTGGTGCCCGCCGGGCCCCCTCTCGTCCTCGTTGCTGGGCGGCCGCGGTATGCCGCCCTTGACGGCGCACACGGCGGCGAAGTCGAGCGTGGGGTACCCGCAACGCTGGGGCCGGCGCTTGCAGATACGCGCGGTGGCGATGATCATGGCGGCGCAGAGGGCGAGCAGGACGCCCGAGATGAGGCCGAAGAGCCAGCGCGAGGTGGCGCCCGCGATGACCTGGTGGCTCATGATGGCGAGCGAGAGGTTCGTGTACATGTCGGCCGAGAGCCCCTCGCGGGGCCCGTCGAGCTCGAAGATGGACGGCCTGGAGAAGTAGTTGGCGTGGAAGTAGTTGAAGGGCACGCTCATGGCCTTCCTGATGGCCTTGAGGCTCAGCTTCTTGGCGACCTCGTTGTCGTTGATGGGCAGCGCGGTGACGGCGTAGACGGCGAGGGCTGAGTTGTCGCCCTTCATGGTGGACTTGGAGTTCGGGATGGTGCTGCTGTTGGTTGTCGTCGCAGGGGTGAAGCCTGGGACGACCGCGGACAGGGCTAGCATGTAGTCTTCCAGCTTGACGACTTTCTGGACCGGAGGGGTCAAATTCGTGACGGAGAGGATGGAGAAGTTGCCTCGGTCGTAGTTCACTGTGCCGTAGCGGTCATAGACGAAGAGAGACGATACCATGACAAGCGGGCTCCACCATGTGGTGTCCTCCAGGCAGGCTTTCTTGGATTGTACAGCGAGCGGGCAGTAGGAGGAACCTGGTTGAGGAATGTTACTAAACGCCCTGACTACTGGCCGTAGGTTTGAGGCAATTGTGCTTACCGAATTGTAGCTCCTTGTCGGATCCTGTCTTAGTACACCAGTATGAAGCTGCTGCTGCTGTGCCTATGAGGTAGCAGTTGCCACCGTCATATAGACCCTGGATGTCGTGTACTGTGCCATACTCAAGATGCAAAACGCGTGACTTGGGGACCACGTAGGCTGTCGATTCCGGGAACTTAGTGAGATCATCCTGCTGTGGCGAAATGCTGACGATACCACCGGTCAACAAATGCGACTCAGCACAGGGCGTCCAGCTAGGATCGGTGGCTGACTTCGTGCAGAGGCCTTCTCCGCGGCCAAGAGGGTCCATACTGAATGAGTCTCGGTCTGACCATGCTGGAGTGCCCATTTGCACGAGCAAAGCTGTGGACGAGACGGAATCGATGTGACTGATATAGGACGCATTAAATTCGCCAATGCCAGCGGAAATGGGGTAGGTCTCTTGCGGGAAGAAGACGAGATCGATGGCGATATCGCCCATCAAGATAACACCGGGGAGTGGAATGGTGCAAATGACCATAAGACGGAAGAGACTGGAGTACTTTTGTTTCCAGTCAGCCGTCGCCAGCAGACGCAACAGGCCCCAGACGCCAGTGCCCGAGTCCATGCCAACAAAATGCAGCAGGCTGACTCCTTCCGGGCGCGATGCCAGCGCCCATTGCAGATCCTCCACCACCACCACGACAAGCGCAGCCATTATGAGAGCGCAGGCCTCAGTGAGTATTCTCAGGATCAGAATCGCATTGGCAGAAGATGTCGTGAAGAATTTGTCCTTCATCAAGGCCGTGGCCGAACCCGTCGAATAGAAACCAGCCAGGATTACCATGATCAACGCCAGCAGCAGAAGACATAGTGTCCACCATCCAAAGCGGCTGCTCTGTTCCATGTTGACGCTTAGTCTGCGAGACCGCAAGGAGGTGGTGTCATCGTTATCACGACCATCGGCTGAAAATGCACCCAGAATACTTTCTCGTGACGGCGTAGGTGGGTGGAGAAAGTTCTGGTTGTATTGCTGTTCCGGCTCTCTCGTTGGGACGTCGCCATACTCTGGTGCTGATATCTTCTCGACGGTCACAGTCGGCCATTCCTTGGAGGTGGGGGTGTCGCCCAAGGCTGATGGTTTTTGGCGCCAGTCTGCAAGGTCCTCGCCGTTCTTCCTCTCGGCCCAATCCAATGAGTCAACTGTACTGGTCCGTGTCGGCCAGTATTGCCGCGAGTTAAAAGTGCGCGTTTGATTGGACCAGTCCGCAAACTCCACGGTTGGCTTCCGTGTTGGTGCTTCCCTGGACTCAAGCTTTGGGGACGCCCTGATCCGGTCATTCATGTCGTCGAGTTGGATCGTCTCGAAAGCCGGAATCATCGGAGCCTTGGATGACTTTGACCCGATCCTGTCGGGGCTCCCATACGACGTCGATGCCGAGCCATCGTGAATCCAACTGCCCCCACTGTTAAATCGAGCCGGTCGATCCATAGCGAGTGATACTGGGGGCGCCAACGCCCTGCGTCGACCTTGAGAAGTAAAGCTTAGTTGGGTTAACGAGCGTGTGTGGTGTAGATCAAGCTACGGGTCAAGATTGGCGCGTGATGGAAATCGACATGTAGAAGAGGTTAGATTCTACCCCGGATGGAATAGGACGGAGATTTCCACCGTCGTCCCAACTTCTCCATCGCGGCTTGACTAGCGAGGACCGCTTCCGCCATTTTTCAGCTGGAATATTGAATCAAGCATCTCCTTTGTTTCACAATGTGAGGACAACAACGGAAAAAGGAACGGGCCCCGTTGAAGCGATCATGTCGCTTCAGCATAGGCACGAGTCATACCCCATGGAGGCTATTCCAGGACCACACTTGTGGAGATGGGAGTCCCGACAACTTCCAACACCGGTACGTTGCTCGCATCCTTCTCCGGGTCGGCCCTGGCAGAGAATAGTAGCATTGGTGGACTCGCGCAGACCGGATGGGTTGATTCCCAGGTCGGAACACCGGAGAGGAGCGTCTTAGAACGGTGGATTGACTTAGAACGGTAGATTGAGACACGAGGAAGGAGTCCAGCTGTCCAACAGTCCAACTGTCCGAGGGAGAGTGTTCATCTTGTCTTTCGGGAGTACCGGCGTATTGGAACAGAACCTGAGACTCCCAACAAGATAATAAAAATAAAAATGAAATGGAGAGAGAACCCCTGGAGGAAACGTGTCGCGGCCCCGGTTTCTTGGTCGTCAGGAACCGGGTACGCGTTATCCAGGAGACACGTGCACACGTGGGGGACACCGGGAGACCCTTGTAGATGGAATGCTTTCCATGAGAATCAATCTCAAAGGGATGCCTCACCTGAACAAGAAAACTTGCTTACAGCCTGACTTAGTATTGGCAAATTGGTGAGTGATGGCTCTGGCCCACAGCATTCTGAGCCCGTCCGGCATTAGCTGTGTGCATTTACGCACTGACTGCACAACCTGTCCTCTCATGACAACCTCCCATAGGATAACCTCCCATGGGCTGATCTTCCATGGGACAACCTTCCATGGGACAACCTCCCGTGGGACAGCCTACTATGGGATAACAACTCACCATAGATTAGAATCCTGCACACCAAAGCTGGCTGGCTGGCCGGCCATCTAGAACTTTCTTGAGTCGCACGCCGGAGACGAGGCAGCTCCGAGGCAGTGGGGAAGACGGAGCAAAAGGAGATGGCAACGGGGAATTACTAGTGCGCATAGTACGACATGAGGCCAAGAACTCGCGGGTGCCGACACGCGACAGGTAGGGCGAGCATGCTCTCTTGGCGACCGGTGAGCTTGGGCTCGCTGACGGATCGAGCTCCATTTGTTGGGAACAGACTGATGTAGAGCGGGCATGTTTTATCTGGAAAGTGGACTATAGATGGACCGTGTAGCGACTTTGTTCGGAAAAATTGTCCTCGTCAACGTGGTGGTGGTGGATGAGACTGGACCGAGTGTGAGGTGATGTCGCCAAGGACGAGCAAGGTTGCTGACTTGCCAGAGCTGACAGCTGTCAGCCAGTCCGACGGGTGTGTGACAGCTGACAGCAGTTTGGGAAGGTGCCGTCGGCTGGCTCGATGGACCCTGGGCGGCAGGATCGTCATAGAGAGGGGCAGTGACTTTTTCTGCTCGCCTGGAGACCCCGCCAAATAAAGCAAAAGCCCAGCAGAAGCGAGGCCGGAGAAGGGTATCTGGAAATTCGTGGGGCTTTGTCAGACTCGTCGGTCATGCATTCGAGTAAAATATTGCTGCCATTGCAGTTTACTGCTGCACGCCACATGCATTCAGGACTGGCTGAGACATAATAAGCAGGCAGCGTCAAATGGGCTCAACATGTAAACATGCAGTCAGTCTTGTAGGCAACCCCGCCATTCTGCTGCAGCCTGCACGTAGACCACCTAGTGTAGATACTCCGTACATGGTACAAGGTAGATAATATGCATGCACATCAGAGCAGAACCCCTCCCCCAAGCTACTGCCCGTTGAAACATCGAATCATCAAGCGCGGGATGCTGCAGGGCCCGATCACACCGTGGGCAGAGCGTGGGCGAGATGGTGAGAGTGGGGTGGCAGCAACATGCACCGCTCGAGCCAATCGAGGGCCATCGAAAGGAAGGGAACGGGACTGGGCGAGGACTGCTGGGCTCCGACTCGGCCACCGATGAGACAGGCGGACTGACGGACTGACGGGACGACTTACGGTAAGCTTGCTTCCCAAAATCCTCACCACCTTCCGTATCCCGTGCCCCGTCCCGTCCTAACTTGATTCCACCTCCACCAAATCCACCAACTCCCTCTCCCCCATCCCTCTCCTGCACCTTGTTTCCCCTCCCTTCTTTCTCTCCCTTGCATCCCTCTGCCTTGCCTTATCCTTAAAGTCCCCCAATGGTGTAATTCAGGACTATTCTTCACGGGGAAGTGCTGATGATCCATTCAATTCCTTCCAGATTGTAGAGGTAAGCCATCACCACCCCGCTCATCCCTCTGAAAATGTTCCTTTTTCCCACCCCGGGTTGCACCACTGGCAGTCCATTCTAGGCAGCTGCTCTCTGTTTGGTCGTTCTTTTGTCGTCGTTCTCTCTTACACAAGGGCATACGTATCTACACGAAACGCAATGTCTACTTCCATTGTTGCTGGCTCCTGGCTCTCCAAGGCTGTCATATTCCCGAGCGGCTTGCTCGTCTGGAAACTCCTCGGCGGCCACTTCTCTGACATCTTCGCTGATATACCAGACCTTCCAGACGACTCAGAGTAGCTCCGGAATTCTTCTCGACCTTATTTGAGCCACACACGTCTGACTCGACGACATCGTCGTCCCCGCCCTCAAGATGCACATCAAGGAGATGGTCGCCGATGCCGAGAAGACGGCCGCCCCGTCTTTCTCGTTCGAATATTTCCCGCCGAAAACACTCACCGGCGTGCAAAACCTCTACGACCGCATGGAGCGCATGTACCATTTTGGCCCAAAGTTCATCGACATCACATGGGGCGCCGGCGGCCGCATAGCCGAGCTGACGTGCGAGATGGTCAGCCAGGCCCAGGCCTACTTCGGTCTGGAGACGTGCATGCACCTCACCTGCACCGATATGGGCCTCGAGAAGATCAATGACGCCCTGCGCAAAGCATACAAGGCCGGTTGCACAAACATATTGGCACTCAGAGGTGACCCTCCAAGGGACAAGGAGAAGTGGGAGGCTGCCGACGATGGTTTCAGATACGCAAAGGATCTGGTCGTCCATATACGCAAGACGTACCACGATCACTTCGACATTGGTGTTGCCGGGTACCCCGAGGGCTGTGACGACAACAAGGACGAGGAGCAGCTGCTGGACCACTTGAAGGAGAAGGTCGACGCCGGTGCCACCTTCATCGTCACCCAGATGTTCTACGATGTCGACAACTTCCTCCGCTGGGTTGGCAAGGTCCGAGCCCGTGGCATCGACATTCCCATCATCCCAGGCATCATGCCCATCGCTACCTACTCCAGTTTCCTCAGGAGGGTCAATCACATGAAGTGCAAGGTCCCCCAGGAGTTCATGGATGCCTTGGAGCCTGTCAAGAACGATGATTCGGCCGCACGAGAAATCGGCAAGACCCTGGTCGCTAACATGTGCCGCAAGATTCTGGCAGCAGGCATCCCTCACCTGCACTTCTACACCATGAACCTGGCCCAGGCCACCCGTATGGTTCTCGAGGACCTGGAGTGGATGCCTTCTGAGCGCAGCCCTGTCAAGCAGGCTTTGCCGTGGAAGCAGTCCCTTGCTCTTGGACGACGAGATGAGGACGTCCGGCCCATCTTCTGGCGCAACAGGAACAAGTCGTACATTTCAAGGACAATGGACTGGGACGAGTTCCCCAACGGCCGCTGGGGCGACTCCCGATCTCCCGCCTTCGGCGAGCTGGATGCATACGGCATTGGCTTGACGGGGACGAATGAGCAGAATCGCAAGAAATGGGGTGAACCCAAGTCCGTCAAAGACGTGGCCACCATGTTCGTCAAGTATCTCAACAACGAGCTTGACCAGCTTCCTTGGAGCGAGTCTCCCCTCACCAGCGAGGCAGACTCCATCAAGGATGACCTCATCGAGCTGAACAAACGAGGGCTTGTCACCATCAACTCGCAGCCTGCTGTCAATGGTGTAAAGTCCTCTCATCCAGTCTACGGATGGGGTCCGTCGAACGGTTTCGTCTACCAGAAGGCATACCTTGAACTCCTCGTCTCTCCAGATGTGTACCCTGAGCTCATCTCCCGCATCGAGAAGCACCCAGACTTGACGTACTACGCCGTGACTAAAGCCGGCAATCTCGCCACCAACACCCCATCAGAAGGTCCCAACGCGGTCACATGGGGTGTCTTCCCTGGTAAGGAGATCGTGCAGCCAACCATTGTCGAGTCCATCAGCTTCCTCGCGTGGAAGGACGAGGCATTCCGGCTGGGTACAGACTGGGCCAACTGCTTCGAGGCAGGCAGCCCTAGCCGGATTCTATTGGAGCGCATGATGAGGGACTGGTCTTTGGTCAACATCGGTAAGCTAATGCTCACCTAAGTGCTCTCTTTTCCAGGCAGAAGCCTAACATCGTCACCAGTGAACAACGACTTCCACCAACCACGCACTATTTTTGAAGTCATGAGCGGACTGCAGGTCAAGGACCTCGACCTCGAAGTACAACCCGATGGACCCACGCCGAACTAATCGCAATGGCATGCCGGCTACCACAGTCTTTGGTCCCACTTATTTGGGAGGCTTCAACAATGCCTTCACCACAACTAATCAACTGATGAATGATACGACCTGGATTTAACACGACGGAAACTAATCGCTCAGTACTGCAGTACATACTGCAGTTCAGTCACACAGTGCTTGCGATGCAGCACTTGACATATTTTGAGAAAACACCATTTCCTTAACGATTTGGGTTGCATGACAGGAGGGGAACAGCCGGCGTTTCTTGCTTATTCAACATTTTCAACATTTCGGAAGCAAGCGGCGCAAAGCAAAAAGTGCAGGGTGTGGTCACGTCTTTTTCAACAAAAAAGAGTTGAGAGAGGAAAGTCAAAGAGGAGGAGAAAGGAAGGTAAGCCTCGAAGCGGATCGAGGTAAAAGCATGGAAGGGGTAAAAACCCTGCCTGGTTCGGTCGGTCGGCCAGGGGAACAGGGATTCCTTCAATTCTGCATATATATTCATTCTCAACGATAGATACCCAGGGCAGGCAGGGCAGGCAGGGCAGGCAAGGTCACAGGCAGCGCGGGCCGGAATGCCCGGGCCCAACGACAGACATCACGGTGCTACGGAGTTCAACATTTCAGAGAGGCTTTTTTTTTTCTTCATGGCGAGGGTCAATCTCGTTTCAACAGAGATGACGTCCCGCGGTCATGGGAGACAGACGAAGAGGTAGAGGAGGAATGCGGTCAAGAATTAGAGGTTGTGTGGTGATGAGAGCAGGGGAGGGCTTCATCAAGGGGAAGGGAGGAGGAGCACAGGTCAGTAAAGTAAGTGTCTGGCTTGACAGACAACACAATACTTGACTTGTTCAATGCTTCTCAATCCACAGCAGGCCCGGAAACCTCGGTGACTCAAATGCCAGATGTGCTATGTGCGAAGTACTTAGGCCAGGTCAGTCCCTCCACAAGCTTAGACACATAACGCGGAACGATGATAGGTGGCACATCCAAACCCGCAATAGGCCGTGTATTCGCCCCCGTTTTACTCTCCTATACCAAATCCCGGATTGATGAATATTTACGCCTGATCCATGATGCAATGCCATGCTATGCAAAGGGCCCCTCTTCCAGTCCGGCAGTCCGTCCCGGACAGAGAGAGGTTCCCAAACTATCTGTCCATTCATCCTTACATATACTCACACACAATCCAAACTCCCCGCGACCAATGTTCAGATAATCATATAAGGCGGCGACGAGAGGCGTGCCTGCCTGCTTGCCTCTCTCTTTTCCAACTAGACCACACGGCAGAAATCGATACTGGGCTTATGCTATTCGTCCCACTCGTTCTCCCCGGCCACGTCGTAGTCCACCTCCTTGGCCTCGCCGGGCTCCTGCTGCTGCTGTTGCTGCTGATTGTGATTTTGCCCCTGCGCCTGCGACTCGCCTTCCGCACCACCACCACCTTCTGCTTTCCCTTCGGCGCCGTGCTGCTGGCCGGCCTCCTTCCCGCCGTCTCCTTCGTCGTGGACATGATCCGCATCCCCCATGGCCGAGTCGAGCCCCTCGCCGCCGCCAGCAGCGGTGTTATTAACGCTAGACGTGGTGCTCCCCGGCAGCGCCGCCGCGGGCCCCGTGACCCACGAGACCTCGACGGGCGCCGCGGCGCCGCCGTCGTTGTCGTTGATGCCCGCGACCTTGCCGCTCTTGAGGCCGTTGTAGAACGCCTCGGCCTGCTTGCGGTCGCTGAAGCTGAGGTGCGTCACGGCGGGCGTGGTCTGGATCTCGGTGACGCCTTCGCCAAAGGTCTGGGGATTTGTTAGCCCTGCAATCGATGTCTCCTTTTCACACCTTTCTTTCTGCACGGTGGGAGTGCTCCCCCCGCCGCCAAAGATACGCGCCAGATCGAAGGGCACTTCCGTTGAGGGCAGGGGAAAAAGAGGATCCACTTACGAAAAGGTGCCTCCTCAGCGCCTCGTCCTTCTCGGGCGCCGAGAAGTCGACCCCGGTTATGGCCACCGTCTTGGGCCGGTTGTCGAGGGAGAAGGCAGCATACGCGGCGTGGAAGTTGCCCCTCCCGCCGCCGCGCCCGCCACCGCCGCGCCACGATCCCCGTGGAGCATATGCGCCCCGGCCCCGGTAGTAACCGCCCCTGCCGCCGCGGCCGTAGCTTGGCGCGTACGGCGCCGACATCGCGGCGCCGTCGTCCTGCTGCTGCGCGTTCGGGTCGATCCCCAGCGCCGCCGCCTCCCCCCTGAGCTTCGCCAGCGTGGCTTTCAGCGCCTCGGTCTTTGACGCCTCGCCGCCTTTTTCCTCCGTAGCCTCCGCCTCGCCGCCGCCGCCGGGTTCGATCGAGTTCTTCCGCGAGCCGGCAAGTTTCTCCAGGAGCCGTTGTTTCTCGGCCGCCTGCTTCGCCTGCAGCTCCTTCTGCCTCTTCTCCAGCTCCTCGCGCTGCTTCTCGATCTCCCGGATTTTCGCCGTCTTCTCCTCGTGCAACTTTTGCGCCTCCTCCTGCTTGCGCGTGAACTCCTCCATGTCGATGTCCTCCATCTTGGTGTCTGTAGAATCCTCGCGTTTGACCCCATTTGCCGGGTGGCCGTTCTTGGACCCGTTTGTGCCGTGGCCTCCGTTAGCGATATCTCCGTGCTTCTCATCTTTATACCAATACACCTTTACGAATCGGTTGTCGAATATCACCTTTGGCGATTTGTACGCGGCGTTGGCCGAGGCCCAGTTGTCGAATTTGACGACCGCCAATCGCTTGTAGCCCATCATTGTAACCTCTTCAACACTGCCAAATTGTGCGAAGAAATTTCGTACTTGATCTTCCTCAAAGTTTTCCTCAGGTATGCTCTCCACCACAACCTTTGTCTGAGTCCTGTCATAGACTGGGCCCTCCGCAGAGAACGGCGCGCGCCCCTGACCCGCCTTGCGTCTTTGCTGACCGTGCCGGTTATTTCTGTTCTGGTTAGGATGTCCATTGCCTTGCCAAGGCGATGACTGCTGAGAAAACTGGGGTATTTGTTGAGACTGCGACAATGATGCGGAACTTGGGTCGTATTCTGCTTGTTGTGTCAGACTCAGCAAGTTGAAGAACTGGTTGGAAGACTCCAAGGAAGGAGCAAAATCAAAGAGCGTCGCCAAAGAATCATGCGAAGAGCCGAGGTCCTCGGTCTCGAAAGTTGTACTAGGAAATCGCAAATCAGACGGACCTTCACCAGGCAGCTGGATCTGCCCTGATATTTGTGGCGCGGGTAGGTTGAACGGCACAGGCTCAGTCCCCGTGCTGTGGTCGAACTTGCACTTGAGGCCTCTAGGACAGAATCCCTTCCTATCAAAATCCCAACACCGTCCTTTCCTTCCTTGCTGCGACGGGGTGTTCTGCTGGAACACGTGCTGCTGTTGAGAATAGTCGGCGAAAGGAGGCATGGAGAGACCCATCTGCTGGCTCATCTGCTGGCTGATCTGCTGCAGCTGCCTCATCGACTCCAAGGGATTGCTCGGGTCGAAGGGGGGGATTTGTGGCATCTGGCCTGGCTGCGCGAAGGGCGGCGCATGCTGGCCTGAAGTGTTTTGAAAGTCATATTGATCGTGGGGTCCCGGCTGTGGTCTATCGGGGTCGATGTAGCCCTTGCGACCTCCACGACGCTGTTGCTTGTAAAGTCGTCCCCCTTGGAATTGCTCTCGTCCGGTCGGCGCATCGAAGTCGCCCCGGTCCTGAAAGCCACGCTTGCGCGCGCTGCCACCGCTGGGACCAGTAGGGATGGCAGGTTGACCTGCAGTCGGGTCTCCGAAGCCAGGGAGAGTAGGAAGAGGCGCGGAAGCGGGGACCGCTTTCGGTGGAGGGGGAGCGCCGGGGACGTAGGATCTGTACTGTATTATTTCGAAGAGGTCATTGACGAAGGACGATGGGTCTGTGGTCGCAAGGAGTCAGTATGATCCCCAGAACCAGGGCAGGGCTGCGGCGACCAGATCCTACCTTCTGTAAGGAAATTGCCCATCTCGGACATGCATTTTGACTTCACGTCTTCGCTGCCATCGTCGTGATGCAAGAGAGCCAGCACAAAGTCAGCAAGCACATCAGCATCCGCGTCAGATCTGTTTGAGTCCCCAAGGTCAGTGATGGAGTTCAGGGTCCATTGACGCAGCAAGTACCGAGGGTGCGACGAACGTGTTCTCGAGGCGCTTGACGATCCAGGCCTTGAGCAGAGGGGAGTCCTCCTCGGGAAACAACATCTTTCCCAGCTTTCTACTTTCGTGTGGACATAAAGACAACTGCTGTAAGAGGTCCCAGGCTGTAGCGACAGAAGCGAGGGAGATTGGGGACGTGAGCCAGGTTGGAGTCGTTGTTGATCGCTTGGTTGGTGACTCGGAGCGAGACGGTTGGTCCAGGAATTGCGAAATGTTCCTGGGTCCGATGCGCGCGGTAGCTTCCCAAAGCTGCAGCAAGGGTTTATTTATGGTGGGGCTACGACGGCAGGCTAGCAGCGGTCTACTCCGTACAATACCTACCAACTACCTAGGAGCTAGGTCGGTAGGCTCGAGGTACTTTGCAGCATGGACGAGCCACTACGCAATTACAGTATTTCTTATGGTAGGTTGCTAAGCAGAGGAGGCGCGCCTCAACGGCTTTCCCATCATTCAATTTTGGAAGCCTGTTCTCGCGGAGCAAATCATCATCGCATCGCGTCCAGTTTACATTATCACCCGCTGTAGATCATGGGACACAGATTTTTACTTCATCAACGCAATAAAATTCCAAAATAGCCTTAGTACAAGCTCTCGGGTCGGACTATAATCATGAAATGTTCCGGTGCTTGTCGTTCGACATCCGCTTCGCCATTTTCCTCCCCAAACCCCTGGGGTTCATATCGTAGACCGTTTTCCGTCTTCTTTGCAACAAGCTAGCACTGCAGAAGATACGCTCTATCAAGCCGCCGTGCGAGGCGGTGGGAAAAGTCTATGAGCATGGAGATCAGGCGTTTACAGCTTGTCGTAGTACTGTGCAAATCAGTTAGCATCGCTTTCACGTACTCACGGGACTGAAGGATTGAACTCACGTTCTCGACACCGGGAACCTCGACCTTGATACCCTTGCGCTTACGCATCTCCTGGACCATGGTACCGACCTTGGAGGTGGGGTCCAGAGGTGAGCCACCGGGCAGCAGCTGCCAGTGGTCGAAGACGGACTGGGGGAAGGCCTGTCCAGAGGTGGCGGCACGCAGGTCACCGTTGAAGCCGAAGGACTCGATGACGGGCAGGTAGGACTTGATGGTGAACAGAGGAGTACCAGGGCGCTGCTCCTCACCGAAGACGATACCACGTCTCCGGGTAAGCACACCGTAGACACCACCCATAGCCTGCTCGGGCACCTGGATTTCACACAAGAACACGGGCTCTTGCAGGGCGGGCTCGGCGAGCAGAGCGGCGGCGTACATGACACGACGGGTAGTGGGCATGATCTGGCCGGTACCACGGTGAATAGAATCAGCGTGGAGGGTGACATCAAGGATGTTCCAGCGGACGGATCGCATGGGCTCCTCGGCAACGGGACCCTCGCGGGAAGCCCACTGGAAACCAGAGACAACGGAGTCCTTGATTTCGTTGAGGTACTGCACGGCCTTGGTCTGGTCGACCAGCAGGTTGGGGCCGTTGGTGTCTGGGCCGAAGGTCCAGATCTTACGGGCGTCGGTGACATCCCAGCCGAAGTCGTCGGCGAGGACACGGGCACGGGCCTTGAAGTCGTCACGGGGGTTGATCTTGCCAGCCTCGATAGCCAGGGCCAGCTCCTCGTCAAGGGGCTCGGCAGTCATGTAGATACGGTTGTGCTTGTTGGGCGACTTGGACAGAGCAGTGATGCTTGACTTGGCGCTGACAGTCTCACGGTACTGCACGACGGGGTCGGAGATGATCAGAGGAACACCAGCGTGGTCGTTCTGGAGATCGTTCAGGCAAATCTCCAGGTGGAGCTCACCGGCACCAGCAACAATGTGCTCGCCAGACTCGTTGGTCATGGTCAGGACACAAGGGTCGGACTTGGAAAGACGCTTCAGACCCTCAACGAGCTTGGGCAGATCCTGAGCGTTCTTGCACTGGACGGATCGCTGGACAACAGGGGAGACGGAGAACTTCATGACCTTGAGGTTGTGGGCGGCCTTGTCGGTGGTGATGGTACCAGACTTGAGCAGGAACTGGTCAATACCAACCAGACCGACAATGTTACCGGCGGGGATATCGTCGATGGCCTCGACTCTGCCACCCATCATCAGGACGACACGCTGGATGGCCTTCTCGGAGAGATCCTCCTTCCTGCCGGGGACGTAGTTGGGGCCCTGGATGCGGACCTTTTGTCCGGACTTGACGGTACCGGAGAAGACACGGCCGAAGGCGTAGAAACGACCCTTATCGGAAGTCGGCACCATCTTGGAGACGTAGAGCATCAGGTCGGCCTTGGTGGGGTCGGACTCACAGTCACGGATGGAGGCGTAGATCTTGTCATCCTGGGGACCCTCGTACAGTGTCTCGGCACGGTACTTCTGGGCAGTCTTGGGGGAAGGCAGGTGAAGGATCATCATCTCCAGCAGGGAGTCGGCGGCGGGCAGGAAAGTGCGCATGACAGCCTTGAGCAGCTGCTTGCCCTCCTTGTCGCGGTCCTCGGTGGCCAGCTTGAGGTCGAGCTTCTCGAGCAGAGTCTTGATCTCCTCCTTCTTAAAGTTCATGACAGCCGCGAAGATCTTGAAGATGGGGTCCAGGATGAACTGGTTGAAGGCACGCTCGAGCTGCTGGCCCTCGTAGGTTCCGTTCTTGGTCCACTTCTTCGTCTTAGGATTGAAGTAGTTGTCTCCCCAGAGACGCTCCATCATCTTGTTACGGTCGACACCGAACTTCTTGGCGTAACGGGTGGCGAATTGACGGATGGTGAAAGCCCAGCCGTGCAGACCGGAACCGAAGGCGACGGTGCCCCTGTCAGGGTAGACCTGGACGTCACCCAGAGACTTGTCGAAGTAGGTGGAGATGACGACGTTGACGGACTCGATTGTTCGGGAGAAGGACTGGTACAGGTCCTCCTTCTCAATCTGGAGCTCGAGGAGAGCACGATCAACCTTGTTGATGACAACAACGGGCTTGATACGCTCACCGAGAGCCTGTCGGAGCACAGTCTCGGTCTGCACGCACACACCCTCGACGGTGTCGACGACTGAAAAGAAGTGTTAGTGGTCGGGCTTGGGCCAACAAGCAGGCTCGCCAGGAGCTAACTTACCAACGAGAGCACCATCGGTAACACGGAGAGCAGCAGTGACTTCGGAGGAGAAATCAACGTGACCAGGGGAGTCGATCAGGTTGATCAAGAAGTCGTTGCCGTTGGTCTCCTGTCCCTTGATGTCCTTGGTGTCCTCCGCCTCGGGGAGGGTGGCGTACAGGGAGATGGCAGTAGACTTGATAGTGATACCACCTGCTTAGGGTCAGCATATTTGTCGTTGCCAGCAAGTTCGTGGGCGGGACGGTAACCCGCGGGCAGAACGTACGCTCCTGCTCGTCTGCACGAGTATCTGTGGCACGGGCATCACCAGCCTTTCCGGTGGAGATGATACCGGCCTTGGCCAGCAGAGAGTCGGTCAGGGTAGATTTGCCGTGGTCGACATGAGCAATGACACTCATGTTACGAACATTGCTCGGCTTCTTCATGAGATCGTGGATCTCGTCGACGGTGAAGCTAGACAGAGGAGCGTTAGCAAACAAGTGGTCCCCATGCTCTGTGGTGTTTCTATTGCCTTAAGGCACATCTGGTGATGCGTTGTTGTGATGGTCCCACACCATGATACGATTTTGCCTGTGCTTGTGCGGGTTGCCCTCGACAAGGTTCTAGGGGTAGCAGCTGCAGGAGAGCAGCGGTGGGCTCGGCAACTTACTTGACCATTTTGACGGTATTGACAATGAAACCTGTCTAAATGATATGTCTTCTGTATGCTTGGGAATTGGGATGAATGCCTCGAGAACGGCAGAGATTTTGTAGCGGCGAAGAGGGAGAAGATCGCACGCCGGGCAGACTCAAGACTCGAGGTTTTGACCTGCTGATTAAAGAGGACTGCGCGGGGTCGTTAGCTGCGTAGACTGGATGGGCTTGGATGCTTTTTCGGCGAGGAGCCACAGGTCCGGAGGCAGCAGTCCAGGAGTCTGTTGCAGGAGGTGTCTATGTTTGAAGGGGGGGCAATGAATGGGCTGGGTTGGACCTACAGAATCTCGCCGTCAAGGCTTTGCGCTGGTGGGAGGAGGGAAAAAAAGAGGGAGGAAAGAAGAAACGGGCAATGTGGGTGCGGGGTGATAGATTTTCGCTGAAGCCCAATCCAACACCAGCCCCACCACCAGGCATTTGCAAAGTGGGCCGACCTGCTGCGGGCCCCAGTCCAGGGAGGCAGGGCGGCGCTTCACTTGCAAACACTGCCATGGTCTAGCCCTAGACCTTTGGAGCTGTTGCAAGCTTCACCCAAAACCCCAACCAGGCCGATCAAGCTTGCCACCCCCTCTAGCTGCCAGGACGGAATGACTGCTCGCCGAAGGCGACGACACACACACCACACAACCTATGTGCGACACAAATACACACGCACACACACCTCTCAGCCTCTGACTACAATTCTAGAAGGTGCACTTGGATCTGTCATCAGGCCGAGATTCATCTGTGACTCCTCGCCCTCAGTGTCCAGCGCCCCGCGACGACACCGTCTTGCCTTTTGTGTCATGGTGAGATCAGCAGTTTCTGGGGCGATGGAGTAGTCCGTCCGGCTGTGCCTGTGCCTAGACGGATAATCAACATGACCAGCCTGCCAGCCCGCTTAAGTCCGTGCCCCGCTTAAGGCCGAGTGCACAGCTTCGCCTTGGCAGGAACATACCGACTAATACTTACTTGGGTACAGAATTACGTGCACATTACCCATCCGCGAATAGGAGCATAGCTATATGGATACTGGAATATATACGTGTGTACTCTCATTTCAAAGTTCTTATCGCAACAGCAGTTGGTGTGCTCCCTTTCCAGGTAGTCTGCCCCGAAAACACAGCGACCGCGATCAATTGGCGGTTAGTTAGCATCGCCGCCCTAGCTAAGAGTCGCGTCACCTATGCTCAGGATGAAATCACCTTCCCCCGACCATACAATGCTATGTCACACCTACCCGTGGCTAACACCTGAACTAACCATTACTCGAACGTTTTTCAACTTTACGCGACTCTGGGCATGATGGGGAGGGGAAAGGGGGCAGTCCGCCCAGGTCCTGGCGTCCTCGTCCAGGTGCCCGGTTCCTGGCCTACATCTCAGAACATTTTCGGATTTTTCTGGGAGTTCCCCCTAGTCTTGGAATATTTTCTGAATCCTCCCAGACTTCCCCTCAATATTGGAACACGTCGAGAATTCTCTCAGATCCCCCTAAGTCTTGGAACATTGTCGGAATTCTCCCAGGCTTCTTCCAAGCCCCAGATCATTCTCGAGAATATCAGACTTCCCCAAAGACATGGTCGAACTTTTCAAGCCACCATACGACTCGCACTTGTGCGATATCCTCCGGGTTGCGCACGCCATTTGCGAAGTCAAGAGGCAAGAAGACGACGGAAAGCAACCCTAAGGCATTGCTGAGATCATTGACACAGCCGCTCGCTCAACGGAATCACGCGAATCCCGACTTTACATCGCTGGGAATGACGAGGCTGTCATCAGCTTCGCGGCCGCAGTCGTTAAATACCCTGAGGTCTAAGATATATGTCGGAAGCTGACCACACAAGATGCGAAAACCATTGTTACATACATGCAGATGATCAAGCCTTCCAAAGCTTGGACTCAGCGTGTTGCAACCATCGTACGAGAAACTGATGGGCCCCGCCTCACCTACGGTGCTGGCCTGCGGCGCCATCTGGTCTACGGCACTAAGATCTTATCGATAAGACCCAACAGACCAATTCATACACAGGAAACATATTGCACCAAACAGCCCGTATAGCTTAAGCTCCGAGCTCGGGTCACTCTTCGCTACGCTTAATTAGTCACCGATAAAAAATATGTTTACGACATCGCTACATTCCTCCCTCTCTAACCCCTCTCTCTTCCGTCAATCAATTCACCCAGTGGACGTACAGAACAGATAAAGACCCCATGTCGACATTTGGCCACTACTTTCGCGTGACGACGTGAGTCCTCTCCCTCCACTAAACTGCTTGGAACGCAAGACAACAGCCTACTGACCTCCATCGTCACAGCGCCGGCGAGTCCCATGGCAAGACCGTCTCCTGTATCATTGAGAACTGCCCGCCAGGGCTGTCCCTCGTCGAGTCCGATATCCAGCCGCAGCTCAACCGCCGGCGCCCGGGCCAGTCGGCCATCACTACCCCGCGCGACGAGAAGGACCGCGTGACTATAGGATCTGGATGCGAATTTGGGCGCACGTGTGACAACCCTGCAGCAAGTCATCATGTTTGCCATGATGCTAATACCTTAGGGTCGCAGATTGGGCACACCCATACTCCTGACCGTGCCTAACGAGGATCAACGCCCTCACGACTACGGCTCGAAGACCATCGACCTCTACCCGCGCCCCTCCCACGCCGACTGGACTTACCTTGAGAAGTATGGTACCAAGGCCTCCTCTGGGGGCGGCCGGAGCAGCGCCCGCGAGACTATTGCCCGCGTCGCCGCCAGCGCTGTTGCTGAGAAATGGCTGCGCGAGGCCTACGGCGTCGAGATCGTCGCTTTTGTTTCCTCGGTTGGCAACATCAAGCTCTTTGAGGACAGGCCTATGACCGATAGCGACGATATCGACTCCCTGAGTGGCAACCCTAGGTTCCTCGAGTTTATTGATTCCCTAACCCGCGAGAAGGTAGATGAGTTCCTTCCCGTGCGCTGCCCTGATACTACCGTCGCGAAGCGTATGGAGGATAAGATTGCCGAGCTCCGCGATCAGCACGACTCTACTGGTGGTACCGTAACCTGTATCATTCGCGGGTGCCCCTCCGGCCTCGGCGAGCCGTGCTTTGATAAGCTTGAGGCTCTCCTTGCCCACGCTATTATGTCTATTCCTGCTACTAAGGGCTTTGAGATTGGCTCTGGCTTCCGCGGTGCCGAGATGCGCGGATCCCGCCACAACGACCCCTTCGTGTCTACCACCGTCGCCGATGATGCGACGCCGAGCGCTGGCGCTGGTATTCCTCCCTCCCGCCTGCAGACCAAGACGAACCACTCCGGCGGTATCCAGGGCGGCATCTCCAACGGCATGCCCATCTTCTTCCGCGTTGCGTTCAAGCCCCCCGCTACAATCTCCCAGGACCAGACTACTGCTCGCTACGACGCTTCGGGCGAGGGCATCCTGGCCGCCAAGGGCCGTCACGATCCTAATGTTGTTCCTCGCGCGGTTCCTATCGTCGAGGCCATGGCCGCTCTGACTATCGCTGACGCCCTCATGGCTCAGCACGCGAGGCAGATGGGCATGAAGATTGCCGCAGCTGGACGGTAGAACATTTCGGCCATGTAAGGAACAATCGAAGGGCGGCCTCGGCAAGCGTCGGCGCTCACGCAAGAGGACGCGAAGGGTATTTCGTCAGCGACGATGAGTGAATCCGGCCGTGCGAGGAACACAAAACAGACAGTAGCAGATGGTGAATGATTAGGTCGGCGCCCGTCTTAAGGGAGTACGGATGCTCGGCTACGTCACCTCCAAGAGATCATCTTTGGCACTAAAAAACAAACAACCGCCATACTTAAATGCGAAGTATTACTCACCGCAGGATAGAGGGTGGGGGGTGGTTTCGTTCTTAATCCGTATACGTGCTCTTTTGAAGCCGTAGGCGGTCCCTTCATACAGTAGTAAAAGCTCAAAGACGCAGCGTTAGATAGGTATACAATGCCGATAACAATAGATCTGTGAATACGATCGTCTTCACTGCAGGACAACAGAGACTAGCTTCCTGAAAAGCCTCAATCAAATACATTCCGCAAAAGAATCAGCATTTCTCTAGACTTGATCTCGTCAACATTAACTTCGCGTGATAAGATGAGACATCTTGGCATGGCTTCGTAATCCTATCCATTGCCGCCCTCAATCTGCCTCCCTCATTTTGGCGACTTCGAGCTTTTCGTGGTAACGTCTCCTGGATCTCGCTCTGCTGTGCACACCTCTTCTAACACTGACCTTTAATGCCAACTTGTAATTGCTTTCCGCAGTCGCAGCAGACTGGATCCGGCTGGGCCGGTTTGGCCGCCTGCCTCCTTCCCTCGGACCGCCTGCTTCTGGCTTTCTTTTCTTCCAACTCGCAGGGCGCACACCTCTTCTTAGGCCCATCGTTAATGCCAATCTGCGAACGATCCTCTGCAATTACAGCAGATTGGTTCTGGCTTGTCCACGGTCAGTTGAGCGGCCTTTCTCCTTTTCTGGCGTTCCCTCCTTCTGTCGATTCTAAGTTTCACCGCACATGGCGCACATCTTTGTTTGCCGACTCTTCCTGGCTCTCTACAATCACAGCAAATGGCGTCTGGCCTGCCGAGAGCTTCGAGGAAGTCCGCTGCTTTCGATTCGTCTTCAATCTTCTTTTGACAAGGCCCACACTTTGGTTTGTGATATCTCCCTGGCCCTTGGCAATCGCAGCAGGCGGGTGGCAGGATTCCTTGGGCAGCACGCTTTTTCGCTCTCCTTTTTTCGTCTGTTGTCTATACGGAATTTATATTGACAAGAAGAGCATGTCTCTCTTGTGTAGACTGGCAGCTGTTCTCCACAATGAAGACAGAAGACGTCATTCGTGATGAGTCGGGTGTGACGTCTTTTCTTTCTGGCTCTTTCGGCATTCTGAGCACGTCGTTTCACACATACTTTTTTGGAAAACCTCGCATCTTTTTTTGCCGACTCGGCCTCGCCGTCCGCAGTCGGAACAAATGGTTTTTGCGGCTAATTGTGCCTCGTGGTGCTTTAAGCAACCGGCACACCTGATCGATTCTCCAGGAAAGGGCAAAAACTTGACGCCACAGTCAACGCAACGTTCAGCTTCAGCGCGTCTCTTGGCTTTTTTCAACTCCAAATATTCCACTCGCCGCCTAGTGGCGAATTTTTCTTGGCATCTTTGGCACCTACGACGCTCGGGTGGTACTGGTTTCTTGCAATCGCAACAGAGTCTGTCTCCTGGCTGGGGCTCCGGACGACGAAAACGACGCGGTCGCCGATCCCCATCGGCGTTCGTGCTGTTTTCCTTCTCCATGCGACGCTCATGGCTAGTGTTAGGACCATTGTGAGTTGAGGTAGGCCGTGGACGCTCTGTTTCTGGCCCGTACGAATGATGGTGTTTCTGACGGAGATGATATCACGTTTTGCGCAATTAATTGCATCTATAGCACCGGCACATCGTATACCTTTACGATAGTATAGTTGGCCATCGTATCGCGGGGATCCTAGTGATAGTTGGTAAGCATATGATTGAAATTGGGATGTGCTTTGACCTACTTATTTTGTAGAGATTGGAGTTGTATATTTCATCTTTGGCTTGGAACCTTGGAAGTTGGCATGCTTACATAACTTGGTTTGTTAGTATTTGTTAGAACCTGCGAAGCCCGTTGCAGTTTGACAAACCTGTTTGTAGATGCCGTTGCAGTCTGTTTGGACGTCGCATTTGACTTTAGCCGGTCGACAGTTGTTGACAATGCCTGGTGGAAGCGGCACCAAGGGCGCCTTGACAGCTATGTTCGTACAGACGTTGATGTACGTGCACGAAGGATTGGTTATCGCTTCCCTGTTATGTACTTCTCTTAACTGAAGTAGTCATCACTAGTGCAGGGCAATACTCGTTTGACATCCTGCATCCCTGCCTATCTGCAGAGAACCAGGGCCTGGCAGCGTTGGCAAATCTTCCCGGCTCGCCAGCTGCCATTCGAGTGTCCTTGCCGTACTGTGTTTAGACGCGGCTGGTCTTTACGGGAAAGAGCTACCAGAGGATTCAGATTGTTCTTCATGACTGCAGCCTATTCCCACTGATCCTCCTTTCCCGTGCTCTCCTCTCCTATAGCCGCACTAGATTGTGTTTTGATGTGGTTGCTGTCCACACAAGTAATAGTTGGGATTGTTGCGAAAACTTTCCACAGTGAGAACTTCCGAGGGGTAGATTCGGGCAGATAATTCTGTTGGTCCAACCTCTTGTCACTCTCCCAGAAACAACCTGGAAAGAAAGGCTCTCATGCCAAGAGGAGAACGGTCACCTCGCTCCGCCCGCCTCGATGGACATTCATCCACTATATGCCCTGTCTCCCCACACGAGTAACAAGTTCTCTTGTCCATCTTACTAGAGCATTGGGACGCTGCGTGGCCTGGCTTACCGCAACGGTAGCAACGCTTTCGCTCTGTGCAATCTTTGACCAAATGTCCCCTTGCACCGCACCGACGGCATGTCTTCGGTTGGCCGCATTGCGAAGTCCAATGTCCGACTGTGCCACATCGAAAGCACTTTGGGGACGCTGTGGCCTTATTTTTTGCGGCATGGTTCCCAGCCTTTCTCGTTTGCAGTTTGTGAGGTTTTGTGGGGATGTTGGCCACGGTTGAGGAGTGAAATCCTGCCCACGGGCATCGTTGCACCAGCCGAGAAAAAGGCTGAAGCTGACTGGCATTGGTGTCCCTTGAGGTCGCCGCACTTGAGGACGGGCGGAAGACAACCCGTGCCAGGTACCATGGCCGACTTAACATAGCTGCCGGATATATGCTTCACGCTGGCGCGATAGAAAAATCAATCATCGTGGTCTCCAGAGGCAGATAGTTGCTGCAGGTTCATGGCAGTTCTACAGTGAATGTTGGTCAAAGTGACCTAGGGACCCACCCTGTTCAATTGAGCCAATCGTAACGGCTACCGTTAGCTCCTCGGCGCCTCTGCCAATTTTCTTGAAGCTTTGCCGCATCGCATCTGAGCACGACGCCTGTGAACCGACCCGGACATTCGCCATAAGTCACGGTCAGCAGTCGCGAACCGACGATGGCGACTGCAAGCCGGACCATGTCGCCCGGGGGAGCCCTCCTCCGGGCTTCGCGCATGTTCTCGCTGCCCCAAGCAATACCGCCACCGCCCGGCGACTACCAAGCAGCCACCAGCTACAACTCGGAGACGGCCACGCAGGCCTACCCGACCCTGCAGACCGTCACGGCCCCCGAGAACTTCAGGCAGCGCGGCGACTGGGGCTTCAAGCGCAACTTCCCCATGCGGTCGACCGCGAAGACCAGCACGCCCTACCTGCGCGTCAAGCAGGTCGACTCCATCGAGCACGTCACCGACTTCGCCTCGGCCGCCGACCACACCCTGTCGTTAGAGAAGTGGCAGGAGATGAACATTGCCATATCCCTCCCGCACTTCATCCCCGAGTCGCAGACGTTCTCCATCGCCGCCATGGACATGCGACCACAGTCTGTCTTTGAGAACAAGTACGATTTCACGGCGATCGACAGCGAGAAGAAGAGCGAGGCGGGCCAGATGCGGTGGAAGTACGAGGGCCCGTGGCTGGCCACGTTGACCGAGGGGGAGTTCCAGAAGTATATCAAGAAGTTCGTGCGGCCGAGGAAGACCGAGTTCCGCCAGTTCCTGCGCGAGAAGCTCGCTGCCAGGCTGACGAGCGACGCGTATGACCGCGCGATCGCAGAAGGCGGCGACGAGGCAAGCGCGACTACTACGCAGGTGCAGCCGGGCGACATCACCGAGGTTCAGATCACCGACTACTTGCGAGAACTGCGCCAGGACCGAACGTCACTCTTTGATGCTGTTGGGGAGTTCCTGGATCTCGCGCCCATCGAGCCCCCATACCCCATAGACCGGCTTGGAGACCTCGCTCCTCAGCAATCAAGGGTTGTGGACCGCACAAACCCCTATGCTCTTCATGGGCCTCCTATCACACACCCCTCGGCTGGTCTGTCCTACCTGCGGACGTCGGCCTACCTGGACAACCATCCTGTCTTCGGCCCGCTCAAGTACCACCCGCCGGTCAAGGGCAGAATCTTTGTATCGAGTAGCGACGCCAATTCGCTCGGAAAATCTGGCACTCTCGGTCTCGGAGGCTTTATTGTCGGGTCGAAACACACCACCTCAGACCTTCGCTCAAGCTCGTCGCGCACGTATGACCCAACCGCTGAGGGCGGTCAGAAGGTGTGGGCACACGTCTTCTCGGCGCAGGTCAACTCCCAGGGCAGGGTCCTGCTGCACGCCGAGGAGACCCAGGGCAAGGACACCGTTGATTCCAAGTTGGTGCAGGAGGAGATGAGGGGCGAGAAGGCGCCCTTCAACAAGGCGGCAGAGGACAATCCTCAGGACTTCCTCCGGCCCCTGAGGCCACCGAGGCCATCGTCCAAGCTGGACCGCAACGGCAGATACGTCAACACCAGTACCAATTTCACGCCGGGCAACAGCGAGAGGTACGGACTACCGAATTTGCGGCGAGATCAGGGCAGAGATCAGGGCCAATAAGCGTCAAACATTTTGGAACATTTGGCTGGCCCTGCCGTGAAAGTCCCAGGGCGCCCCAGAAGGTGCGAAAGAGTAGACTTATGACCTGTATATCGAGTAGAAATGTAAAATCGATTCCAGCCATTTAGTCACTGCTTTGCTTCGGCCGATCCTCTCCTGAATTGTAGGCTAACAAGAAGGAGCTGAACTTCCTGCACATGTACGACAACCATCGTTTGAAAAGAGGCCGGTTGCTGAGCTGAACAGCTCTGGAGATTGGCGTACATTCTAGACACATACTCCCCAGCGCCAAATGCTCGAAACGGGTATCACTTTTCTAATCATGAGATTCAAATTCACAAAGCCCACTTCTAATCATCGTGAAATGTAGAAGGCAGTTCACAAATGGGATGGGTGCAGACTGCTGGACGGTTGACGCTTCAGAGTATCATGTGATCTAGCACGTGCGGGCCTGATTCTGCCGCCTGCCACCGCCCGCTGCAACCACACGCGCTAACAGCTCTAGAGTAAGCAGAACAAGGTTCAATTTTGACTTCTTCGTCCTCTCATCAAAACCTCAACCCAACCGCTCGTCCGTCGCCCGAGTCTTCCCTTTCTCTCACCCGACAACAACTTCTTCAAGCCCCCCCTCCAATACCGCCAAAATGGGCCGAGTTCGCACCAAGACCGTGAAGAAGAGCGCAAGTAAGTACCATCCTTCTCCTGTGACTCCCCCGATATAAAAGAAGAAGGAAAAAAAAAATCCAGAATGGACCACCTTGGGCCTCATAGCAGGTTATTAATGGATAATAGAGGTCATCATCGAGCGGTTTTACCCCAAGCTGACCCTCGACTTCGAAACCAACAAGCGTATATGCGATGAAGTGGCTATCATCGCCTCCAAGCGCCTGCGCAACAAGATTGCCGGCTACGCCACCCACTTGATGAAGCGTATTCAGGAGGGTCCCGTCCGCGGTATCTCCTTCAAGCTTCAAGAGGAGGAGCGTGAGCGCAAGGATCAATACGTCCCTGAGGTCTCCGCCCTCGACTTCACCCAGAACTCCGAGTCTGGCCAGCTGGACGTCGACGCCGAGACCAAGGATCTGCTTAAGCACCTGGGCGTAAGTTACTGCACCCACCTCCCGCTCATTCGGCCGCTGATTCTGGCGGCTCGGTGGGTTGTGATTGCTAACATGAGACCCCGAACAGTTCGACGCCGTTCCCGTCAACGTTATCAACGTTGTCCAGCAGCAGACCCAGGAGCGTGGTGGCCGCCGCTTCGGCGACCGCCCCCCTCGCCGCGACTAAATCGACCCTGACCGAAAACTGGAGTTGCGATGACGAGGTTACGAAAAAGTTCTCAAAAGGCATGAGGGAGGGAAGTGGCACGGGCGTCACAATACTACATGGATTCAAATCGGGCTTGGGTTCCGGGCGCGTGGTGTCGGTCACGGCGTCCACGGCGTTCTTGATGGCACGGAAGTGTCTTCTTCGTCTTCTACCGACATGGAAGGTAGTGAGCTCCCAGCTAGATCGAATGCAGATCTCATGCTCCTACAAGGTGTCGCCTGTCTCTAGGGTAATTCCGGAGACAAGGCTTGATGGCCATTTACTTCCAATGCTCGGGTGTGGACCAAGGTCCTGGGTCATGTGGGTTGTCCACCGATCCACTCTCCATGTTCCACGCGGACAATTGCGGCATAGCTGCCGTTGTGGAGAGACACCTACTGGTGACATTCTGTGCGCTTGTGTGACTGTTCTATTTGGGTATCTCAAAACTCAATCGTAACTCCTGCGCCATTGTAGAGGATGCTTGTAGACGTAAACCTAGTTTCGCACTACGAAACCTTGTCCGGTTCGGTTCCAAACTTGGATTTGTAGCCCTCGATGGAATCACCCTCAGCTGCATCAGCGAGAGCCGGGGCCTCTGCCTGTGTGGTCACCGTCTTCTCGCGGACGACAACATCCACCTTGCCCCTAGGCGCCGCTTTGGCATCGTCCCCTCTCTCTAATGCGAGGTCCATAGCGTCCTTCGCGGCCTTGCGGTCCTCCTGCAGCTGCAACCGGGACATCTCAGTAGCTAGTCTCTCAGGCTCACTCTTGCCATCCCCAGCAGACGAGGCGCTGCTAGAAGTGCCCTCCTCCTCTTCCTTCTTCTCGGGATACAGCTCGATCTCGATGTCAGGCAGCCCGACCCTCTCCCACGCGGCCGTCTCGTTGAGCTGGACCTTGACCCACAGCGCGCGGCGTGTGCACTCGGCGCTGCACCACTTCTCGAGCTCGCGCGTCTCGACAATGTCGAAGTCGCGCCGGCCCTTGTTGACCATCTTGTACGTGCCGGCGCCGGGGTACCGCCGCCGCTTGTTCCCGCACAGCGCGTAGCCGCACTTGTCGCCGTCCAGGTTCCGCTCCACCGCCAGGTCGTCGTAGTCGCCCGGCTGGAAGATGCGGACCAGGGACGAGAAGGCGCGCGCGTCGGACGGGTCTGGGTCTGATGCCGGGCGGGAGGGGGTGCGCGGGAAGTCGAGGAGGGCTATCACGTTGTCGAGGATCTGGGCCTCGATGTCTTTGCGTTCCTGGAGGATGCGGGCGTGCTGGATGGCGATTTGTCTTGGGTCTTGCTTCGGTGGCTGTGCTGTCCTTGCTGCTGCTGGTGATGCTGATGTGTTGCTCTGCTGTGCGAGGCTAGGAGAGGTCTTGGGTTTCTTGAGAATGCCCTTGACGGGCGCTTTGGTTTCGGGAGCCATGATGTGGTTGTGTGGTGGTGTAGTGTGAGCGTGGCTCAGCTTGGGCGTGGCTGTTGGCGCAAGGAAGAAATATCTTTGGCTTGGTGACGATAGTGGGGGCGACGGAGCAGCAGGGAAGCTTGTGCAATGAGTGGTATTTTCCAGCTGCCTGGATGAGCTTTCTGGCGTACAGTGCTCTGGTGGGGGTGCAGCAGGTAATGCACTGTCTGCTTATCGCGGCTGATCCAAACATGCACACTGTCCGCGACTGTGCTGGGGCTGTTTGACGTTGAGGAGCGGTCGTTGCTGGCCGGTACTGGCCCACCTGGGCCTGGTTCAACAATAGAACAGGTAACAGTATCTAGACTAGACTGGCCAGTACAGCCAACTGCATGGAGACAGGAGTCTGGTGCTGTTTTAGATCCTGATCCTCAGCCATCACCAGACCAGACGAGGTGTGCGTCAGTGTCAGTGCCAGCTGCAGCTGGAACCAGACCCTTGGGATTGAATATCTAGACACATACCTGCCCCTTTTCTCCAGACTCTCTACCTACAGGGAGCCCCTACCCAATATCCGACCATCCGTGCTGGCTATTGGCCTGGCCGACCGACACTCAAGCAGCGCAATCGCCAACGAGCAAAATAAAACCAAAACAAAACCAGCCAGGCATTGGCTTCTTCAGCCCTGCGGATCCTCTGGATGCGATCACCGTCTGGGTGGCTGTTTGATGACTGACACATATGATCCCCAGCAAGGAGCACACAGCAAACCGTCCATCATAACGCACAAGCCTCGCCACCAAGATCTCGTCTGAGGTAGATCTGGAACTAGCTGTCTCTTTGTCTGCCCACCCAAGATTCCCATCTATCCGGCTGCCTGTGCCTGGCGGGGTATTTGGAGGATTTGGAGGTCAGTCAGTCCGTCTTGTTTATTCTCCGAGCCACCGAATGAGGCTTGGCCGTGGCTCTGCCACCTTTAAATCGGAGCGCCCAGCCAGGCGTCATTATTGGGCTGGAGGGGCTGCGTTGTGTTGTACACGTTCCCGTCTGACGCTCTGGTGTGGTCGGGCTTGGTCCGGTCTGAACGCGGTGGCTCCTTATTTGTTCATGCGCTGACGTCGCCCAACTAGGATCATCTCCAACTGGCCGGCCTGCCTGACTTGACTGCATCAGTCCCGCAGCGCCCGCGCCCGCGCCCGACTCCTGAAGCTTCCCAGCACCCGAACAGGCGTCGCTTCCCGACCTACAGACCGACCTGCCTATCTATTATTTTCTGTACGTCTCACCCATCCATTGCTCGACTCATCCACCCCAAGAGCCAGCATTTCCGAATTGCTGTCTCATGGACTACATCTGACTTGTTAGGTGTGGCACAGACAGCCAAACATCGCAAAAACCTGCCATCCCAAAGCATCGCTCCCCGCATCATCCTACGTCAGACACTCGGCCTTTAGCAACTCCGCGACCACCTCCGCCTTCGCCTGCGCCTTGGCCCTGGCCGTACAGCCATGTCTTTCAAGGTCAAGGCTCTCTACGAGTACTCCTCGCCGCACGAGGATGACTTGAACTTCCCAACCGGGCAAATCATCACCGTCACCGAAGAGGAGGACGAGGACTGGTACACTGGGGAGTACCTCGACGAGGCTGGAGCTAAGCATGAGGGCATCTTCCCCAGGAACTTCGTCGAGAAGTACGAGCCAGTCGCCCCGCCGCGCCCGACTCGAACGAGAACAAAGAAGGAACCTGAGCCAGCCTCTGAAGAGATAGCCGCCGCTCCCGAGCAGCCTGCTCCGGCAGTTGTCTCCCCCAAAGCCGCTGCGCCAGAGCCAGCGGCCGCGCCCTACGAGGAGGAGCAGCCTGTCTCTCCGCCTTCATTGCCCACAGAGCCCAGGTCTCCTGTCGCTGCTGTTCAGCGCGCACCGGAACCAGCTGAGCCCGAGGCTCCCGCGTCTCCTCCCGCCGCTCCCGCAGCAGAGCCAGTTGCCCAGTCTCCACCAAAGGCCGCGCCCGCTAAGAAAGGTCCGCCTCCCGTGTCGCAGAAACCAGCTAGCAGCTCCTTCAAGGACCGCATTGCTGCCTTCAACAAATCTGCTGCACCGCCAATTGCCCCCTTCAAGCCGGCTGGACTAGGCGGCTCATCCGGCGCCGCCTCCTTCATCAAGAAGCCCTTTGTTGCTCCTCCGCCCAAGGGAAATACTTATGTTCCGGTCCAGCGCAACACTCCAGTGGCTCCTGTCTATCGTCGAGATGAAGATCCTGAGATCAGAGAGCGGGAAGCTGAAAATGAGGAGACTGCTCAGAAGGCAGGCTTGCTGCCCACTGAATCGAACGAGGGCGACGAGGATCAGCCCAAACCCCTGAGTCTCAAGGAACGAATGGCGCTGCTTCAGAAACAACAGCAAGAACAGGCACAAAGACACGCAGAGGCTGCGGCCAAGAGAGAGAAGCCGAAGCGCCCGGCAAAGCCTCGCATGCCCAGCCACGAACCTGGTGCCGCCGAGAGCGTCGATGAGGAAGAAGTTGCCCAGCCGCCGCCTCTGGATCGCACCGACACCGGTGGAACAACAGGCAGGGAGTCTCTAGACGAGTCGCACCCTCCCAGAGTGCCTGCGCAGCCTCGCCGCAAGCCTTCGAAGGGTCCAGAGCCAAGAGACGGAAACGAGGCAGACCTGTCCGGCGCTGGAGAGACAACCGAAGATCAGGCGGAGCTCACTGAACGCGAAGACAGTGACGAAAAGCCTCGGCGTCCCTCCCGGCCGGCCACAGAAGCCGCCCCAGCCGAAGACGAGGCTGAAGAAGCCCAAGATGATGATGAGGAGGAGGAAGAAGAAGACGAGGAAGCCAAAGAGTTCCGGCGCAAGGAGGAGCTCCGGGCAAGAATGGCCAGATTGGGCGGCGGTATGGGAATGCCAGGCATGTTTGGCATGCCCGCCCTCGGCGGTGCTCCGTCCTTGCCGCCGAAGAAGAAAAAGGCTTCCGCATCCGAGAGACGCACCAGCGAGGACTCCCAACCGCTCGCTTCCCCGACACAGGCACCTCCAGTCCCCATGATGATGCCTTTGCCGGGCTTGGGCGGCCCTCGCAAGTCTGAAGACAAGACACCTATGAGGGAGGAGCCTCCCGCTCTTTCTGACGAGGAAGAGGACGAGCCAGTGGCACGCAGTCCCCCAGCTGGTAAGGCTTGATTGTCAAAATATGCTATGGTGCATGAAGACTAACTGGTGTGCAGTCCCGACCAGCGCCTCTGGTGCTGCCCCGCCAATTCCTGGTGGTCGTCCTGCGCCACCCCCTGTACCCGCGGACTGTATGTGCAGCCTGCCCTTTGCAATGACTGACCGCTAACCAACGAGCAGCACGACCTCCCCCTCCGCCTGCTCCTGTGGCGAATGCTGCCAAGTCTGAGGGTTCCGAAACGGATGATGAGCTGTCAGGACCTGGGCCCCTGGAAACGCCACGAGGTGAAGAGCCTCCAGTGACTCGGGCACCGCCGCCATTGCCTCCTGTCTCTGCGCCTGCACCACCTGTGCCCACGTCTCCTCGGCTGCCCACATCCCCTAAATTCCGCAGTGACGATTCTACTCCGGTGTCGCCATCCAGCAGCAAGAGAGCTAGTCGACCTCCCCCTCCCGTGCCAGGCACAGCTCCAGCTCCGCCATCTCAGACCAGGCCACCTCCACCACCCCCACCGGGAGGTCTGCCTCGGACGTCGATTTCGTCCGACCGCCCAGGGTCATCATCCAGACCCTCGGCTCTTCCCGAGGACAGCAATGAAGGAGAGGTCACAGAGTACGACGGAGATTACGATACAGACATCGCTTCCTCAGTACCGCACAAGGACGCTTTGAAGGCTCACGGGCGGGAGTCGAGCATTGAGGACACCATTTCAGTTGCGTCTCCTAAGGAAGCACCCCCTTCGCTGCCGCCACCCATTCCCTCCGCTGCTGCTCCAAGAGCTGTGCCTCCTCCACCGCCTGTGCCGAGCCAGCCGCCGCCAGAGAGTCGCCCAGATACTCGGCGATCTGTTGACGCTCCACGAGCAGCACCCCCGCCCCCTCCGCCTACAAATTTCGCTCCTCAAAGCGAAGAAGACGAATATGACCCTTACAATTACACTGCCGCTGCGACGTCTCCTCGGATCCCTGCTCCGCCGTCTTTCTCTCAGCCGCCGCCTCCGCCTCCTCCCCGTCCGGACGACGAGTACGACGAGCCTTCTTACCAGCCACAACCTGAGCAGAGGGCGGCTCCTGGTTCCTCAGGTGGTCGACCTGCGCCCACTTCTCGCGGTTCATTAGATGTTCGTACATCTCGGCGATCCGTGGATATGTTGAACAGGCCGTCCATGGAATCTGGTTTCGTGGCCAATGACGTTGATCTCGCCCCTCAGTCCGGATGGTGGTTACAACCAAACGGTCTGCCACCGCAGCTGCAAGGTCGCAAGGACATTTTCTTCGAATCCGACGAGTCTCAGTCCACACAGCGTGGCACAAAGACAACTGTGACCCGGGATCTTTATATTCTCTTCCAAGACTACTCGCAGACTGTCATCACGGCGCGCTTTGACCCTCAGGATGCAAAGGACGTCCACTTAGAGCAGCGCCATGAAGGGCCTCCTCGAAGCCTGCGACAGGACCAGCTTGAGGAGTCATACGAACGTTTCGGCCGGCCGCTCTCTACTGCAGTGGCCGGGAAGAAGGACACTGTTGTTGGCGACGGTTCACCACAATCGCTCGTGTTGGAATTGCTGAAGCCTTTCAAGGACGCCCTCCTCCCCGTTGGCTCCCGCGCATACGGCGCGCTCGTCTACTCGAACCTCGCCAACGCCAGCACGACGCAGACGGACCAGATCCGGCCAGGCGACATCATCAGCATCCGCAACGCCAAGTTCCAGGGAAAGCACGGCCCGATGCACGCCAAGTACAGCGTGGAGGTGGGCAAGCCGGACCACGTGGGCGTGGTTGCCGAGTGGGACGGGACCAAGAAGAAGGTGCGCGCGTGGGAGCAGGGCCGCGAGTCCAAGAAGGTCAAGCAGGAGAGCTTCAAGCTCGACGACCTGCGCAGCGGCGAGGTCAAGATCTGGCGCGTCATGCCGCGCAGCTGGGTCGGCTGGGAGGGCCAGAACTAGGAGATGGGCTCCGCGTCCATGCCGATGCGCTGCACGGGGAGGTGGTGTCCCGGCAACAACAGCAGTGATATGGTGGGCTTCGCGGCCAGGCACCCCGGCGCCTCGTCGTCTTCCTCATCATCGGCCAGGACCTCGGCGCGGCGGTCGGCGGAGCGGACCGGCGGGACCCGCTACTATGACGGCACTGCGCGGTCGAGCTTGCGGGGCAGCCCGATGAGGAGCATGGAGGGCAATCCTTGGTCTTAGTGCTACTGCTTCGCCGGGCGCGGGCTCAGCAGTGAGGATAGTAATTCTGGTAGTGGTAGGGGCAGTGGTAGCGGAGGTGGTGATGACAAGGTAGAGAATGAGTGGTGGTGAGCTGAGCTCGTCGCGTGCATCAATCTTGGAGAGCAGGTTTTATGGTCTGCGGCAAGGGGCCAAAAGCAGCATGTCTGGGTGGCTTGTGTAGATTGGTGTGTGTGTGTACGCGCGCGTGCGTGTGAGTGAGTGTACGATTCTTTCGGGGGAAGCATCATCGTCATCGCATCATTGTCACGGCCAAGAACGGAACAGCAAAACAAACTTATCGATCGTTTTTTTTTACCCTCACTCCGGGTGTTGCGCGGACGGCCTGTGAGTGGGTGGATGTGTGGGTGTGGCTGTTGTGTCGCTGTTCGAGGAGGTTGTCGTCCAATTGGGGGTGGCTTGCTGCAAGTTGAGTACCTGCCTGGCCTGTTGTCGGCACATTACATATTTCTACTTCTTGGCTTTATTGAGAATTGTACTTGCATCGCCGCTTCTTCGAACCCTCGCTGCTCACGCGTGTACGCTCAGTAGCGTTATGAATAGTATGTATGCCGCTGGATGTAGAATTGATGTTGTCACAAATTATATACCTGGCCAGAAAGCGCTGGAGCCTTGGAGAGAATCTTTTGCTCCATTCAACGTCTTCTGCACTTCCTCAAATCCCAGATTTCCCCCAGACGTCGTCTGTGGCTCTGGACCGACTATGTACCAGTAAGGTTAATTACGGTTCTGGAGGCATCCAGCCGTACACCATCAATGGACTGCTCCAGTACCCTTTCATGCCATGCACACAATCAAATCTAATGGTAATACGTATGGACAAATGTGGATAGTGTATAGTGTGCTTCAATTATGTTTCTGCTACCCATCCATGGATGCTGACGGCCGGTTCCGACAAGCTTGTTGGCGGGTGCTCTCTCTTCAAAGAGTAATGAACAATACTTGGGTACATTTCCCTGGGACACAATGAATTCAACGTGCATCCATCAACACTCATTTGGATGAAATCAGAATACTCGCTTCAAGAACATAAGACATAACTCAAAGAAAGTGCTCTTGCTCGTTTGCGAGGAGTGTCCGCCGGCTGATCCTCCGCCATGCCTCTTTTCTGACTCGCTCCCTCTGACCCCTCTAGCATTGCGTTGAATTGCCCCTCCCATGTCTTCGTCTCCTGTGGGTTCCGAATGTTCGGGTCGTTGACTGGGAATAGCTCCCAACAGTCAATCAGATCTGTGAGACACTTCCACTCTTCATACAAGCGGCCCGGGTAGCACTGTTCTAGAGCCGTTTTGAGCTTGGCCCATGACAAACCGGATTGGTATGGTGATGGTTGTGGTCGGCTTGAGTTGGACTGCGACAAATGATGGATCATGTGTTTCAGAAAGAGCGCGACCGGTACGAAACTTCCCATTTCCGGTACTTCTCGAAGTTTGGCAACTTGTGCACAAAAGATGTCCCACACTGAAACTCCAGTGTCGTACTCGACCAGCAGAAATTGTTCTTTTGGGTCCAGCTTTGCGATCATATCCCTTTGAAACTGGAACTGATCATCATAGTCTCCAACCGTTCGTAAAGCAAGAATGAGGAGTCCGGCCCACTCTCTTGGCTGAATGCCGATAAGGGTATGAGACGGATTTAGATCTGCACCAACTTCAACCAGTCTTTGGACTGTCCGGGATACTCTGTTTGCTTGTTGCCACGTCAGTGTAAGGATGGACCGTACAGGATCTGTCTTCCAGCCGCTGATCTTCTGGTGCAAGAATGAGGCCAGAAACGCAGTAATGATCTTTGAACGAACGCATGCCTCACGGTCACTCCAAGGGTCCAGACATGTAAGTGGAAAGTCCTCGACGAAGCGATCCTGTTCTGCTAGTCCATCCAAGTAACCCGGCCCTTGGTCCAATTTCGCCGACAGATAGTCCCAAAGCCCAGATTCCAATAGACGAGCCTGAAACATGACCAAAGAGACCGAACGCCCGGGTGCACATGGATCACAGATTCTCGTGTCATCCAAAATGTAACCAAGTGTGCGAAGCTCAGTGGTAACCGAGAGAAATTCGTCCACAATTCTATTGATGGCAGTGGTACCATTAGCCTCGTTATACTCGCATATGAGGTCGCCGTACGAGAAGGCCGATGTCAATGGCTCCAAGAATGAATTCCGGGACTGAGGGCATTTGAACCAGCCTAAATGGCCGTGAAGGAGTGAAGTCGTTCCGTTCCAGCACGCTCGGGTCTTTTGTTCCAGGTATGTCTCCATGGGTCCCGAAGCCAACCAATCTCTTACCGTTCTGTGTATGAATTGTACGTCATCACGCTGGTCAACCTCAAGAAGACCTTTGGAAAGACCGTTGAGTCGCATGACCATTCGACATCGGAGACGAGCCGCAGCAGCCTCTCCGAGTGGACGGACAGGCAGATTCGCCACAAAGTCGGCATCGTTGAGTTCCATCTCATGAAAGTGATATACCATGAGATTGCATGGCCGTCGAGCAACTATCGACAGCCGGAGAAACCCAGCCATGTGGCGGTGGTAGGTTGGAGCGACGCCGTCGAGAATCTGCTTGAAAAATGGTTCCAATTCGGGCGGGAAGGTTTGAAGCATCGCTCGTAAGTTGCCAAAGGTGTCGCCGTTGTCGAGGCCCTCACGCAGGTACTTCGTGACGAGGAAAGCCCAAAGGAAAACTCCCTCTGCCCGATCACTAACACTTCTAATGAGTGTTTCGCGTTCCTCTTCCGTGACAGAGTGTGCCCATCTATTCCTCGAAAGACCCTTCAGTCGATTCTGGGTATATTTCAAGATGTCCTCATAATTGAGGTCTTGCATGTAAATCTTGTGATGCGCTGATTCTCCGAAACCGGTCTCGAAAACGTTCCATGGTCGGCTGCCGGTGCACAATTTGACATGGGGAGAGCCAGACAATTCAAGCAGAGTTTCAACCATATCTGAATGGTCGCCATCGAACTCGTCTAAGCCATCGATGAAGACGCAAAACCTGTACTTTGTGGTATCAAGCTTCGCGAAGCATTCAAAGTTCTTTCGAAGTTGCGCAAGACTCCAGTCGTGGCCTCGTAGGTATTGAGTATCAGGCTGGTTCCACAGCTCCTCACAAACCTCCGGCACCAGATCTGGTGCTTGCCTTAACATTCCCAGTAATAATGAACGCCACAGACCATGCTGTGACTTCTGCATTGAAGAACCTGGACTCCAGAAGTAATGGCTCAAGATAATGACGTTTTGGTATCGAGGAATCGCCCAGGTCCTCAGGGCTTGTTTCGTAGCAGGATGGTCGGCCACATATTTCATGAACGTAGATTTCCCAGATCCTGGTTTTCCCGAGACCCAGAACACGCCCGTCCCAGTCTCGAGCCAGTGAAGCAGCTTCCCTCTGTTGGGCACAACGCCATCAACTCCTTGGGCTTCGTTCGACTCGAGTGTCCGAACTTCAGGGCGCTGCAAGGCCCATCCGAATGTTTGCGCATGTGCATCTGGGACGGCCTCGTGTCGTGCTGATCGCTGGGGGTAGTCCAGACTGGTGAGTATATCGTCCGTCTTCTTTTCATTCTGAACATGTATAGTGTCAAGTGATAGCATCTTCAATCTCGCGGCCAGCTCGTTCATTTCCATGCCCTCGTTTGTAACCTCTCCATTACTTTTGGTGATACGTTGAATCTCCTCAAGGACTTTCGTCACTTTGGAATCAAGAGACCGAAATTGATGCTCAAAGTCTGAAGATGAACTCCTGGTCGCGAGTACAAGGTCTTGTAGCTGTCGTTGCAACTGCTTTCCGCTCCTCCTTTAGATTTCCTATCAGCACCAGTCCTGTCCCCTACGGCGAGCACGAGGTGTGTGACTTACAACATGACTGCGCACATGTGAACTGTCAAAGTAGACTCGTATTGCTTGATGCGGTCCTGTATCTGTCTCAGAGAGTCTTGCCCAGAGGACAGGCTGCCGTTTAGTGCATCTTTGAAGCTCGCCCAGAACTGTTGCGGACTGCTGCGCTTTCTGAGGACGCTTAAGCGGGTCGCGAGCTTGTGACAGTCTTCACGACAATCCCTGGCCAAGTTATGGAGCAGAGTCTCTTCACGGTCGTATGCAGATTGTGGCGCTTGTCTTGAAGGACTCGTTGTTGGCCCGGCAGCGGACTGGAGAGATTTGTCGAGCTCATTGCTGAGGTCCTTCAACCTCTCGCAGATTGCATCCGCATCGTTCTGTTGCAAAGTCCGGTAAGACCTGTACGCGGTCTTGAAAATGTCTGAAGAGAATTGCACAAACTGCAATACTCCTGCTGCCAAACCCAGCGTGGTGACCGGATCCATCATCAGAGGTAGATGTTGAAGTGTTTAGTTGTATGGGTGGGAAGAGAAATCATCCCAAGTGGAATGATCAGGACCAAGATAGCCCGGGATTGACAGTGTGTAACCATAGCTAGAGTTTTCAGGCATCAATTTGAGGCGGAGAAATGCACAGCCTCCCGCCGACTCAGATAGGGCTTACTCTGTGCATGTGCAGAAGAGCACTTGACTATGCGTGTAGCTGTCGTCAACGTGAAGGATGCCAAAAGACTTACTTACGTCCAGTTCGTCACCGATGATCTGAGAAGGAGAGTATTCAACTGGTTGTTCCTGGCTATATCATCATAAGCTCCAAACTAGAGTCAGACTCAGAGGTATCGGTGCATGCATTTCGTTCGTAGTGCAAAGCCTGCATGGACTGCCCCAAAGGAAACTTACCACAGAGCCTAAGCGTAAAAACCCCCGAGTTGAGCTTTCTGGCATAGATATTTCAGCTTTGAAATGGCAGCTCGATTTCATGTCTCGTGTCTTGCTCGTAGCCAATATTTTTCCATGGCCGGAAGTAGAGCGCTTTGTTAGCACATATACAAATAAACTTTTTCTTTATTGAGGATTGTACTTGCATCGCCGCTTCTTTGCTTTGACCTTTTTCAGGGCCCCTCTGTTTCCTCGAATGTGACCTGATAATCTGTACCATGGACCACCCCTCACCTGTACACACCCCTCACTCGTACACCTTTTACACCTTTTACACCCAAACTCACTAACTTATAGCATAAATATAAAAAGAGATAAGCCAGGCAGAATTTATACTAGATTTATTTTATATATAAGTTAATAGAAACTTTTAAAATAAATATTAAATATAAATTCTACTTAATTCTATAAAGGTTAACGATATACTTTTCTTAGAGGCTTCTTTTTTTGCTAATAAATTGGAGCTTTCCCAAAATCTCGGGAGCTGCTGAAGCTAATTTTATATGGGAAAAAAAGAGCTTTAAAAAGAGTACTTATTTTTTTCCTCTTAAAGATAACTAGAATTTTAGTAGTATTTATATAGTAGGAGGGAATATAAAGTTCTATATAAAAGAATTTTACTTAAAATTTTAAAGCTGCTTATTTAGTATATTTGCTTGCTAATAGTTAGAGAGTTTGCGTGTAAAAGGTGTACGAGTGAGGGGTGTGTACGGGTGAGGGGTGGTCCATAGTATTTGAAAAGGCAGCAGTATCCGCGGAACTCTCATGGAGGGATGAGGTCGACTGCTTGCAGATGTGGCGAACCAACCGTCAATGTTGACAGCTCTGGCCCCAAGGCCTACATGATGGTGGCAACTGCATTATTGGATTTGATAGGTGGCTGTGTAAGTTGTTGTAGGTAGTACGTACGCCCCTTGGTGCCCCCACGGGTGGCCCCCAAAATACCATTACAGCCCCCACGTCAATCGTTCGAATCAAATCTCACGGCATTCTTCAAAATCTGACCATGGAGGTTGCTGGTCTACTCACAGGGCATACTCGAAGGGGCTATTGAATCCAGAGCCTCGCCTGGTGTTCAGCTCATGCATACTCTAGGAGAACAGGCACGCGTGTGTCCTGGCAACACCGTCCATCGCAAGCAGGGCCCCAAGAAAAACGCCGCGGCGCCGTTGTCAGGCAAGGCTCATTCTACGTCTCAGACACCTGCAATGGTCACTTTGCGGCTGTACAGTTGTACACTTCATTTGGTCAGCGAACTCGACTGCCCCCAAATGACATAGATTTCCGAACATTCAGCATGTGAAAGCATGTCGATGCTGTAGAGCATCACGTGGATGGAGTGCTTGCGATCTCCCGAGGTCGGGCTGGAGAGGTACTCATTTCCCTGAGAACATAAATTCAAGCCTCGTACTCTCTTCGATGTACCCTACTGGTCATTCTTTTCTCACACAACCCCTGCTCTGCTCTGGACCTCAGGAAACGTCCCCACTTGTCGCCATGGCAGACTCTTCAGCCTCTGCTGACAACGTTCAGTACGGAATCTATCTCGGAACGTGGACTAACTACTCACGGGGCCGCATCCTTGGCGCCACATTGACACTAGAATCTCGATATGGTCTTCTATTACTTTCTTTCACTGCTACCTTCGTTGGATTTGTGGCGTCGAGATTTTGGCAGCTCATAACGCTAATGCTCCATCGTGTCTACTCGACACCCGAACCGCGTGATGCTCTTCACCATCAACGACAGGCTGGTATTATTGAATTGATAGCCAAACCTGAGTAAAGGCTTGCAGACCTCAGCTAATTCAACGATTTTAGTATTACGGAACTCGTCGTCTGCAGCATCGACCTTATGGACATCTCTACAACTGGCCTGGTGCTGGCAAGCCATTGCGAATGGCTCTCTTTCTCGTACTCTCCCAATAATCATATCCGCGGCAGCAGCGTTCTCTGCCTTCACCATAGCTGGCGGTTTCACCTCGTGGATTTCCTCCGGCATCGGAGACGACGTTCTCATCGACGGCTCTCGGTGCGCAGTCTATACTAAGGCAGCTTCGACAAGTGATGCGCTTGCCGTGATCATACCTTGGGTCTCACAGGGTATGAATGACGCAGCCAATTACGCTCAACAGTGCTATTCCTTCAACACTACAGGAACTCTGGACTGTACCACCTTTGTGAGAAGCCGCCTTCAATTCAGTTCTATTGCGAATGCCTCTTGTCCCTTCAGCGGCAATATGTGCCGCAGCAATAATTCGAACTTGTTGCTAGACTCAGGGCTCATCAGTACCGACGACCTCGGCATAAACATGCCCAGCAGCCAGCGGATGTTTCACAGGCAAGTGGTTCACTGTGCGCCTCTCAGAACTGATGGTTTTGCAAGCAATGTGAGCGCAAAACACACCAATCTCACCACGTACTCGTACGGTGGCTCTAGTCGTTTCAATTGGACCTACGGAGCCGAAAACTTGGATGCGAAGTACGGGAGACAACACGACAATCCGCAATGGACGAACACTAAAGGCTTCAACCTCATGTAAGCAGACTCTGGCTAAATTTTCCCGCTTTTTTGTGCCAGTGGTTGATCCTCGATGTGGTTAGTTCTTTGGCAGCAAGAACTGTCAATGGCACGGTGTGGGTGGAGCAGAGCGACTTCGACCCCATCCCTCAGCTCACTCTCTCCAACGCGGATTTGGTGATCGCTTTCCTTTCGCCAGAAGGAGTCTTCTTTCTGAACCAAACGAGCGATCCTTGGTACCGCAGTATCGTACCAGACAAAGCCTACTCATTCCAAGGCAGTCGATACACATTGTATCGGCCAGACGAGGCGGCGTCGCCAATGGGTTGTGCGCTGCGCTACCAGTTCTGCAACTCCAGCAAGAAATGCGGGAGCTTGGCCAGCATCACAGATGCTATGCTCAGTGCTTCGACTCATTTCAACAGTGATCCCGAAGAAATCCTGAGACCGGGTCACGGGTCAGACGCAACCGCATCGCGGTTCGAGATGTTCGGAGCCACAGCATCCTCCAAAGGGACTCTCTACGACGTGCTCAATACACTGGGTCCGTCCTCTCTGTTATCCTCTCAGCACTTAGCTGATGGCCTCATGGGGCCATTGCCCGACAATCAGTGGCAGCTTGACGTCAGTCACTGGTTCGCGATTAACCTGGCTGCCCTCCAGGCTGCTTTCGTGAACGCTGCGCGTGGTCCGACTGATGAGGCACTGCTGCCATATTTCGACAGAGCCGATGATGAGTACCAGTGGGCCATGTGTAAAAATCAAGTAAGCAGACGATTTTTTAGGCAATTTATCTTCTGCTACTGCCAAGGTTGTTGTGAGCATTTCACTGATCAATATAAATATCGACTCAGAAGATCCTCAGCACTGGTTATGCATCATTGAGTCTGTTCGGGCTCTATTTTACATACATGACCGGCTTCGTCATCATCCTGACTTCATACATTGCCGAGCCTATACTGGCTCTTTTCTATTCTCGCCGCAAATACAAGGAGTATAAATATCTGGAATGGGCAGCCAACAGCACACTCCAACTTCAGCGTCTAGCATATCAGGGGCTTGGATCAGAAAAATGGTCGAATTTCACGGACGACATACCAAAGACCAGGCCGGGATATTTCCTCGCTGATCTGGCCAGGGCGTATCCTCCGGAGGTTGGCGATGATGAGATTAAGGGGATGAAGCCAACAATCCACGTGACAATGAGCACGACCACGCCGTCCTTGACCGAGACCTATACGAACGGGCGCCTTTCTGAGCAATCTCAAGGGGACTTATCGCGTCCGATCTCAGCGGTATCAGAGTTGGTCCCGCAGGCTGTCTCTCCCCAGGCTATCTCGCCCATCTCACAGCACCTCGAGGGATAAGGCATTCAAGATCAATGCCCTATTACGCGCTTGTCTCACTTTGTATGCGCCTGAAAAAGACGTCACAGCAGTGAGAATTTCGGTGGCTCCTGGCGCAAGGCATCTCTTACATATAGGTTGCCGTCGAATTAATCTGGAATTTTCTGGTAATATGCAACGGCCGATCACATTTCAGCAGTGTCTCGGCAAACAAATTCATGGGTGAGAATGGTGGCGCAGAATATATTCCACAGCTTTGAACCTTTCAAATTTACTATTAATGTCAAGGATCTACGTGTACCTGGCCAGGCGTGTGGATACCGGTTAACCAGCTTTTACTTGTGATGCAATGTTACTTGTTGGTGACCGCTCTCAACTACCTAGTTATCGATGCTACAATCATGCGCTTCAACAAAAATGCCCCACTGAGATAGTCCATGTGTGCTCAAATACCTTGATCCGTGCCAAATTCGTTTGAGAGGTTGCCTGATGCAATCCTAGGTACCTAGGTATGTCCCAATGACCTCTCGACAATAGGAATCCCATTCGAGCCTCATTACGCAGGACTCGATCAGTCCTCACTACTTTGACCGAACAGGAAGAAGAGCCGCAAAGGATCAACAGGCCAAGCCACATTTCATTTCTTGCAGCCTTGGAGCCTCACAGTGTCTCGGAAAACATGGCAATATTACCTTACCTAACTAAGGCTGTACGTCTGAATGTGGATATAAATCCACCCTAGATAATGCAGCGTCGTATTAATAGCATCGAGGCGATAAACCCCGGACCCGCTCTTAAGGCTGATGTCTAACACGAGAGAGAGCGAGAAGCGGGAACTGCTCCTTGGCCCGAGACAATCGCATGCCCGCCTTTCTGCAAGGCTTACATCACAAAAAGCTGACCACTCCACCGTCACCACCGCGGATCTCATGCACGCACCTGCGTAACCACCTGCAGCAAGCAGCGGATCTTCACGTATCACAGGGAAAAGCCACGGGACTCGGGGGGAACTGGTGGGCTGAGTTCTTGCAGCAGCAATATGGAGAAAGAGGTGCCTTGTTGCCTTGGTGCCTGCTTTCAGGACTGCCGACGACTATTATCCACTTCTTGGAATTACCCGCAAGCGAGCGACTCAAAAGAGAAAAACCGATGAGCAGCACGGCAAACCCTACCCCACCGCGGTCAAGGCGTCCCGAGTCCCCCATCGTCGGCCGCGCCGGCTGTGCACGCGCGGGATGAATGTAAGCTGAGCCATGACTTCCCCCCTGCCGTGCGACACGCCGGCGTCGAGTCCTCCATCTCGGGCGGAGCGTGGCCTTACCGAGGGATGGTATACCCGAGTTCCCCCCCATCTCTCACTTTGTTCCGCAAGCCAGCCAGCCAGCCAGCCACGGGACAGCCTGGTCGAGTCGCACGGCTGATAGATCACGAGCGGGTGGGTGTGCGGGAGGGGAGTAAAAGCCCACTACTGGGCTGCAGATCCCATCTCAAGCTTTTCCCTCCCCCTCTCTCCCCTTGGCTGGGAGGGTTGCAAAAGGGTGAAAAGGGGAACAAAAAGGGAGGGTAACGCAGGTTCCGGGCTGAGATGGGACGGCCACCGGCTCGTGTGGCTGGCTGGGCTTCAGGTGGGCGCATGTGGAATAAAACAGAAAAAAGTGCAGATCGAGTGGTTCGCGTCAACGGCTGCGTGGCGTGGTCGCGAGGGAGGTGGGACGAGAAGGAGATGGGAGGGGTGGGAAGGAGTGCCGTGGTTCTACCTGCTGTGCGACGTGTGTAAGCAGATACCTACTGGTTGGTCGTGGTGAGTAATTTCAAACAGCCTGCTTGGAACCACCCGCATGCTCTGCGCCCTCGAGGCCGAATTTTCCCAATGGGCGCCCAAGGAAGACCGTCCGTGAATGGGATATGCGCAAACCACACCACACACACACACACACACGTGATAGAGGAAATTGGGATGGGGAAATTCTTAATCGTTGGGGGACCCTCACCCCAGCTTCATCCGATTCTCCCATCAAAAACCTAGTCGAGGGTCGTTGGCGGGATGGGGAGCTTGGGAGCAACTTGGATGCTACGTAGTGCAAGGAGGAGCTCCCCAGAGTCGCACCGGGATATACCCATGCGAGCCACGCCATTGTATCCCGCGGGCAATGCTATGCATGGCCTGGCAGGCAGGCAGGCAGGCAGGCAGGCAGGCGTGGCAGGTAGCATTCCGACCCCCCGCCGGCTGGGCTGGGCCCTCCATGATTTGGTGTTTCTAGTCGGCGGGTCGCAGAAAGCATCGAAGCGTCGAAAAGTCAATCGGGCTCTGCTGCCAGTACCTCGGTCCCTCTGGGTTCTTCCCGCGGTATTCCCAGCTGCCGGCCCTCGTGTCGCGAGGCCTCGAGGTTTATCTCCTGCTGCGACACCGGAACGGCAGAGTAACGGCAGGACGCACGGTTAGAGACGAGTGCATGATCGGCTGCAGATTGAGAGTGGTGGGACCTGGGTGATAGATCACCGATCACACCATGGGTGGTACGGGAAGTTTATTGCAAAATATCAGACAAAGCAAAATGTGTAAACTTTGCTGAGGGAGAATTAGTCATGAGTCAAAAGAGTGTTTGTGAATCGTGTCATTCGTCTCAGTAATGCCGTGTAAGTCCGGAGAGGACGGTGTGTCTCGCAGCACAAAGCGAAGAGATCCTTCAGGATTACTATTGTTACAGAGATTACTCACACCAGTACCCTAATCATCAACCAGCCCTGTAGCCCTGTACTGTGTGCCTCTCCTGCTGTGTTGTATGCCATTTTCCAAATCCATCGTCCGTTCGCAAACTCCTCCAATGATGCTGTTGGTGCTGTGATACCGCTTGATGATGACTGTCCTTTGCATTTGCATGAACATACAGTGATGCCGCTTTATAGAGAGAAAAGAAATAAATACAAAGTAAAAATAAGTAAAAGAATAGAAGAGAGCCATCTAATACACATGTATCGCGTCATTACGCAATGGGCTTTTTGGGCGATGGTCCTGGCCCCGTTGGCTGAAAACGCGCTGCATGAAGGCACGAGGACCAACGTACTCGACGTCGCCGAGAACAGGGAGATGGTGGGCTTTCTTGGGCTGCCAGCGTTCCTTGATGCAGTCGTCGACAAGAGCGATGAGGCCGGTTGCAATAATTACGCTGTGTAATGTTAGTATTTGATGCTTGGAGTAGGATGGCATTTTTTAATGGACTTACTCGGCAACGTCTGTCACGGCGTCGATGATAGACTGATCATTAATCCACATGAAGCAGGGCGGGACCCAGCCCCCGGAAAGCTCATCGTCCTCGACCTGGTTGGGCGAACGAGTCTCCGGGACGATGTGGGCGACGGGAGTGGTTTCGCCGTCGCGAACGAGGTGGAAGGACACAACGCCATCGAGGTGCTTCTCGACGACTCGCTTCCATACGTACTTGTGGCCCCACCAGTCGAATTCGTACCGCTTATTGTTCTTTCCCTTTTGGCCTTTCCTCGTCACATCCACACGTGCGTAGTTGCTGAATTCTAGCTTGATGGAATTCGTGGGCTGGTGAGCTTGCGGTCTTCTGTGATCGCCATCCGAGTGGCGGGAATAGACGCTTGCGGTATCGACATCCGTCTCGTAGGAGTGCGACGTGGCGGGACGCCTCTCGTGCTTGGAAGGGGAGCCGCCGGAAGAGGCGCGTCTGGACTGCGGTCTTGCCATGGCCTTCATGGCACTGGACATGGACCGCTGGAGGGAGGGCCTGCTTGCTGAGGCGGGCTCGACAAACTTGCGCTTCGAGTTACAGACCTCACGGCCCGAGTCACGGCAGTATCGCCGGAGTGAGAACTCTCGCTTTGCCAAGTCATACATGCGCAGGTGGAAGAGCTGGACGGCTGTTCTCCTCCTCCCGGGTACGATGGTGTCGACACGGAGGTTCATGTTCCCGTCAGTTGTGAAGTCATCATGCCTTATCGACAGACGGTTCATGCTGGGAAACAGCTGCGAGAAGTTCTTGGGGTCTGAAGGGCGCATGTTGGGTTCGGAAATCTCATGGTGGTAGGCTGGCAGGGGCGGAATGTAGTTGGATTCGCTATCCCTGGCCAGGTCCTCCTCCCGCTCCAGGGCCAGGTCCTCTTCCGAGGCATCGGTCGAGGCGTAGGTGTCGACGGAAGACCGAGGGTATGTCGACGTAGCTGGGGAGAAATCCCGGTCGCCCTCAACATACTGGACGTAGGGCTTGCTGTACTTTTCTGAGGGCCGTGAATTTGTGTAGAGTGAGGTGGGGGCTGTAGACCGTGAGCCGTAAGACTCACTGCTCCTTCGGTCGTAGGAGTCGTAACTCCCTACGGAGTCTTTTCTTTGTGCGTCAGAAGGCATTGCGACGTGCGCGGTGGTGCTGGTACGGGAGCTTCTTGATCCTCAGTGTGCGCGTAGGTGCTGTATAAGAGCGTTGAAAGGGCAGTGGGGTCACATATATGGGGCCTGGATGGGGTCGCGACCTAGATGCAGGTCGTACATGGGCGCCTTGCTGGTTAGGCGGCAGTTGACCGTTGACAGGGGCTTGGAATTTTTAGGCGCCAAATGTGCCAGATGGAGTGCAAGCAACTTGGGGCGGAAGGCTGGGGCTGTTGTATCCGCGGTTGGTGTGGTGGTGTCTGAGGTGGCTGCGCTCCCTTGTGTGTGTGCTTGGGCAGACTCGAGGAAGTGTTTAGGCGGGCGGCGTGACGTTGACACTCGAGGCGAGTTGAGCTGTCAAATAGACTAGAATCTGGGGTCCTCGGAAATCGAGGCGGGTGGAGAAGCTGTGAAGTGCAGCTAATTTGTTGGAAGTGGAGCTTTTGAAGGATGCAAAGCAAGTGCGGTGGTTCGTGTGGACGTGAGTAAGGAGACGTGGGAGCATTTACGGTATATGAAGGCCGGCGTGGGGAGTACAAGGGCATTGTACATTTGTAACGAGGTACTGTTGTAGCCTCTCTGTCCGTCTTTCTGCAGGGGATGGAGCTGGAGAATGGACCGAGACCGAGGAACCACGCGTGCTGGAGGAAACGAGCGACAGGCCGCGTGCTGATGCGGACAGGGAGCTGCAGGCAGGGTGACGGAGCACAGCAGCCCATCCAGTCCCGTCCAGTCCCATCTTGTCGTTAGCCCACAGGGTGCAAGAGAACGTACCACGGTAGAAACCGCCGACATGGTTCTACCCTGTTGCAGCACCGCAAGACGGGCGGCTGCGGGAGCACGCGCTGTCGGCCAGCGGGGAGACCAGGCGGACCGCCCAGACGACCAGATGCTTTGGAGGGCTGGTATCCCGGGCCTGGGGGGTCGTCTGAAGAGTCTACATTGCACAGCAGACCCGGCCAAGCCAGCCGCAGCAGAAAGCGAAACCGCTGTACGATTGATTGTGTTCGCAGGCTGCTGTGTCTCGGTCCATTTCCTCAGCGGTGGTGATTGCCACTGGCCTTGTCATCCACGCCGCTGTCCTTGTCGTAGCAAGGTCCTATCTGTAGCTTGCCACGACCTGTCATCTGTCTCTGCTTTGGCAGCTGCTCTGCTGTACGCCGAACGGGTACATTTCCCATGTTCTCAGTCTGCTGGGGCCATGCAGGCATGTCCACATGCGCAACTGGGGTAGTAGGGTGACATGTACATGGCGGCGGCTGGCAGCGAGGTGCGGCATTGCATGTCTAGGTGGTCTAGTAATAGCATCGTATAGTCTAGTTGAGGAGAGAGGGTGGCCATTCAGCGAGGGATCGCCCTGTCTGCGCTTTCGGAAACCACTGCAGGCCTGACGCTGGGCCAAGGCTTTCCAACCTGGAGCGCAGCGGAGCGCAGCAGAGCGCGTGTTTGGGCACACTTGCACAGCCGGGGAAGAGCGACGCCTGGGTCCGTCGGCGAGGGTGTGCACTATGGGCAGGACGGCCGGCCCTGGCCTCAATTGATCCCATGGAAATGCGAAATGCCTCAACGCTCGCGGCCCGATAGATGAGCAATGGCAATGGCGATGGCGGTTTACATTACACCACGCCAGCGCGGGAGTTGGATGGCCAGACGCGCCCATGGCCGAAGGACGAGGGGTGACATGTGTTTGTCGGATCCTGTTGGGGGTGGTGAGCTAGGTCGTAAATGGAAGAGGGTTTGCTGCAATCAGACTTTTCCGGGAGCGACGACAGGAATGGTCAGGCTGGGCGAGGGAGAGATCTGAGATGGGTGGAGGGCAGAGCCTGAGCCTGACCAATGCGCCGAGAGTGGTGGTGGGTTGAGATGGGCGATGCGAGAGTGCGGGATGAGATAGGCGACCAGACTGCAGACGTACAGTACAGTTCCTGCTAGCAGTGTATCCATTGTGGGGGAGGAGCCTGAGCCTGAAGCGAGACGCAGAGAGGCAGCTCTCCGGTACCGACTGCTGTAGCAGCTGCATGACAGTTTTGGTGGAGCAGGTGTTAGTGACATCGTGACAGCCCACACTGCCCGCTCGCTCCTTCCTCTTCGTATCGTCGTCACTCCACCGCAGCCTCGACGTGGCGTGGTCAGTCAGTCAAGCAACAGTTTGAGGGGTCGACTAATAACCCGCTAACCCTGGAACCCTGAACTGCCACACATAAGCCTGCACCCAAACATGCCATGATGAGGCAATTCTACATTTACTCATCATTGATCAGTCAGTCAGTCAGTCAGTGAGGCAGGAAGAAGGAATGAAGGGGATTTGGAGTGTCCGGCCAAAGGCCAAGAATGCGCTAGAATATTGCCCGGCAGCAGCAGCAGGACAGCCACGCCTTGCCACCCTTCGAGGTTGGCAACCCTTCCCGTGCCTTCCCTTGCCGCCGCCCTATCGTGGCTTCCTCCCAGCCTAGCTTCCAGTGTTGGTATTCAGAATACCACGTCACCCGCACTCGATCGAGATGTTGCAGAGTCCAGACCTTTCCGCTCTGTCAGTTCTGTTTGCTTTTGCTTGCCACTATTCATTTCATCTACGTGCCACTAGCAATCTGGCTTCAATCGTTTCTCCCCGGAATGTCTCCCGGAGGTGCTTGACATCTGCAGTACCCCTGAGCATTACTGCAACAGTCTGCCACACCAAAGTCGATGCACGCCGTGATCAGCGTTGTTTGTGTCGTCAGTCGTGATGTGCCCCCATCGTCGGACTGCGAACGTTGCGGAGGGAAGCGGCCTGCTGGACGGGGGCACAGGTTGGGTTTGTCGGTTGCACAGTTACCCGGAAGCGCGCGAGCGGGCGTGATTGGGCGAGGGCGTCTGGTCCCGTGGTCTTGGTGCAGCAGCAGTAGCAAGGGCTGCGTGGCTGGTTCCAGAAGGCGATTGGAATCAAAGTCCTGCAATCTGCAATGACCACGACCTGTGGTGGAAGATTATGCGGTGCGTGAGCGAGAACGGCTCCAGACTGCCTCTCTCGAGTCTACCTGCCCGGCGGCAATCCTGGCTTGCGACGGCCCACGACGGCGATACCCGAGCAAATTCAACTTCCAGCCGTCCACACGCTGGCGGAAGGCACGGCAACTTTGTCGAACAGTTCTACATTATCTCAACGCTCACAATGACGTCCATCGTTAAATCATTGCAACTCAACGCCCAAGTCTATCTGAACCTGTGGCATTGCCACTGCCAGCTGCTCCATCTCCGCCCACCAGCAGCATCTGCGGCGAAGACAGCCACGGAACTCCAGGCCAGCCGGAAGCCGCCTTCCGGCGAACGCGACAGGACGCCTGTGTCTACTATCGTCAGGGCCCTTGCTTGAGCACTCTACTCGGTTTGATGAACAGCGAGCTGACCATACTCGTTCATTCTCATCGGTGCCCAACGACACCAACACCCATGTTCAAACGACAACCTCCGGGCGCGATGCCCGTCACTGGCTAGGGCTGCAGCCCCTCGTCACCGACCCATTGGTTCCTGGGCAAGTGTAAGGGCGCCTTCTACTACGAAATTCCTGAACCACACCAGCGACTGGACCGTGTCTCCGATATTTACTGCGAAGAGTCTCCCGTGCCATTTGCTCATCGGTGCCGAGTAAGCGTGTTACCTCAGCCGACTTGCAATGGTCAAGTATACCCGAGTTTTCAACCGGTGGTGGTCAGCATCTGGAACATGTCTCACTCATCGTTCAAGCTGGTTGTTTGAATTAATCTTCGGCGCAAGCGTATTACTTAAGCCGGCACCCAAGTGGACCAGTGTGTGCAGAGCGGGCAACCGAGGCTCTGGGGAAATAGACCAGGGCAGCAATTCTGTGAGTCTGCCTGCAGGAGTGCCCCAGCCGTTGCATGCACTGGTCGCCTCACCCGCGCCCTCGCTATTGCGGCACAACCCTCATCTTCGGTGTGGCATCCTGTCATTTCACGCCATGCATACGTTCATGCGTCAGACTGTTGCTTCTGGAAAGATCACTTATCATACAGGCTTGCAGAAGGGTGCCTAGGAGAGACTTCTCCGGCATGTGTGTCTCATCTTGAGGGATCGTCAACTACCTGTATCCGTATGCAGCTGCTGCGTATTTTGGCCCATGGACCCACCAGGCCTACCGCATCTCAGAGTTGTGGCAAGCGCTGAATGGTCCGTAATTCGTGCCGCAGGCGCAACGATGTCTCATCAGTCCCAATTGCCTGGTATGGCAACGGCTCCGACGCAGTTGCAGCTGCTTCGTCATGTCGGCCTCAGGTTCACGAGAAATTTCTCCATGCGGGCATGCAGTATATGGTGATGACGCGAGTGCGATCCACCAATGAGACATTGACAAAGTCCATGCAGTTATGGCTTTTCAACAGGTTTGCCCTGAGGCTTGCCGGTCTCGGACTCCTCGAAGTTAACTGGACAAAATATTCAGATGTTCCCAAGAGCGTGCTGCAAGCTGCCTCTCATGGTGTGACTGCCTTCACACCTGAATACTCCATTCGTCTCACGATGCTTCATCCATTTGTTCGAAGTCGTTGGCTGAATGTTGCGGTAGATCTCTCGTGACCCGTACTGTTTTGTGAACGCCGAGGATTACGATCTCAAGGCCCAGGACAATGTCTTGTGGGATACTCTCTCGTGAGCTACTCCCCCGTGGCCGACTCTCGTGTGGGCTACCTTCTCGTGGGATACTCTGTCGTGGGCTACCCTCTCATGAGTAACCCTCTCATGGGCTACCCTCTCATGGGCTACTCTCTTGTGCGCTGCTCTCTAGTGGGATACTCTTTCGTAGGATACCCTCTCGCTGGATACCCTCTCATGGGATAGCCTACCGTAAGACAACCTGCTACTGCATGGTATATCATTGGTTAATCTGTGGTGGGGTAAGGTGGAATAATCCGTGGTGGTCACAAGTGTCGTTGGCTGGGTTTACAAAGCAAAGTGGCGCTGTTGAAGCGAATCGCCCGAATGCCGGCGGAGCCAGTCTCTCCATGATATACCCCTCGTCACGTTGCTTCATCTCGCCGCAATGACTATCAACCGCCTACCACTCGTCCCGATTGGCAGAGAGGTTGCTTTTTTGATGCCAACATCTTACTTGAGGCCAGGCACGAATGCCCTGCGAGCACCATTGATCGTTCAGATCAAAGCCGAGGTGCGGATTTTCGCTATTACCTATGATTAGATGTTCATCCCAGGCTTCATCCCTAAGCTCATGCTGTGAGACACTCCTTGTTGGACGACTGCTAGACGAGTGGCTCAATGCCAACGTTACATTGGACACGGGAGAACAGATTGAGTTGAAGCCAATGGACGATCACGGAGGCTTTCATCTTACACCACATGCACCATAGCAGCAAACATGGGCACATGACCTTTTTCTATCGCCTCTGTCCGAGTCTAGATGACCGTCTATGGCCATGCAGATGTCGGCATGGTCAGCGTGCAATGGGGACGCCGCTGGTGTGGTGTTCACGGCTTCTCTTCGTCCCATTGTCTTCTCTTTGGCTCAATGGCCACGAAGAGGCCTTGCCTCCGTCATTCCTTGTTCCGCAAGTGTACTGCATTTGACGCCATGATTTCCTCTTTGACTCAAGCCGCTTATCTTCCGCCCTTGCACGTGTGCGTTCTGGTGTTTGTGTCTCCAGATGCATTTGAGGAGATGTGCGGGAGGATGTGTTCACCGTCGTGGGGTTCTGGACGAGTATCTCTTTCAGTGCCTCCAAGCGCTCTGCCCCGCCTCTCTACGACCTGGGCCATGCAGTTCGTGGTGATCACCAAGTGGATCGCTTACCACCGGTAGCGAGCCGCCCATTGCTGAGTGGCTGTACCCGAAAGATCGACTTCGGAGAGGATGCCCGGATCGTCCACCGCTGAGAGGCCCTGACGAGGTTGAGGTAGATCCTCCAGAGAGGTAATCTGATCGTCGTTTCGGGATGAAGCATCATGTCTGTATCCGTGGAACGGCCATCATTCGGGGGATCGGCGCTGTCATGTCCTGCCGGACGTCATTCCGCAGTTGTGGCTCTGCTGCCGGGTTCCGAACGGGTATTGGCAATGGTGAGCCGGGGCCTCTACTCTGTGATATTCGAACCTCTGCGCCCCCGATCCAATAGTCAAACCCCCGCCCTGTTGCTGTACGCCTCTACTACTGGCCCGCACTCCGAGATGATAATATCATTGTGGCGCACAGCCTGGAGCTCGGAAAACGTTGTTCGGCCCCTTGCTGTCATGATGGGGGCTTCAGATCTTCTCCCCGCGCCGTCCTTCATGCTGACGAAGTGGAGGTGTACTCGTGCTCACTGCGTTACCCTGCCCCACGTTCGTCTACCCACGGCCACACAGGTGCACAGTTGAACAGTTGCACACGGAGACAGCGGTTCCATGCAGTGTTTCCCGCTGCTCAAGGCCTGTTGCTATCGTGTTTGTGACCTCAAGGATGGCCAACCGCCCGGGAGTGGAAATGCAGTAGGACATGGCCGATCTTATCTTCTGAGGCCTCACGATGTCGTCAAGGCGGGGGATATGCGACACAGGCCGAGCTCCACGTCGTGGGCGTCAGTCAGCTGACACGTCCTCGGGAGCATATTGTTCGGCGTTGGGCTACCTGGGTCACCATGCACGATGATGACACTCGTCGAGAGGCGTTCTGGCCCCTGCGTCGGGTCCAGGATTCGCGCATAGGGTGGGCTGGGCAGGATACTTCGTCAGAAAGTTGTAGGGAGGCGAGTGGCAGTGGTCCCCCGACGCCTACATACAATCAATCGACAGTAATGTGCGTCATGTGCAGTTGATGTTTGTCTCTTTCCACAGCCCGACAGGATCATGACGTTAATTTCGTCTACGCTACTGTGACTCGTCTTCCGAGCTGCAAAAGAAGCCAATTGTAGCCCAATGCCAGGACCACGGCCATAGAGAGTGTCAATGGGCTATTTCGGGATGATGTTCATCATACCCTTTCCCGTAAGACTAATTCTCGTATCCAGTCACCGTCCACCCCTTGTCCTCTCATGAGCGAGTATCCTCATATGTTGTTGTCTTATTAAGTCTGGACAATCCATAATCCAGAAGCCTTCAACACTATAGCACAGAGTATAACCCTCGAGGTTGGGAAAGGAGCAAAGACAGTGGCTGTATGATCGAAAAAATGAGGAAAGAGAAAGGAAAGGAAGAAGTCATGGAAAATTTACAAACGTAGTAACTAGAACCTCCAGATACCAGGGGTCATTTTCTGCCGCATGGTATCGTTCCAGCGATCTGTTGAACTAACTGAAGCTCGAATAACTAATTGAATGAATTGCCCGCCACTGGGGAACCTTTTCACCGTCGTGCTAGCCCAACTGTGCCCCTTCTGCACCGTGTTCTGCTGACCATCTCCACAACATCACGTTCTGCAAGTCTGGACACCCAGCGTCACACCGCAGACATTCATCCACTTGATGCGATCGTCATGGTGTGTATATACCGAAGCTTTCCCTTGACCATGCGGAACTCGTGACTGTCCGGGGCGTTGGACAAGTGCTGGAAGATGTTGATCACATCGACCGAGCCAAACGACTCATCGATAACGTAGCGCCTGTTGATGTTCGGAGCCTGATTGTTGTTGGTCGGTATGCCCGGCTTGCAGCTGTCGGTAGGGGACCCGTTGCCGGTGTACGCGGAGCCCTCGAGCCGGGCGCAGGGCGTGCCCCATGGCACGGCGTCGATGGCGCTCTTGTTGTTCCACATGTCCAGGTACGCGTCGGCGGCATCCTTCAAAGCCTCGCGGGTGTCCCGCTCACCGGCGGGGATGGCGCCCCAGTCCTCCTTCTGCACCCACTCGAGCGTCTTGGTGGCGTTGAAGAGCCAGTCACCCGTCGTGGAGACGACGCTGTCGACCAGGTAGGCGAGCATGTCGTTCTCCGGGTCGTGGCGGACCTGGGTGCCCACGACGTGGGGGGACGCGCGGTCCGTCATGATCATCTCGGTGTACGTCGCGCACTCCACCAGGTCCGTGATGGTGCGGTTGTGGTCTACGTGCAGCTTCTTGCCGAGGACGCCGGTCGTGATCTCGCGCGTCTTGTTGTTCTCCAGGTAGGTGAAGTTGTTGGGGTTTGCGCCCTCGAGGTTGCCGAGGGACCCATTGTTCTGCGCGTCGACCAGGCCGTAGGCGAATTGTAGCATTCGCGCCTGGTTACACTCGGCACCAAGAACGGCCGGGAAGAGGGTGCTGGCAACGGCGCAAGGCGAAAAGCGAACCATCGTGTCTTGGTGGCTGTGCGTTTCTGACGGGACTGGCGGCTTCTGGTGCGGATTCCTAAAAGTCCCAGCTACTCTTCCCATGGAGAAGACACCAATCTTTTATCATCAGGCATTCAGTTCACAACTCAGCAGCAGTTCAAGTGCCGTCCCGCCATGTATGTAGCCAAGCAAGACACGATCCGGCAAAATGTAGATTTTTGAGCAGGCCCGGGTGGTCTCAGCAAATCAGATTCTGGAAGCTTTCCGGCAATGGGCTCTGAACGCTTGAGCAATCTAGATTTAGATTGCCTAATAGGACCACGACAAATATTGTGATGCAATCATACTTTCCCCTCAGCAACAGTTCAATTTCAGTGACTGGAGACGTGCAATGGAAGAAAAAATAATCCCGAACGGACCAGTCCATGATGTAAAATTGCAATTTCTCCCCTATATGGATTGGCCGGCGAAACAAAATCGCAGGTTTCCATCCGAAACAGAATAGAGGATTGGTTGTGCAGCACAAAACGCTCTTATTCAGGGGATGTGAGATCACTTCGCCAAATGCCGAAGCAGACACCATCTAGCATATTTCGAGATGCTGGCGATGGTGGGAGAATGAGAACAATCATTGTACACTTGCTATAAGCGTCCCGCCTGCTGGAAAACTTTGACGCGTCTGTATAGACTTTTCTTCTGTGGTGTTTCTGGCTGAAAACCACAGCAAAATGGTTGGCATCTAGTTGCCGAGTTGTACGCACTGCAGACTCCAGACTCAACCCCTTAAGAGAGCTGTTGATGATGGGAACCAAATGATGTCTTGACTCATTCAAGGGTGGCAACAAAATCATATTTTGACAGCATGGAAAAGGCCCTGGCGTAGAACAATTGCCTCCGACAGCCCGCCCAAGTGCCTCGAGCCGAAGTCCACAGAAGCTCCCAAGCTTAACAAACGAGGCAACGTACCGAGAAGTCTTGCAAATTCGCTTCACTAAGTACATTGCGAGTAAGGACATGCTAAGGAAAAATCACGGTTACTGCAAGTGTTTGCCCTGACACATTCTACATTGGGAACGTCTATTTAGAACCCCGTCCGAGACACCCTTTCACTAAAGTAGTCACTAGTTGTGACCCCTTCGCATGTCATTTGCCATTTGGCATCTTCTTCTATCTATACCGCAGTACAGTGCAGCACGACCATGCTTCATGCCCACCTCATCCTGCCTCATGTATTTCGTGTAACATTTATAGCGCCTAAGACGGGAAGCAAAAGGTTCCCCAGAAATGAATGACTTGCCCTTGAACGCCTTGTGCAGCACCCATCGCAAATCGGAAGCCATCTATAACATACACCATCCTTGTTCCATGACATCGCCTACTTGAACTTCGCCAACGCGATAGCAATGCTCTGATTGTCAGAGTGCGAGATGGAGACGCTAACCTCTGACACGCCAGCCTTCTCAGCGGCAGTAGCAGCATTGCCGTGCAGCTACGATGTAGTTAGTAAAGCTGTCCAAGGCCTTGGTGATGGGGTAGTGATTGTACTTACGTGGACAGTAGGAGCACCATTCTCGTTGCTCAACACCTCAATCTCGTTCAGGGCAGCGCCGCCGCCCCTGCCGGGGACGTTCAGGCTCTTGAACACAGCCTCCTTCGCGCTCCACCTGCCAGCAAAAGAGCTCCTTGGCGCGGCACTCTTCTTGCAGTAAGCAATTTCCTTCGGTGTGAAGTTGCGCTCAATGAAGGTGTCATTCTCGATGTTGAAGCTGTCGATATCTTCGATGTCGACCCCAACGCTCGAGTTCTTGGTCTGCAACTGTGATGCCAATTGATTGACGGTTTCGTACATTGTCTTCTTCTTGTCAGCGGGAATTGTCTTCTTAGACAAGTCCATGAAGTCGGAAGGGAAAGTGAGCTCAGCCGTCTTCTTGCTCTCGGTAACACGCGCATCTGGGTTGAGCAGGACGGAGCTGAGCTGCTCATCGGTGTAAGGAGCGTGGGTCTTGGCCACGAAGAGGCTGTTGTTGATCATGCCGTTGTGGAAGAAGCGGTAAGCCTTCTTCTGACGCGCGTCAAGCTTGGTGCAGTAGGCGCGGTAGGTGGCCTCGTCAAGGGTGGCGAAGAGGTACTTAGGGTGAATACCAATAGCCTGAGCACCCTTCTGGCCGAAACCAAAGGATGTGACGGAGAAGGCCTTGATGCCGTCTGTCTGAATGCTGCGGCTTGGGTACACAATGTAGTCAAACTTCTCCATGACCTCGTCGACGTTGTCGGCGTTTCGGTTGCCAGGCACCAGACCGGTGTTGAGCACTTGCAGGCAGCCGTTCATCATCCAAGCACCCGCAGCACCCTTGGGGTGACCAGTGAGGTATTTCTGGAAGATACCCAGCACGGCATTGCCCTTCTTGCGACCGAGATGCTCGAGCTGCTGGCAAATGACAGAGGACTCGTTCTTGTCATTGGCCTTGGTCGAAGTGCCGTGGAAGGATGCGACACCGAGATCATCAATGGTAAGGCCCCAGGTGGCCAGGGCACCACGGAGAGGAGCAATGTTGGTGTCCTGCTTCCAGAAGTTGTTTCCGAAGCTTCGGAGAACCTCCTTCTCCTGTCTCTGTGCCTCCTTCTCGATGTGGTTGACGCGATCGGCAGTGTACGACTTCTCGTCGAATTCCTCGCCTTGAGACTTGATAGCCTCGACTTCCTCGGCAAGGAATTCGAGCTCATTGGCGTGCCACTGCTTGATCTGCTTCTTGCGAAGCTCGATTTGTCGCCTCCTGTACTTGATGTCGAGCAGAGGCGAAGGGAACTTGCCAGCGTTCTCGCGAGCAGTGGTCAGGACACCCTGGCCAGGTGCAGGAACGGAACGGCCGATCTTGTCAGAGGCAGTGGTGGTCAGAGCGAGGATACCATGGATGGGGACACCCATGTCCAAGGCGAGCTTGGCGGTCATAATGACCTGGACACCGCAACCCTGAGACTCCATAAAGCCGTTCCTGGTGGTAGTCGTAGGCCGGGACATCTCCTTGGGCGTACGACCGTGAGCGAACTCATCAACAGCGTTGCTGGTGGCCTTCATATTGGCGAATTCATACGATCCTTCCTCTCCGAAGTCATCGAAGCCACCAACGAAGCAGACGCGAGCCTTGCCTTCCATAATGGTCTCGTAGCCGATGTCAACAGACTCGACAGCTGTTGCACAAGCACCAACAGGTGTCTTGATGGGACCAGAAGATGAGATCAGCAGCATGTTGACCCAAGCAGCCATGGTGTTGATGAAAGACTCTTGCAAGATATCATTCTGAAGAGGCTTGTCGAGGAAACGGTCTCGGTGCATACCCCGGAGGGCAGCTGCACCACCCATACCAGAGCCAACACAATTGCCAACCTCGGAGACGTGGACGTATTTGTAGAACTCGTAAGGATCCGTGATACCGGCCGAGATCAGAGCCTCTGCAGTCGAAACGAGGACGAACAAAGCAACAGGGTCGACTTGAGAAATGATATCGTCGGGTACACCGTATCGCTTGGCGTCCCAGCCGGTTGGAATTTGACCAGCAACGAGACGGTCGAAACGCAAGGCCTTCGGGATCCAGAGACCAGCACCCTTCCTCATGCGGACTGTGTACTGACCGCTGTCGGGGATCTCAAAGATCTCGACCTTGTCGCCATGCTCGCGCTTGAACTCCTCAGCAGTCTCCTTGGAGGTCTCGAAGGGTTCGAGATCCTCCTCAATGACAACCTCGTGAAGCAGCTGCTTCTTTTCGGGGTCATATCCGCCAAACAGCTCGGGCTCAATGAGTCTGATACCGGAGTGCTCAATGATTTGCTTCTCATACTTGGCCTTGACATCCTTGTCGTCGACAGGCTCGCCTGTCTTGGCATCGACCCAGCCAGAGTAGGGCTTGCCCTTGAGAGGCCCGTTGTGGTTCTTGATGAGACCCATGATCCACGCCATTTCGATGCAGCCCTCCAGCGAGAACTGGCCATAAGCCTCCATCTCCCATCGGGTGCGTGAGTTACCCCAAGGCCCGACCTCTGCGAAGCCAGTGACGACAACCACCTTCTCCAAATCAACCATGTCTTTCAGGTTGTCGTTCAGAGGAGCGATGTCCTGCTTCCAGTCCGGAAGGTTGGGGAAGTCGAACTTGATGTTCGCACGTGGCTCGATAACCTTCTTCTTGTAGAGGGCCTCAGAGTTGGGACCGTTCACGGTCGCGTTCTCCAAGGCAGTCTCCTTGGTGACAGCCCTTCGGATCTCACTGGTCTCCATGATGTCCTTGCGAAGCTTAGTCATGACGTTGTTCAAGTTGGGAATGAATTGGAGACCGCCGTTGAGGTCTGCCATGACGGGCTCCATTTGACAAAGGTCGATGATTTGAGGCGACATCAGGCCAAGCAAGTTGAAAGCCATCTCTTGCTGGGAGAAAGTACGCACACCCAACTTCTCAACACCCTCAGCCACGACGTTATTGGCCGACATGAGACCAGTGCCACGGGTCCAGCCAATAATAGCGCCACAGATTGTGAGGTAGGTGCCCCAGTCCTCCGCGTGCCACCGGTTGAACAGTGTCTCGAGGGCAAGCTTGGACTCAGAGTAGAGACCATCACTGCCGAAGGTGCCATGGTTGGGAGAAAGAGGAAGCATGACTTGCGCAGGCCGAGTCTCAAATCCGCGGGTAGCCTTCTGCGTCTTGATGCTGCCGAGCATACGCAGCAGATTGGTGAGCATGATTCGGTGGGCCAATTCAGACCTGGAGTCAATGCCATCAATTTGGCGGCCGTTCTCAGGAATAGCAGCAAAAGGAATGACAAAGTCGAGGTCCCAGCCGAGGCCAGCCTTGGGGTCATAGATGTACTCGACAAGGGCCTCAACATCTTGCTTGCTGCCCTGATTGAAGGGCACAACAACAAGCTGAGACCCACGGGCACCGTAGTGAGCATACATAGACTGGTAGTACTCAGTCACCTCTCGTGAGAAGCGACTTGTCGTGACGATGACATGGGCACCACCGCTGATCAGGCCTTGCAGGACCTCCGCTCCGATTGAGCCTGCACCGGCGCCCGTCATGAGTGCGTACTTGCCAGCATAGCTAATGCCATCTCTGGCACCCCGCTCTAGGCAGTCGAGGTAGACGTTGCTGAGCTTCTTGCTATACTCCCATCCATGCATTGACTTTTGCTTCAAGTGCAGGAAGGGAATGGCCTCCATCTTCCCCTTTGGCTTAGCCACCTTCTTGGCGAGCAAGCCTGGCTTGCCATCATCCTTGAGGATCTGGCTCTCGTTCATGTTCAGTGATCGAATGACATCGCTGTACAAAGTCTTGATCTCCAATTGGGAGCCCTTGGACATTTTGTGTTGCGCCTTGATCATCTTGTACAGACGGCCGAGGTCGCCTTGAACCTTGGACCGGTTGCCATACTCGGAGATCTTGCCACCCTCAGCCATTTGTTGAACGTAATGCTCAAGCTTCCGGCAGCTCTGCCGGGGAACTTCCTCATAGCTGAGGTTGCCGCGAGCGTCGATAGTGGTGTGAGGGCCGGTGGGAAAGTTGACGTCCTTGTAGGCAGGGTCAGCCGTCAAGGCCTCACGGCAGTTCTGGAGAAGCTGTGTTGCTAGCTCTTTGGCAAGCTTGTATGTCTCGCCACGCTCTGTTGGGCAATTGTCGATATGGTACTGCATGAATTCGAGGAGTGTGGGGTTCGATTTGGTCATGAGACGAATACACTGGCTCACGATCTCACGGTCGACAACCTGGAGCCGGCCGAAGATAATATCGAAGTACATGGTCAAGGCATCTTGCCGAGCCCAGTTCCAGGACGAGTCGTATGTCCTCGCCTTGAGCGGGTTGAAAGATGGCTCGATGCCAGCGGCGTAGAAATCACCATGCTCCGCACTCCACAGATCTAACTGGGCTTGCAGAACCTTGCTCGATTTCTGTTCGTTAATGAAGGCCTTGTCTCCAGCCCGCAGGTCCAGCTTGAGGTATCGCGCAAGCAGCTCAAGCTGTTGCTTGAAGAGCGCCCTCTGGTCCTTGGTGAGGGCGTCAATGGCGGCTGGGTCCATCATCATGCCACCACCACCGGTGGCGGGCCCGGAAGCCGCAGCAGTGGTGAGGCTGATGCCGGCGTTGGAGGCATATTTGTTTGCGACGTCGTCCAGGAAGGCCTTTGCGTCAGGCTCGGAGCCAAGACGAGATGGTGGCTCCATGGTGATTGCGAGCAGCAACACACCATCCTGTCGGCCTGAAGCCAGACCCCAGCGGGACTCGAGGTATTTCCTTGCTGCTGTGGCGTTGAAACCACCGGGCATCTTGGAAGAAATCAGACGAGCAATAAGGGCTTGCGTCTGCTTGCCCAAGTTGCCGTCGAAAGTGGCCTGCATGGACGCACCAAGCTCGTCCAAAGGTGTGTCCTCCGGCTTCTCCGGTGTAGAGCCGAACTCCTTCCCTAGATCGCCCAGAATTTCGTTTTGTAGGGTAGACTTGCCTGCAGCACACCACCGTTAGTCCCCTGGCCTCGCCGTGAAAGCATGGGGATTTCTGGGACTTACCGCCAACAAGATCCTTGATAGCCTTGCTCAAAGGGATCTCGGCGAATGGCTTCTTCAGCTTCTGTGCAATCAACGCCCGCACAATGTCCATAGCAGCAACGGGCGCGTCGGGGACTGCGGCAGCGGGGCCAGCACTGGGTGCCGGGGCAGCAGCAGCAGGTGCAGCAGCCGCCGCAGCCGCAGGAGCGGGTGCTGATGCACCGCTTGAGCTGGCTGCTGGTGTAGGCTCTGGCTCCTCCTCGATTGGGTCCACATCGTAGTAGATCTCCTTCGCGTCTTTGTTGTAACACAGAATCTGACGTTGTACTGATTTTGCAGCATCAAAGGCTTCGTACTTGGATGCGAGGGTCCTCTTGGCCATCACGCCGAGAGTATCAGCAGGACCGACCTCGACGATCCGCTCGGCAGTCTTCTCGGCGAGGAAGACATCTTGAGTTTCGATCCATCTCACCGGCGAGGCGAACTGGTATGCGAGGAGCTCAACGAGGAGCGTGTGGGCCAGCTCTTGCTCAACTTCGGGCCTCATCTTGCTTGCAGTGGGCTGGCTAACTGCGGTGTGGGAAAAAGGACGTGTCGCGCGGAGAAAGAAAGCTCAAGAATCGATGGCGGGTATCTTCGAAGAATTAGATTGTAAGCGAGGCAGGGCCAGGGGGGTGCGTTGGCTGCTCTCGAGGAGACCCGGAAGAGAATTCTTCGAGGATGGCTCCAAGGATCTTGTGTAGGCAAAAGATTGATCTGGACGCTGCCACCTGGAGGTCAGAAAGGGGGGAGGAGAGAATAGTGTGGTGGGAGGAGGCAGGGACGGGAAGCTGTGGCCGTCGTGGGGGGTGTGGGTAATGAGGGAGGAGAAACCCAGATCTAAAGGAAGAACTCGACCCTCTGGTGGTGTTTAGTGATCGGAAGGTGCTCGTTGGAAGGCGGCAGCGGGTCAATTAACGATGGTTGTCAACAACTTACGGATTTCATGCGACCCAAATTTCCTCCTTCTGCCCGTCTTGACTTCCAGGTCACCGGATACGTCCCTCCAGGCAAAAAGTTGGTGGACGAGGTATGCGTTGTTGGGCCTAGGAAGGAACAATCCTTGAAAGCGTTGGGGGTAGCCACACGGGGAGCAAAGTTCACCAGTCTCACTGCAATTACCAGGCGGCGGGAGCTTGTACCCGATACATCGGTACGTGCTCTCTTTTTTCGTGGGGTGAGAAGGGGTGGATCGTGCACCCCTGTCAGCCTTGCTCAGGACGCTCGGGCGGACTTGGCTTGGCCGCCCTCTCGCGCTCTAGCCTTTGGGAGGTGGCCCCCACAGTTCTGTCCATGCAATGCGACCCCATCCGTTCCAATGCTCGCGACGACGACAGCTTGCCAAAAACAGACCAACAGCAACCGGCCACTCACCACTGCCCACCGGCCACTGGCGATGGCGCATCGCATCACCACCCCGAGCTAGGGCGGCAACGGCTACATATCTCGCAGGCGATAAGCTCAGCCAAGCCTGTCCGAGCCTTCGAGGACACACCCTTGCGTTTTGCTGAGGATCTCCCAGGCACGTCAGAGCACTCGGCCGGCCACTGGTTGTCAACGCGTTTCGCATCCCCATCAAGATGCTCAACTCCATTTCTCCCTGCGGGTGAGACCTCGAAACTCGGTCCGAGGTGCTCGTATCTCCTGGGCGGAGCTATGAGGCCCTCCGAGCGTCCGTCGATGAATTCCGAGGTGGCACGATCTCTCTGGAGGCACAATGCTACCTGCCACTGCTACTGGGTAGTACCCACGGCTTCCTGTACTGTACCCTCGCTCGCCTCGGGAGCTAGGTCCATCTTGGGGAGCTTGAGCTTTATCGATACTCTATCGTTATCGACCTGCAGCAAAGCCATAGCTTCTGCCGTCCACCCGCCCGGGACCGATCCGGCTTGGGGGATGTGATACCTCCCCAGCCAGTCTGCTTTTCCCTGATCAACCCATGGAGCCATGCGTCCACCGTGGTGATCACACTTGCTGGCCTGTTGGAAGGTGCCACCATGCTTTGATGCGACCCATGGACTCCTAGGCAGTCCATGCGGCAGTGGATTCAACGCGGAGACAGTCTCTTCTCGGGTCACCCACGCCGCTCTCGGAATACCTACGTACTTACGTACTTGGTACATTACATCCCACCCATTGATCAGCCATTTGATCTGTACGCTGTACCGCAGCGACACACATCTGCCACTTCTTGTTCTGCCCCTAAGAGTCTCAGTCGACAGGCCATGGTTCCCATGTACTGGGGCAGCGGGTTCGCTATAAGCTTAATTTCACCCGCTGGCCACGGTGGACCATCTTCTTGGAAGCAGGGTGTCTCTGAATCTGAGTAGTCCTCAGGTCCCGGTACACTGCTGGACTAGGTCTCGGTCCCCTCTTGTGTGCGTCGAGCGTACCATGCTCGTTATGACTAGCATACGCTGATATCTTGATAGGTGTGCTCTTGGACGAACACCCCTCGTGTAAGAAGTGTTTCGATAGGCACGATCTACCGGCTGAGAATACCGTCTTTATTGCGGATTCAAAGTTATCTAGGTAGCCGAATTACACGGTCAATGGGCACTCGGCTGAAACACAATAATCTATTCGATCCAACCCTCTTCATTTCGCGCCATTTGGAACTTACGGTCGCGCACCTGGACTTGCTGTTCCTGGATATACTGAATGAGAAGGGATATACACCTGTCGCACTGTCGGTCGTGAGTGATTATCGCGAGAGAGAGGGACGCCGCGAGCCGGTGACATGACCGGCCGACCTTACTGGAATGAGCTGGCTCTGTAGATCGCGGTACTGTTATGCGGCGCCAAAAGAGAGCAAATATAGGCAGGCAGGCAGGGCAATAGTCAGTGGAACAGCTCGGCGATTGTGACGTGCAGAAGGGCTGATGTGCATATATGGGCTACTGCGGTCTCGCCTTACCGTTGAATTTGGAGTGATTCGCGTGCTAGTTGGACCTACATAAGCCAGGACAGCTAGTCCCCGCCGCCACGGCACCGGTGGCATGATATTTACGGTGGACGACAAAGCTACTTTATTGTCTTTATTAGTCCATGTCAGTGCAGTGGGCCTGGTCACGAGCGTTGCCGTCTAGCCTGTCGCGGGATTTCTGACATGGCTAAATAAAGAGCTTACGACAGAGTTTTGGGTTGCAGGTGTGAGCGCCTGCAGTCTTTCTATTTCTGTATCGCCATAATAACAGACACAAGAAAGAGAGTCTCAATTGCTGCGAGAATTGCAGCATGAATTGTGAGCCGCGCGTCTGATGTTGCTCGGGGCTCAACTCGTCGAAATCTGCCGAATCTGAAAGGCGCCGTCGATGCATCGGTTGCCCATTTCTTGCCCCTGTCCAAGGTTGCGTTGCAGCCCGTCCATCTTCCGTCGAGCCGGGGATATTTTTTTGGGATGGGGTTCACCAAGCGGTTGGACCGTTGTCGATTGAGCCATTGACGCATGTACCGGTACCTCAATGGATGACGCGCGTGTGGAGCTCTTTCCCCAGTCAGTTTAAGAGCGGCAGGCGCTCTTCCCTGGACCCTTTGGAAGGCGGTGACGGGCAGCTGCCCAGGCGATGCGATGAATTTCTTTCCATGAAAGAGAAAACCACGCATCAGGATTGATCTCTCCTACAGTATTCCTAAGTACCTAGGTTTCTATGAATGCCTTTGTGCATGACAATTTGCAAATGGCAAAGCAGTAATGACAGTGCCGTTATGCTGCCGTGTCTTCTAAATAGACGTCCCAGGAAGGAGGGGCCCCCGGTGTTCTTTCGTGCAGAGGGCAGGCAGGAACGTGGGAAAAAAGTTCGCGTGGGGCTAGGGTCCCCCGCGGCGAGGTCGACCCCTTGGCAAAAATGCGAGCATCCCTGCACTCAGGCAGAACGGGCAGGACAAGTTTGTTGGGAATCGAAATTGAATTCGGTGGATTGGTTCAACATACCTTACCATACAGCCGGACTTGATTTGATGTGCTGTGCAGTGCTGCGAGGCTAGCAAGGACCAAGGGAACTGTTTTGATCGGTCGGCATTACTGAACGCCTTCCGCTTGTCCTAGAGGTTGTTGGTCGAAGCCCTGCTCGTCGAGAAGAAAAAGAAGTCCACGAGCAGCAACCACGTCGGCTTCGGACACCCACTCATCTTGCAGCTTCTTCTCTCCTCCCCCCTCTCAATCGATAACTTTGGACCCAGCCCCCGTCCGTCCAATTTGCAACCACCATACCTGCTCACTTGATCCATCATCCATCGTCTTCTCTACCAACCACACGATCCTCCCTCTCCCACCACCACCCTCCTCTTCGGCCCCAGTTCAGTGCGCCAACATCTTCGCTTCGTGTGGCCTTCGGCTTTCTTTCCACTGCGTTCACCGCGATAGAGTTTTGCACTCGCTGCTCTTGACTGAGTATTTCGAGTATCTTCGAGACGAAGAGACACAAGTTGTAAGCTGTCCTGCGCCGACCTTTCTCCAAGCCGCGGGGCTCGTTGCTGACCGTTTCCCAAAGATATCCGTAGAGCTCATAGACGATACCCCTTTTTCACCATGTACGGCACCAGTAATGGCGCCCAGACGGGCGTGTCGACCCCTCGGTCTTCCGCCTCACTTCGACCTCTAACCGTCTCCCACGGCACTCTCGACACCTCTTTCCTGATTCCTACAAGCCTCCACTTTCACGCTCTCCAACTAAAAGACCGCTTCAGTGCGAGTCTTCCTCCACCAACCGACGAGCTTGCGCAAGATGACGAGCCATCTTCCATCCCTGAGCTGGTGGCCAGGTACATGGGCTTCATTGCCCAAGAGGTCGAAAAAGGCGAAGATGACGCTCAGGGTTCCTACGAGGATGTGCTCAAGCTGATTCTCAACGAATTTGAGCGGGCCTTCCTCCGCGGCAATGATGTCCACGCTTTGGTTGCCAACCTGCCTGGCATTGACGCGAAGAAGTCCGAGGTCCTCCGCAGCTACTACGCCGCAAGGTCGGTGTTGAACAGGGCTGTCCGCCCTCACCAGTCTGCTCTGTTCCGCGCATCTGAGGAAGGTGATGCCTCCATCTATAACATTTTTGGCGGCCAGGGCAACATCGAAGAGTATTTCGAGGAGCTGCGTGAGCTATGGCAAACCTACCCATCATTCGTTGGGGACCTCATCTTGACCGCTGCCGAGCAGCTGCAAACTCTGGCCAACAACCCCTCAGCCGAGAAGCTCTTTACGAAGGGTCTGGACATCATGAACTGGCTCCAAAATCCAGAAGCCACCCCAGACGTCGAGTACCTGATCACCGCTCCTGTGAGCTTCCCGCTGATCGGGCTTGTGCAGCTGGCGCATTACGAGGTCACCTGCAAGACACTCGGAATACACCCAGGCACGCTGAGGGAACGAATCAGCGGTACCACTGGTCACTCCCAAGGTGTCGTGATGGCAGCTGCTACTGCCGCGGCCGACTCATGGGAGACTTGGCCAGAAATCGTCAGGTCTTCCCTCTCGATCCTTTTCTGGATCGGAGCTCGCAGCCAGCAGACTTTCCCTCGGACGTCCATGACTCCTTCTGTGCTGCAGGACTCAATTGAGAACGGCGAGGGAACGCCCACGCCCATGCTGAGCATTCGCGACCTCTCTCAAGACCAAGTCCAAACGCACATTGACGCAACCAACAAGTACCTGCCCGCCGACCGACACATCGCTATTTCACTCATCAACAGCCCACGCAACATGGTCGTGACAGGACCTCCCATGTCCTTGTACGGTCTCAATTTGCAGCTCCGAAAAGTCAAGGCACCCACGGGTCTTGACCAAACACGGGTTCCACACACGCAGCGCAAGGTCCGATTTGTCAACCGGTTCCTGCCCATTACTGCTCCGTTCCACAGCAAGTACCTTGCTGAGGCAACGTCTCTGATCGATGAGGATCTCAAGGGCATCAAGATTGATGCCAAGTCGCTCGCCATCCCCGTTTATGACACCAACACGGGGAAGGACATCCGAGAGGAGGTCAAGGGCAATGTTGTCCCGACATTGATTCGTCTGATCACTCGCGATACCGTCAACTGGGAGAAGGCGACGGTCTTCGAGAACGCGACCCATGTGCTGGATTTCGGCCCAGGCGGTGTTTCTGGTCTCGGCATTCTCACCAGCCGTAACAAGGAGGGCACCGGTGTTCGCGTCATTCTCGCAGGCACTATCAGCGGGTCAGTCAACGATGTCGGCTACAAACCCGAGATCTTTGACCGTGACGAGGAGCATGCTGTCAAGTATGCTATCGACTGGGTCAAAGAGTATGGCCCAAGGCTGATAAAGAACTCCAACGGGCAGACCTTCGTGGACACCAAGATGAGCAGACTTATGGGTATTCCTCCCGTCATGGTTGCCGGTATGACTCCTTGCACAATGCCTTGGGACTTCGTCGCTGCCACTATGCAAGCTGGGTACCACATTGAGATGTCTGGAGGTGGCTACTTCGACCCTGGTATGATGACCACGGCGCTTCAGAAAATCGAGAACGCTATTCCTGCTGGTCGTGGTATCGGCGTGAACCTCATTTATGTGAACCCAAGGGCCATGGCTTGGCAAGTTCCCTTGCTCGGAAAATTGAGGGCCGAGGGTGTGCCAATCGAGGGTCTCACCATCGGAGCCGGTGTTCCTTCCGTTGAGGTTGCCCAGGAGTACATCGAAACACTGGGTCTCAAGCACATTTCATTCAAGCCTGGCTCTTCTGAGGCCATCCAGGCCGTCATCAACATCGCCAAAGCAAACCCTACATTCCCTGTTATGCTTCAGTGGACTGGCGGTCGTGGCGGTGGTCACCACTCGTACGAGGACTTCCACCACCCAATCCTGAATATGTACGGCAGGATTCGGCGCCAAGAGAACATCATTCTCGTTGCTGGCAGTGGTTTCGGCGGTGCTGAAGACACTTATCCATACATCACTGGAGAGTGGTCAAAGAAGTTTGGCTACCCCCCAATGCCTTACGACGGATGCCTCTTCGGTAGCAGAATGATGGTGGCCAAGGAGGCACACACGAGCAAGGACGCCAAGAAGGCCATTGTCGACGCCGAAGGCGTTGATGATAGTGAGTGGGAGAAGACATACCAGGCACCCACCGGTGGTGTTCTCACGGTCCGCTCCGAGATGGGTGAGCCCATCCACAAGCTTGCCACCCGTGGTGTTAGGTTTTGGGCCGAGATGGACCAAAAGATTTTCACCCTGCCCAAGGAGAAGCGTGTCCCTGAACTCAAGAAGAACCGCTCCTACATTATCAAGAAGCTCAACGAGGATTTCCAGAAAGTCTGGTTCGGCAAGAACAAGGCTGGTGAGCCTGTCGATCTCGATGACATGACCTACGGTGAGGTCGTGCGTAGAATGGTTGAGCTTCTGTACGTGAAGCACCAGTCGCGCTGGATCGATCCTACCTACATCAAATTGACCGGAAACTTCATCCACCGTGTGGAGGAGCGTTTCACGTCCACCACGGGCAACCCCTCGCTTCTGCAGAGCTACTCCGAACTTACCGAGCCATACTCTGCGGTTGAGAAGATCCTCGCGCACTACCCGGAGGCCGACAAGCAGCTCATCAACGCTCAGGATGTCCAGTACTTCTTGAACCTGTGCATGAATCCATTCCAAAAGCCAGTGACCTTCGTGCCAGTCTTCGACGATGATTTCGAGTTCTACTTCAAGAAAGATTCTCTCTGGCAGTCCGAGGATTTGGATGCCGTCATCGAACAGGACGTCGGTCGGACGTGTATCCTGCAAGGACCAACGGCGGTCAGATACTCAAAGATTGCCGACGAGCCCATCAAAGACATCCTCGACGGCATCCACAATGGCCACATCAATTACTTGACCCGCGACATGTACGACAATGATTCGACCAAGATTCCTGTTATCGAGTACTTCGGTGGCAAGCTTGTTGACTCCGAGATTCCTATCGACTCGGAAGGCGTTACTGTGTCATATGATAACAACAAGAACACATACCGCGTCTCAACCTCGCCTTCGGCAGTGCTGCCCTCCATCGAGGATTGGCTTGCGCTTCTCGCTGCACCCAAGCGTTCTTGGCGACATGCTCTCCTACTGTCCGAGGTCGTCGTCCAAGGTCAGAAATATCAGACAAACCCTATGAAGCGGATTTTCGCACCTGCTCGCGGGTTGTATGTGGAGATCTTGTATCCCAACACCCCGGACAAGACAACCATTGTTGTCAAGGAGCAGCCCCGCCACAACCAATACGTGGATGTCATTGAGGTCAAGATGACTGCGAACAACAAGATTGTGGTCAACATGGTTAAGGACACAACGGCCCTTGGCAAACCGGTCTCGCTCCCTCTCGAGTTCATCTACCATCCTGAGGCTGGCTATGCACCCATCCACGAAGTCATGGATGGACGCAATGACCGCATCAAGGAGTTCTACTGGCGAGCCTGGTTCGGTGACGAAGCCTTGGACCTCGATGCCATTGTTACCGGCAGGTTCGATGGTGGCAAAGCAACCGTCACAAGTGAGGCCATCAACGACTTCGCGCATGCTGTCGGCAACCATGGCGAAGCTTTCATTGATCGACCAGGTAAGATCATGTATGCGCCCATGGACTTTGCCATTGTTGTTGGTTGGAAGGCTATCACCAAGCCCATCTTCCCTCGCAAGATTGACGGTGACTTGCTGAAGCTTGTTCACCTGTCGAACGAGTTCCGCATGATGCCTGGTGCCGAGCCGCTGAAGAAGGGCGACCAATTGACGACCACTGCTCGTGTCAATGCCGTCGTTAACCAGGATTCCGGAAAGATGGTCGAGGTCTGCGGCACCATTGAACGCGATGGCGAGGCTGTCATGGAGGTGACATCTCAATTCCTCTACCGGGGTACCTACACCGACTTCGAGAACACCTTCCAGCGTAAAATCGAGACGCCTATGCAGATGCATCTGCAAACGGCCAAGGATGTCGCTGTCCTCAAGTCCAAGGAGTGGTTCCAAGTTGATGATAAGGCACTCAACCTCGACCTACTTGGCAAGGTCTTGACATTCCGCCTGGAGTCGCTCGTGCGTTACAAGACGAAGACTACATACAGCAGCGTCGAGACTCGTGGCCAGGTGCTCCTTGAGCTTCCAACGAAAGAGATCGTACAGGTCGCATCTGTTGACTACTCATCGGGCGAGTCGCACGGCAACCCTGTCATTGACTACCTTCAGCGCAACGGAGCGTCCATTGAGCAGCCTGTCATGTTCGAGAACCCGATCCCCCTGAGCGGAAAGACACCCCTGCAGCTCAGAGCTCCAGCGTCCAACGAAGGATACGCACGTGTCTCTGGCGACTACAACCCTATCCACGTTTCGCGAGTCTTTGCCAACTATGCCAACCTGCCCGGCACTATCACACACGGCATGTACTCGAGCGCTGCTGTGCGAAGTCTCGTGGAGACCTGGGCGGCCGAGAACAACGTGGGACGTGTCCGAAGCTTCCACGCTTCCCTCGTGGGCATGGTGCTGCCCAATGATGAAATTCAGGTTAAGATGCAGCATGTGGGTATGGTGGCTGGACGCAAGATCATCAAGGTCGAGGCCAGCAACAAGGAGACCGAAGACAAGGTTCTCCTTGGTGAGGCCGAAGTCGAGCAGCCCGTCACCGCCTACGTCTTTACCGGACAAGGCTCTCAGGAGCAAGGCATGGGTATGGATCTGTACGACAACAGTCCTGTGGCCAAGGAGGTCTGGGACCGTGCAGACAAGTATCTCATGGACACCTATGGTAAGTTCCTCTCTGTTCATCCCTCAATTGATGCATCACATTCTGACGGCTCTAGGCTTCGCCATTACCAACATTGTGAAGAACAACCCCAAGGAGCTCACGATCCACTTTGGTGGTCCCCGCGGAAAGGCCATCCGGGCCAACTACATGGCAATGACATTCGAGACGGTGGCAGCAGATGGCTCCATCAAGTCTGAGCGCATCTTCAACGAAATCAGCGAGAGCACCCCGTCCCACACATATAAGTCGCCCAGCGGGCTCCTGTCAGCAACCCAGTTCACGCAGCCTGCCCTGACGCTCATGGAGAAGGCAAGCTTCGAGGACATGAAGGCGAAGGGTCTCGTCCCCCGAGACAACACGTTCGCCGGACACTCCCTTGGCGAGTACAGTGCTCTTGCTGCACTGGCCGAAGTCATGCCGATCGAGTCCCTTGTCTCGGTCGTGTTCTACCGTGGCCTGACGATGCAAGTGGCTGTGGAGCGAGACGCCTCTGGCCGCTCTAACTACTCCATGTGCGCTGTCAACCCTAGCCGTATCTCTAAGACATTCAACGAGGAGGCGCTCCGGTTCGTCGTTGCCAATATTGCCGAGGCGACAGGCTGGCTGTTGGAGATTGTCAACTTCAACATCGCCAACATGCAGTACGTGTGCGCTGGTGACCTTCGCGCCCTGGACACCTTGGGCTTTGTCTGCAACTTCCTGAAGGTGCAGAAGATCAACATCGAGAAGATGATGGGTGAGATGTCCATCGAAGAGGTGAAGGGCCACCTGGTGCAGATCATTCAGGAGGGCGCGTCGCAGACGGAGAAGAAGCCACACCCCTTGGAGCTCGAGAGAGGGTTCGCCACGATTCCTCTCAAGGGTATCGATGTACCATTCCACTCGACATTCTTGCGCAGCGGTGTCAAGCCATTCCGGTCGTTCCTGCTCAAGAAGATCAACAAGACCACCATCGACCCGTCCAAGCTGGTGGGCAAATACATTCCTAACGTCACGGCCAAGCCATTTGCCCTGACCAAGGAGTACTTCGAGGATGTTTACAAGTTGACCAACTCGCCTCGCATTGCCAATGTGCTGGCGAACTGGGAATCTTACCAGGGCGAAGGCACCGGGCCAGCCGATGGTATCAACGGCGCAATTGGTGTCAACGGCGTCAACGGCGCCAACGGCGTCAACGGCATACACTCGGACTAGACTTATTCCGAAGCTAGTTGGCGGACGAACGGTCCGTTTTTTTGGTGCATGATTGTGGTAGAAGGCGCCGGTGCATAGATGGCTTACGATGGTTCTGTGTAATGAATGAGGCTAAGTGGTGATGAGATAATAATGGCTCTTAGTGATTGTGTGGGTCCGACATTGATAAGGATGACATGGGACAAGCCGTTTTCCGTTGAGCTATTGGGCGGGCGCCGGCGTTAGCCGTGTTTTGCAGGATTGCTGGTTTGATGCAGATGTATTTATTAGACAGGTATGATCCTGAATGAGGTCGGAAATAAAATAGAGACGTCTTAGACAATCATATGTCACCAAGCTGTCACATCGCTGAGACCGGACTGAACATTGCGCACCTCCTGACGTGCATCTTGTGTTCCCAACTCCCCGACTGGCGAACAACTACTGTCCAAAGGAGACGGGAAAAGACGTCGACTGTCCCACGGGCGATAAGATAGGGCCGTGTGAGCTTGGCTCGACAAGAAGTGAAGGGGACCGGGTGCATCGGCAAGCTGTCAGTGAGATCCCCGCAGCTTCGACGCACATGCAAGACAACGCAACGCAACGCAACCTACGCTGTGCTGACTGACTGACTGCATTGTGCCGAACCAGAGAAACCACACCTCCCAATCCCATTCTAGGCTCTTTTCCAACGCTAGGTACACACACTCACAAGCTATGAGCGCCGGCCCCCCTCCCAATCAGGTGTTCATAGGGACCTTCATCCACTCAAAAGCCCTCGATGAGCTAGAATACCTGCACAACACTGCTGTCTTTGTGGAGGGGTCGACGGGGACGATTGTCGCCGTGGAAAGGGAATGCGACCACACCCGCACGCTGGACGAGACCTTCAACAGGCTAGGATGGAGTGCAGCCGAGTGCAAGATCTACGACTCGACGTCCCCGTCGAGGAGTAGCAGCAACGCCAGCAACAGGATCGCCAGCGCCCAGAGCGATGGCGGTGCGCCACCGAAACCGCCGCCGCCGCCACCCGTCAGGTTCTTCTTCCCGGGCTTCATAGACACGCACATCCACGCCTCGCAGTACCCCAACGCGGGCATCTTCGGCAAGTCGACGCTCCTGGACTGGCTCAACACGTACACGTTCCCGCTCGAGGCGTCGCTGGGCCGCGACCCAGCAAAGGCGCGCCGCGTCTACGCCCGCTGCGTGGCGCGCACCCTCGCCCACGGCACCACCTGCGCGGCCTATTTTGCCACCGTCGACGTCGGCGCCACCAACCTCCTCGTCGACCTGTGCCTGGCGAGGGGCCAGCGCGCCCTCGTGGGCCGCGTGTGCATGGACGAGCCGAGCACCTGCCCGCCCTGGTACCGCGACGAGGACGCGGCGCAGGGGCTGGCGCGCACGCGGGAGTGCGTCGCGCACGCGCGCAAGGCCGACCCGAGGGGGGAGCTGGTGCGCCCCGTCGTCACGCCGCGGTTCGCGCCCAGCTGCACAGCGGGGAGCATGAGCGCGCTGGGGAGGCTGGCGCGGGACGAGGGGCTGGCGGTGCAGACGCACGTCAGCGAGAACAGGGGGGAGATCGAGCTCGTGGCGGAGTTGTTCCCGGGGGAGAGCGGGAACGGCGCCGGCTACGCGGGCGTGTACGACGCGTTTGGCCTGCTCTCGGAGCGCACCATCCTCGCGCACGCGATCCATCTGTCCGAGGCGGAGGTGCGACTCGTCGCGGAGCGGGGGGCGAAAGTCAGCCACTGCCCGTGCAGCAACAGCGCCATCACGTCCGGCGCGGCGCGGGTGCGCTGGCTGCTGGGTAAGGGCGTCGACGTCGGGCTCGGGACGGACGTCAGCGGGGGGTACAGCCCCAGCGTGCTGGACGCGGCGAGGCAGGCGGCGCTGGTGTCGCGGCACGTTGCCATGGGCGGCGAGGAGGGGGACAAGCTGAGCGTCGAGGAGGTGCTGCACCTCGCCACCAGGGGCGGCGCGAGGTGCGTCGGGCTCGAGCGGGTGGTCGGCGGGTTCGAGGTCGGGATGCAGTGGGACGCGCAGCTCGTGGCGCTCGACGCGGTCGGGGAGGACGGCGCCGGGGGCGACGGGAACGTGGACGTGTTTGGGTGGGAGAGCTGGGAGGAGATGGTGGCCAAGTGGCTGTTCAACGGGGACGACCGGAACACGACAAAGGTCTGGGTCAAGGGGAGGTTGGTGCATGAGAGGTTATGAGTTGGATACGGGTGTGCTTGGATGGGGCGCTTTTAGATGTGGTATCTGGGACTAGATGGGGGGGTTCTAGATTTGTGCGTTTCCTGCCAGAGAGGCAGGCCTTGTTGCCTCTGATCCGGAACGGGGGTTTCGAGCAGGTGGATAGATGTGGCAAGATTCAATGAAGCTGCAAAGCAAAGTCGACCTCTATACTCCCGGATTGTATGTGAACCCCCCCCCCCCCCTGGGAGTGCTGTATTAGCCTGCAACCTATGTGCCCATGAGTACTTGCGTTACTTGTGTCATTATTCATCTATGAGTCCAGGGGCCTCAGAAGAAGAATTGCTGGCCAAAGACCCAGCTTTGCTTCACTAGCCGAGTGTCAATAAATCCAGCAAGGTAAATAATGTCACATACAAAAACCGGAGAGTACACCGGTATATCATCCGGGCCCTCTATAAACGCTTAAAACCAAAGTACACACCTAAAGACGATCTACACCTTATGGGTAGTTGGACTTTGTAGTAGATAGTAGGTGTTAGGTTTAGGTATTAGGAGTGGGAGTGTTTTGGGTGATGGTCAGTGTACTTAGATAGGTGTGGTGGATGAATTTCTTCCCACCTTGGTTTTGTTTGTTTAATGTACCGGTTTACCCTCTATTTTATAGGTGCGAATCTTTGATTTCATTATATTACCACGGCAGAGTTCCGAGTTGCTCATGCCAGGACGAAAGGGGTGGCTGTTCAGCTAATCCGTGGAGTATGACACACAACTGACTGGAATCCATAAGGTACTCTACGATCAGAGGCAGACCACGCTTGTAAAATTTACAGGCACTCGACTGAACAAGCACCATTGCAATAATTCCATTGCATCGAGCAGAGACGGCTAACAGAACCTCATGATGACTTCGACCCCTTCTGACCTGCCACACTTGCTATTCTTTCTTTTTTTTGTGTTTCCTGTTTTCCTTCAACATCAAATGCAACGCAAAGTGGTATCATCCGGCCCCGTACGCCCGTAATGCCCGAAGCCACTGAGCAATGAAGTCTGCATCACTGTGGTGATAACAGAACAGATGGGACTCCCCCGCATCGAATAACACAGACCGATTTCCTCCCTGCGCCGCCCTCGAATCATTCTGCAGATCGCCGCGCCGTGCCATGAGAAGCCATATAGACATCGATCAGACCAAAAAAAAAGCAAACTTCATAACCCTCATCACACCGCAAGCGAGCTTCCCGTATTCCCCGTCCTCATGATCGCCGCACTCGTTCTCCTCGCCCTTGCCGAAAGTTCCGAAAATTCAGCATCGGTGTTTAGAATCCACCAGTGAAAGCGTCAAAGCCGCCGCCGTGGGACTTGTCGTCTTCGTCGAAGTCAAGGGGCTGGGTGAAGTCGAAGTCCGGCTCGGCCGCGGAGGGAGCAGCTGCACGTCGAGACCCCGCCTGCCCCTGGCGCCCACCAGCCCGGCCGCCCTGGCCCTCGCCCTGCCTCTGCGCCTGTGCCTGCGCCTGCGCCTGCTGAGCCCGAGTCCGAGCCCGAGTCTGGCCGGTGTTCGCCGCGGCAGCAGGGGAACTCTGGCCGGGCGGCGACTCCTCGACGAGGTCCCAGTTGAACTCGTGATCGGGCGCGCCGTACTCGAGCGCCTTGGCCTTCCAGTACCTCGTCTCGGCGTCCTTGCGCTGGCGCGAGCGGCGCGCGGCCTGGTTGTTGCGCACCTGGCTGCGGCGCCGGACGTAGGCGTCGCAGTGCCGCCAGACGGCCTGCGCGTCGGCCGTGGTGTAGGCGGAGCCCTCGGCGACGGGAACCACCACGGGCTGCTGCCCCCCGTCCTCCTCCTCCTCCTCCTCGCCGGTGGTGCTGGCGGCCGCGGCCGCGGCCTTGTTGGCGAGCTCGTAGCAGTGGTCGCGGATGTCCTTGATCTCGGTGCTCGACAGGTACCTGAGGGTCGTCGGCTCCGTCAGGAACACGTGCCAGTGGTTGACGCCGTAGGGACGCCACTCCGGGTCCGGGTGTGTCACGGGCCCCGCCTCGGCGATGCGGTTGGGCGGCACGTGCGCCTGCTGCTGGTGGCCCGGGTTGAGCTGGGCCGCCTGCCTGCCGCCGGTGCTGTTGCTGCCGCCGCTTGCCTGGCCGGGGCTCTGGAAGGAGTTGTTCGCCGGGCTGCTGTTGGTGTTGGCGGTGGCGGGCGAGGTGTCCGTCTGCGCCAGGGATGACCTCCGCCTCTTGTGGGCCGGGGTCGGGGTACCCTCCAGGTCGCGGATGCGGCGGGCGGCGGGCTTGGTCTCGCGCTCCTCCTCTGCGAAGCTCTCGTACTGGCTCGGCGAGATCAGGTCTGGGGTGCCGGGGAGGTCAGGGTTCTCGAACTTGGGGACCGGGCTCATGTTTCTGTAGTCCCCACCGACGCCAGGACGAGGGTCGTAGAGACCCGACGCAAAGGCGTTGGGGTCCAGGCTGTCATTCAGAGTGCTGCCGTAGAAGCCCATCGTGCTGGGAGTGTCGGTGGCGTAATCCATACCAGTGAGATCGACGTCGAAACCTTGGAACTGGTTGGCAGTCTGGCCTGGGTTAGGTGCAGCGCTACGGGCTGCTCGGGACATGGCCTGGCTCGTCATATTAGAGGCCTGGCGGGATGGGCGTGACTGACGCTTGATTATGCCTGCGCCGGTGCCGGTGCCGCCTTGGTTGCGCGCGTTGCTGGAGGAAGGCATGCTGTTCATGTCGTATTGCCCGGAAGAGTACAACTGTTGAAAGTTGCCGATACCGCTCATGTCAGGGTAGAGAAACAAGTCTTGATCAGGTCCCGTGGAATTTCCCTGGAGACTGGGAAATTGGGAACTGAAGTAGGCCTCGCCAGTCTCGTGAATCACTGGCAGAGGGTGACTCGGAGTGGGCGAGATGTTCGGGAGTCGGAGGCCTAAGTAGGACGGAAGTTAGAGTCAGCAGCCTGGTAGCTTGCAGCAGGTGGCAGGGGTTGAAAGATAGTGACGGTCAGGATGATAACCATGGGGAGTGACAAGCAAGAGGCCCCTCCCTGGGGGGGGGGGGTGCTAGACCGGATGAGTGGCCCGTGAATCCATGATCCTGACCCCGAGGCCGGGTTGGATATTTGTGCTAGTATCAAGGGGTTGTGGCCTTTGTGGTCCAATGTAAGGGAGACTTGGAGGGGATGCTTCATAAGCTTAGGTACCTAGGTAATAGGTATGGGTAGTGGGTGTGGTAGGTGTAGGTAGTAGGTAGTAGGTAGTAGGTAGTAGGTAGTAGGTAGTAGGTGTAGGTAGTAGGTGTAGGTAGTAGGTGTAGGTAATAGGTGTAGGTAGTAGGTGTAGGTAAGTTTGAGGTGTTATGGGAGTGAGCGTTATAGGAGTATGGGAGTGGGTGTTATGGGAGTGGGCGTTATGAGAGTGGGTGTTATGGGAGTGGGCGTTATGGGAGTGGGCGTTATGGGAGTGGGTGTTTGTTTGTATTTGCAATGTACCGGTGTACCCTCCGTTTTCGCCGGTGCGAATCTCCGATTTCTATATATATCCTGATAATGAACTGTGGTATAGAACCTACTTGAAGCGACATCATCGGCCTGAGAAGTAGTATCGCCAGGTACAGGTTGGATATCTGACAAGTCAGGGGAATCCTGGCCCTTGACTTCAGGGTCGGGCTTGACCTGTCTGGGTGGCATCTTGACTGGATTCAAGAGCTGGACGTCGTTGGTGGTTGCGAGGTGCCTAGAAATGTCTGCGAAAACAGGCTGGCGCTACAAAAATAGACGTCGGCCAAATTTGTCAAGTGTAGTATCTAGACGTTTTGATTAGCAGATATCTATGTCAGGGGCGGCCACGTGTGGAATATTATGGCTCTTGGGTATAGTGCACCGTTGTCAAGAGTCACCTGTCCAGCCTTGGTAAAAGAGGCAATTTGTTTCGGGGGGGGGGTGGTGGGGGGTTGATGTTTGCAGAGAGTACTGGTGAATGGAAATTAGAGGAACTCAAGTGGGAGGAGCGTTGGTAGTCTCCTTTTGCATGAGAAAACCTAACAAGTCCCAAACCTACCTTTACTGCTGTTGCGTGACCAAATGGTGCTGAATTGGTACGTTGCGTTGATTAGTTGTGAGAAGGAAGTCGTCGGCTGGGGTGCTTGAAGACTCTAAGGAGGGAAGAAAAGCAAGGGGAAGATTAGAACAGAACACAAACTGTGTTCTGGCGTGGTTGCTGAGTTGATGATGTCCAGTGTTTCCACGGTTGTGCTGACCTCTGAGGGGTATGTGTGTTTGCCGTCTATGGCCACGAGCAAGACTACTCCTCCCGTTGTGGAACTGTACTCAGCAATAAGCTGTCCAGCAAGTGCCTGTTTCCCAGGTGTTGTGTCAGGTTTGGGGACAGGTCATGTGTTGAAACCTGAGCAGGATATGGCTGGTGAGATGCTCGATGTCTTGTTGCAATGACTGTCCAGTTGAAAATAATTTAAGAACACTTCTTGTGGGTCCTGGAGAAGTAGTAATGATTTGAGTGAATGTTCCGTGGTAACCACTGATGGACAACAGGTCTTATAAACCCCTCCAGTGGTCGAATCAAGGTCAGAATGGCACGGTCAAGATTGAGGTGGAAGAGCCCCTGTAAAGTGGGACGAGAGTTGATTCCACGCAGGCCAAGGTGATGTTTATACACCTGTAGAATCGTGATGTAGGTGGTAGAAGCCTAGGTTCAGTACAGAAGGGTGCCAATATAGCCAGGGAATGACCTCAATTGGCTGGCCCACCAATCTCAGGGAACCAGATCTGTCGGATATACTTGATTGTCACTCCTGGCCTCAAGGAAGAGAAAGGGGGCCAAACTCCGGATTGATGATGATCAGAGCGATCTGGACGGCCCATAAAGATCATACAAGCGGCGATGTTACAAGGAGCAAATAGACCAAGACCGCAGCGAATCTTGAACTGCCACAAACGGGACGTTTAAGGACTTTTCTTAGGCTGCAGTCTGTTCTCCTGATATGCGATGATGGTCTCAAGTGTAGAGCTGGCTGAAAGTCTGCCCAGATGTCGAGAGAGAACGAAGCGTCTGAATGCTGAAGCGTCAGACAGGCCCGAACGAGCCGTCAGAAGTGGTACTGCGATTGCAAGCCACCTGGGTTATTGAATCTCAGGCGTCGGATTGTGGAGGTTGATTGCTTCTGTCGTTAAGAGAAAGTCGAAGCCACGAACCACCAGAAGGAAGGAAAAGGTAGATAAGAAGAGTGCTCCACGGCCAACTGCCTGCCGAGAGAGAAGAAGAGGCGGCTTCTGGGTTTCTTGCCGACCTGAAAACAATAGGTTTTGTGTCAGGTACGAACGTAGGCTGTACTGCCCAAGAAATGTCGTCAGCCTGGGCAGGTCCTCGCGAGCCAGAACAGTTGGTCAGATACGCGGCGTTTGGCCCAACGAAGGCAAATGGGGACTGCAAATGGCTAGAAAGGGAAGCAGGTTTGCTGATTGCAAGAACGAGATGCAGGGGGGCAGCTTGGCTTTCTCTCGTAGGCATGGCATAGATGAGCATTGGTAAGGATGGAAGAAGTCAACATATGATGGGGTATAATGAAATATTATGCAAATAACTCTGAAGGTATCTATCCGCCACTTCACATGAACATCATGGCCGCATTGAAAGCCAGTCCGACCATAGCCATGACATAGGTCAGGCCAGCCTGCGATGCAGCATTGGTGGGGGAAGGTGTTGGGCCATCCGTTGTCCCCGTTCCCGTCGAGTTATCACCACCAGACTCAGTTCCCTTTGGCTCTGCAGATGGCCTTACTGTCCCCTCCTTGAAAGTATCCGGTTTGAGGCAGCTCAAATAGGTCTCGGACCTCCACGACGACCCATTCTCTACGATGGCTGTGAGGAAGATGGGCCAGATTTTGGTCGCGGCAGCCGTCCACAGTGTCTCATTGCCCGGAGCCGCAGGCTCTGTGCCGTGCTGGTAGAGGATCTGCTCAGGCTCAGATTGGATAGCTGTTATCTTATTAGCTGCGGTGCTCTCTCCCAAGGGAGTAAGGACTTGTCTGGTTGCTACTCACAGGTGCCCATGCCGCTCATATCGCCAAATTGGTCCGTGCAGCTCTGCGGGACGGATGGCAGGAAGCCGGAACAGTCTCTCTGGACGCCCTGGTTGGCGGCGGACAACAAATCCGAGACGCACGCATCCGTCAACATGCGGCCACAGCCATAGCCATCCTGCGAGTCGAGGTCTATCGATGCGGCGCTTATGTTGGCCGACAGGCCGTGGTAGATGGCGAAGCAGGTTGTCTGGTTGCTGACAGGCGAATCGATCTCGAGAGATATGACGGAGGTCATGGTGCTGTTGTCTTCTGAGTCTGTGTCCGGGATGGGGACGTCGGCCTTGACCGCAATGCTCAGAGAGTACCGGTCGAAGGTTATTGTTCCCGTGGCGTTGGCATCGCTTCTGTTGGCGTAGTCTGAAGTGGGAATGTCAAACAGCCCGAGAGGGCTCTCGCCGGAGATAGTCTGTTCATATTGGCAAGAGCCAAGAGGGGCCGAGGCCAAGATGGCAGTAAGCGACAGAAGAGAAAGTTTGGTAGCCATGGCTGCTGAGTTCGCTTGCTCAATATTGTGGTTCAGATTTTCGAGTTGTGTCTGCCGAGTAACGTCGTTGAGATTGAGACCAGGTTTCGATATTCGTGCTATATGCGAATGAATGCTACTTCACAACACATTGATATCAACGAGGGGATGTTGTGGTTTATGAATTTGTCCTGGGCGCAGGCGCAGGTATCTTGAGGGAGCGGCCGCATGCTCGGACTCCAGTCTGAGACATCGGATGGTGTACTGCGGCTCTCCATATCCAGCGTGGCTGCAAAGGAATCCTTTGCATGATGTGAGATTTAGGAGCGAGATCGTGGCGTAAGCTTCTTGGCAGCCCTGGAGCCTGGAGGCAGGAGGGTGTTTTGCTGTGCCTCGTAGGGCGGCTAATCAGCTTGCGCCACAGACAGATGGCTTTTTCCTATCTAGGTCATTCATTTGGCAGCGAGAAATGACCCTGCCCGAATATCTCGTCGTCGATAGCTCCATGCCAATCCATCACGGCAGCCCCCTGGCGCCTGATGCGCTTGACGCTGAGCATCATTGTTTCATTTGGACCGTCCATCATGCACTCTGCGACGGTTACAGCTCTAACATATTGATGGAACAGCTTGATTCTGCTTCTACACCATTTTCTGCTAACCTTAGCAAAATTAATATTATTATAGCTAAAAGTAAGAATATATCTTGTTAATCAAAGCTATAAGCAGGATGTTCCTTATCCAAGCTAGTGTGACCCCTCACATCCTATCCCTCCTCTCCTTAAAACAGCACATCAGGGTAATGTGACGCAACGATGTAAGTCGTCATCACGAAATAGTTCAACACAAACGGGATTTTCGTCGGAGGACTGTAAGATTCTCTTATGATATGAGCATGACCTGAGGTGAGGCAAGGCTGAGCACCATGGTTACACCTATGATAACGCTCTGAGCCATGACAGAAGACCCAACAAAGGAAAACATTTCAGTCCTGGACTTGCATATCACCAAGCTCCTCCGTCAATTCCGCCTCTTGGTCCGGCTCCGAGTCCGAGTCATCCGAGTCGCTCGACGAGCCAAAGTCCCAGGTCGCTTGTTCCACGGACACCGACAGCGCGCGTAATTCTTCTACTTGGCGCCTCCATGACTCTCTGCATTCCGTGTCTTGTTTTACGGCGTTGTATACCTCAAGTTGTTTCTCATAAGGCTCAAGCACGGCCCACAACTGCACGACCATCCCCTTTTTCACCGGCTGGCCATCCTCAAGCTGAGGGTCAATGATCCATCCGGTCCCACGTCGCCGTATGCCTAAGCGCCCCGGATGATATATGGAGTAGGGGACAGGCAGCCTTATACCTTCCAATATTGCAGCGTCAGGCTCGACCCAGAGTGGAAATGCAGCTGTGAAAATCGTGGCTATGTTCCACAAGAGCAGGCAGCCGGGGCTCACTTCGGCAATGGCTGTTGCAGGGGTGTGGTCGCCGTCACCTTGCTGTGTGTCGCCCAGGCCTAGTGACCCGAGATACTTGGCATAACCAGGAGACTGCATAAAAGCTCTAATTGACTGCTGATCGACCCAGTCTGTGCTGTCTGGTTAGCCATGCCAAAGCCTTCGGGGAAGCGGTCTCGACTGGACTTACGTGTGCACACGAGAACCTCATCTGGGTTTTCAACCCCCCTCCCCGCGACTAAGAACTTGTACCCGGAAGCAGACTTCAGACATCGCATTGTCGATGCGAGTTCGACTCCTCTACGGATCCTGATCGGTGTTCCATCAGCAGCTCGCTGGACGGGGAACGTGCATCTTGTCAAACCGACTATATCTCGTTTGTCCTTGAAATTGAGTCCCGACTTCAGCCTGGCCATTGAGGTCTCCTTTGGTAAGTCGCCGTGCGAAGGGGTAGGAACCAGGGAGAGACAAACGAACCAAAGCAATGAAAGCAGGGAAGCCAGCTCGTGAGTCTTGAGAGGGGTCAGGTTTATATAGAAAGTCCATGGGCTAGCGGAATTGCATGTATCTGGATGAGGACTAGCTTCAGATATAAGTTGACAGACTGGAGCCGAGATCCACTCAAGCGCAGACGTTGGCACGATTTCAGCAGTAAATGCACGTGGCTGCGAGGCATGCCGCCCCAGATAGGGATCGACGACATGATTAACGAGCGTCAGTATCACTTTTCTCTTGCTACGGATCCCCGTCTTTCATGTCATGACTGCCCCGGGCTAAGCAGTAGCAGCAGGAGGGGATGTTGGGGATTGCCAGGGCGCGGAGCATGCAGTCTCTAAGGATCAGTCACGTAGACTGAGAGCCGGGTCGGCTTTTCCCTGAGACTGATTGTCGAGTCTGAGGGGTCGGGGTATTCACTTGTCAGAGTGGGTACGTGAGGTTGGAGATGCAAAGCATTGTCAACTGTTGTGGCGCTCTTTGGCTCAGCCTTTCAGAGGACCAAGCCCATGGGTTCAGCAATCCGGACCCAGTTGTAAATATTATACAGGTCACGACCCATCTCATGGTCTGCAACCTATTCTTCTGTCATCCTGCCAATGTCTACCTTGTCACTTAACCATGGTCTGGGCAGACCTAGATATTTTTAGCTGGTGAAAATGGGCACTTGTTCTAACGGAGATAGCCTTATGCCCATGACATTCCAATGACAAGAGCAGATTAAGAAAAGAGTCACATTCTTACTCTCGGTGTATTTTAACTCTTACTGATACGGACATCCGGATACAATGCAATGACGTACGGTCATCCATGTTAGGACCTGCAAGCCCCGATGTTCAAGACTAGTTTCGCTGGTGCCTTTCAATTTCATGTAACTAAATGTAGCCCCTGTTCCGGTGGTTAGATATCAATTTAGTTTCAATTAGTGTAGCACATGCTCTGGACTAGTAAGGAGACTTTTGACTATCTACCCAGTAAGTGCACAAAATTACCAATTACATATATGCTACTGAAATCTTGCGCCACTGCAACTCTTCTATTCTGGTATCTCTCCTTCTGTGTCTGTCGAGAACTTTTGAATCCTCTGTCTACATCTACAACAAACTCCGACCTGTGCTTCAACCGGTCCCAACCATGGCCGCAACCTTCGATCTCATGGACTTCGATCTCTCGGACGTCGAATTCATGCATGTGGGAATGAAATCCCCGGTCAGCCTCGATTTGTCTTTTCACCCATTTCCTCGTCTTCCTTACGAGCTCCGCTTGGAAATCATAGAGGAGTGGTGCCGCAGCCAAGGAGATACCTACTGGACCCCGGGAGATTTGACCCTATCTACCCTTTACCTATCGGTCCCGTACAGACGGACCAGCAGACGCCGCAACCCACTCGCGGAATATGCCACGATCAATAGGCAGTGGAAGTCTGTGGTCGAGAAGTGCACATTTCGTTCTCTCTCGTTTGCAATCCCTGATTTCGGCAGAGATGATTCCCTCGACGACCGTGAGCACAGCTATCGCTCCACTTATAGTCGTGCTTTCGACGCCCCCAATGCTCTCGACGACTTTGAGAGGATATGCGTCGAAGACAGGATAAAAGCGGTCTCGAAAATCCAAATTGCGATCTCCTTTCATGATGTCGGTGGCGAGCGCACGGGATCGAGCGTGGACACAGGCTTTTCCGCTGCCGTCTACGGCGACATCCCTCATCCTGACGACAACACCAATCACTCGGTCGCCCAGACCAAGCACTTAGCCAGGGCAGCGTTCGACAAGGTCTTGCGGGTTCTTGAGCGCTTCCAAGAATCCAAGCTCAGGTCATTGCATCTCCGGTCTGGACCTCAAGGACTCCGCATGGCTGACACCGGGTTGCCCACGCATTCCTCACTTCATTTGGGCCAGCTTTTATTTGCTATGACGTGCAGACTCGAGGAACTGACGCTTAAGCACGTGGTCGACGTACCATGGTTCCTGAAAGAGTCGTGGGCTGCCACGGGGAACACGCCGCAGAGCCCCCCAGCCTGGCCCAACATGAGAAAACTCGTCATCGCGGAATGTCCCAGCGTCGAGACTTGGAACTACCATCGCACGGCGGCCGACCTCCACGACTCCGTCACACAGGCACTACCACAGCTCCCAAATCTTACCATGCTCGATGTCTCGACACAAATCCAAGTCTGTGTAGATGACAAGGGGCGACCCCATTGGAAAACTGCCATGGTCTTCATTGATATAGTACCAGGAGATGGCCACTTGGGCATGCGAGAGGGACATGTATTTCTGCAAGGTCCCGAGCCAGACCCGGAGACGATGAAATTGTGGAAGCAAATTGCGCAACAGCAATGGGATTGCAACCTGGAAGCTCACATCATAGGTATTACAGCTAGCAGCTATCTAGAGTCTTCCTAATTGTTGGGTCCTGGCCGTAATAGGTACTCTAATGATGATGATAACGCGTCTGAAGCCTGTACTGAATATCTTGACAGCTGGGTATATCAAAGATGTTGCGGATGCTCTCTGGTGTCTCATTCTAAAGCGCGAATCGTGGCGTAAGCTTCTTGGCAGCCCTGGAGCCCGGAGGGAGGAGGCTGGTTGCTGTGCCTCGTAGGGCGGTCAATCAGCTTGCGCCACTGACAGATGCTTTTGCCTATCTAGGTCATTGCGATGCTTTGGTCTCCACATTGTCGACTTCACCTCGCGATTATGATGCGGAAGACGATGCACGAGGCGTCTCGACAGCCGACCTGGGCTAAAGGCGCTTGACCGAAGCAACCCGTGGTTGATACGTTGCGTGCCATGTGACCGTGATATGAATAAGCTTCCTTTCGGACACTCTATTCGAGTAAGCGGGCATTCGACAATTATGGGAAACACAAATAGTGTCCGGTGATGAGGCTCGAACATTTCGCTTGCCAAGATACGCAGCAATCGAGGCAGAAGGCTTGTCGTCAACAGGGTTAGGGTGAGTCTCATCGGAGGGGGAGCCACAAGGGGGAGGGGGGATGCTTTGGCCACGAAGGCATGGTGGGTCGCGTCTCCAACATTTTGGGGACTTGTTCGACGCGTCTGCTGTAAGTGCAGGCCCGACGCGTCTATCCACACCACTTTGACCTTCCACCAGAGCCACGATTCGGGCTGCACATGCACACAATCGGTGTCAGTCAAGTCTCCACGCCAATCCTACAGTTCACATACGAACGATCAAGTCACTGCGTGCATCATGGCTGCTCCTTCCTCTCCAATCACGTACCCCCCGAGCTCGTCGCCTGCAATTCCACCAAAGCGCCGTCTTCGAGATGATTACCAACAGCCAACGAGACCCAAGGCCAGGGGAGGCTTCATCATGGAGGAATCTGATGATGAAGATGATCTGCCAAAGGAACCAAGCCCGAAACGAATCATGCTCAACGATCCGAGGCCAATTCCCGACTTGACGGCAAGCAACGCGGACACACAGAATCACCCTGTTCTCGAGGCGGAACCAGCGACAGCCGACCAAGAGCCCACACAGATACCGGATGCGCAACCAAGAGAAGTAATAGTTGTGGATGAAGAGGAGGAAGCTCGCTATGCCCGTCTTTTCAGCCGTACCGAGTCACAGACGGAGACGCGCATACCGCCACGGATTGGGAGGGATGGCTATGCATTCGTCACTTGCTCGGGCAAGTCCGATGGCGTCCTGAAACGCACAACCACGACAAAAATTGACTACAAGGACATGGTTGCCGAGCGATCAAAGACGAAAGAAGGCCGGGCCAAGCGCGCCTACTTCGGCATCGATATCCACAAACTCATGGGAGACGCGACCAAGGAAATCGAGGCTTCCAAGACGAACACAAATCCGGCGCCAAGCCACGCGAGACCGGTCATGCAGTCTGTGGAGGACAAATCCGCGAACCTCAGGAAGCCGAAGAAGTGCATGCTATGGACAGAGAAATATCGCGCCCGAAACTTCGTAGACCTTGTGGGCGACGACCTTACCAATAGGCAGGTCCTACGATGGCTCAAGCGCTGGGACACGGTTGTTTTCCCGCATTCAGCTCGACCTAAGTCCGCTGCGGCGAGGAAACAGGCGGCCCAGCAGCAAGAGGAGGAGGAGAAGCCACACCGGAAAATCCTGATGCTTACCGGGCCGCCTGGGTTGGGGAAGACGACACTTGCACATGTTTGCGCGCGGCAAGCCGGCTATGAGGTCATCGAGATCAATGCAAGCGATGACCGAAGTCGAGACGTTGTCAAGGGGCGGATCAGGACCAGTCTGGGCACAGAGAGCGTGAAGACAGTCGAGCATGCAAAGCCGAAACCCGGCGCCAAAGTCAAGGTCGCGCGGCCAGCGTGTGTCGTGGTGGATGAAGTGGACGGTGTCACGACCGGCTCCGGCCCCTCCGGAGAGGGCGGATTCGTCAAGGCTTTGATCGACCTGGTCATGACTGACCAGAAGAACAGTTCCGGTGCCGCAGGCGCGTTGGCGGCGCGGAAGAAAAAGAAGGGCGATGACTTCCGCCAAATGAGACCCCTGATCCTCATCTGCAACGATGTGTACCATCCGTCCCTGAGGCCCCTTCGCCAATCCGGCCTCGCCGAAGTCATCCGTATTGGAAAGCCATCTGTCGATGCCGTCGTCGGCCGCCTGAAAGCAGTCTTCGAGAAAGAAGGCATCCCTTGCGAGAAGGATGCTGCGCGGAAGCTTTGCGAGTCAGCATGGGGCATGTCGAATGCACTTGATGCCAAGAAAGGCGCCACAAGTGCTGCAGAAGGCGATCTTAGAGGTGTGATGGTCGTAGGAGAATGGGTTGCCGGCAGACTCAAGGCACAAGATTCGAAAGGCCCGTTGCAGCTCACACGCCAGTGGATCGATAAGAACATTGTCCAAGACTTGCAACACGGTGGTGGTGGTGCTCGTGGTTTGGGCCGAGGAGGCGTCAAGGAGATTGTCAGCCGCGTGTTCCAAGAGGGCGCCGGATTCCCCCGGCAAGCCGATGTGAGCGTGAACAAGAAGACAAGACACGAACAACCACAGGCTCAGCTGGGCTTTACTGAGCATTTGAAGAAGCATGCCATCGAACGGCTGCGTGAGATGGTGGATACGAGCGGCGAGGTGGATCGAATCCTGACCGACGTCTTCTCCGAGTACCCCAACCGCGAGTTCAACGACGATTCCTATCTCTCCAAACCGACTGAAGCCTACGAATGGCTCAGCTTTCACGATGACTGCTCCTCACGACTTTATGCCAGCCAAGAGTGGGAACTTGCGCCATACCTCAGCCAGCCCGTACTGGCGTGTCACCACCTCTTTGCTAGCCCACATCGAGCGCAGGCCAACATGGGTTACGACAAGCAGTGGCGGGCGGCAGAAGGCGATCCTGGGGCCGAAGAAGCGCCATTGCCCTTCACTGGGCCTCGTGCCGACTTTTCTGCGCACGAGACCATCAAACAGAACCGGGCATTGTTGCAAGGGCTCCAGGGTCAACTACCGCCCACATTGATGCGGGCATTCAGGAGTCCGGAGGACATCGCGACAGATTTCTTGCCGTATCTGGTCCGCTTGGTCTCACCAGATGTCAAACCAGTCGTCGTTGGTGGAAGCAGCGACAAGGGCGCGATAGCAAGCGTGCGGCGAGAATCTGAGAAGAGTATGGTCAAGAGAGGAGCCGAGGTACTGGCCGAGGTGGGCATCGCCCTGGTGAAGGGCAAGATCGAGGACTCTAACCCGTCAATGGCGGGACGGACGCAGTGGGTATACCGCATGGACCCGTAAGTTGTACTGTCTCTGCCTCTCTCTAAGTTCAAGCTGACTATCCTACAGTGACCTCGACATGCTCTCTACCTATGAGACGGCAGGCGCACACGTTCTAGCTGCCCAAATACCAGTCCGCTACGCAGTCCGTCAAGTCCTGGACCAGGAATTGCAAAAGACCATCGCGCAGCGCGAGACGGCCGCCCGCCAGGCTCGCTTCAGGGCTGGCATGGGTGGCGCCGCCGAGCCGGACCAGCCCGAACTGCCGCCGCACGACGACAAAGAGAACGCACCCGCTGGGCAGAAGGCCCTCCCGATCATGCCGACGATTGTCAAGAAGGACTTCTTCGGGCGGGTCGTCCTGGAGAAGCCGCTGCACGAGATCGACGGGAACAGTGCTGGGCAGAAGAAGGGGCAGACGGCTGATAAAGGGGAGAATAAGGTCTGGGTTACGTATCATGAAGGGTTGAATAATGCTGTGAGGAAGCCTATTACCTTGGAGGATTTCCTGAAGGGGTTTTGAGTAGCTATTGGGGATGGTGTTGGGTACTTGTCGTTCTTGCATAAGCAATGCATTATCTGGTGTCACTTTTTGGTGTTAGCCCATCCCACCTCCAGGGGATCTTCACATTGTTCAACGTCTTTTGAGTGATAGCGGGGCTTTTTCTGCATGATATGCTAGGCTGCCTTGGGTCAGCTGCATTGGCTCTGCATGTCAGACCAGGCTCCCAAGGCAGACAGCGGTCGGCGCCTCGAAACCTCAACCCCTTGACAGCTACCCGCGTTGGAGACTCTTTTCGAACGACGGCTCCAAGAGAACCACGACGAGAATGTTGTCCTGTTGCAATGGCTCTGACAACCCGTCAGGATTATGACCTCGCACAGTCGTCTTCTCTCCCGGCGCTCGCGCCCGGTTCGCCGGTTCCCCAACTTGGCGATCTGAGGAGATATACCAGCGGCGAATTGTATGCTGGTTGGTATCTCGCCGACCCGCAACAACGGTCAGTGCTTCTCCTTGTCCACTGAAATACCGACGAGGAGTCTATTTCTTGCTGACCTTGTGCATCCTACCAGGCTCTCCGATCCAGCCAAGTCCGCATACGAGAACGCCCTCAGCATCCTCAAATCAACACTCACCGCCGAAGAATACCAGACACCATGGCTGCAACGTCAAAGCTCCATGCGAGACGTTCAAGATGCGGTGGTGCGGGCCATGGCGGAATACAAAACAAAATCCAAGGGGAACAAGGTCCAGGAGTGGCTGTCAAGTTGCTCTGAAAGAGTCATGTACTATGGAGGTATGCGGTTGAGTAGGGCGAATGACGGGCCGTGGACTTGGCTGACCTGACGAGCGCAGCGATCTTCGACACCTTCGCTCAACACCACCCGGAATACGTCTCGTTAGCCTGGGGAGCGATGAAGTTCCTCTTCATCTCAGTCCTGAACCACGAGGAGCTGCTGAGCGAGATTTCCAAAGCAATCTCGAGCCTTGCGGATGTGCTACCCCGGACCGAGCTCCACTCGATTCTATATCCAACTGCACGGATGCAGGAGGCAGTCTCGCTGCTATATGCTAAGATTATGCAATTTGTTGTAAAGGCCATCAAGTGGTGCAAGAAGGGCAAGGCTAGGCATGCTATCGCTGCTATTGCACATCCGTTCGAACTCAAGTTCAAGAGCATTATCGACGAGATTACGAGACGCTCGAGAGCCGTGGACGAACTGGCGAACGCCGCCTCAAAGGCTGAGATACGGGACCTGCATTTCACAGTCCATCAAATGCATAGGTCAATTGCACATCTCACCGAGATGATGGCATGTGGGTCACAGCGAAATATGTGTTGCAACACTGCGAAATCTCTGGTGACTGACTATGTGACTGAACAGTTCAGCAACAGCAGCAGACGCTGCATAACCAGTCACTGCTGGGCCTTCGAGCAGAACAGCAGCAAATGTTTCGAAAACGCGAGATCGAGGAGATCCGGAGCACGACGCTATTGCTCGAGGATACACCAGATTCGTCTGAGAGTTTAGCATTTTGCAAATCAATGCGAAGCCGCCGTAGGCAGACATCGCCGTCACAGCTGCCTGTTGCTACACGGTCGAAGCTCAGGGACTGGGTATCAGACCCTTCGTCTTCTATGGTCCTCGCACAAGGACGGGGGATCAAAACGAGCTCACTAGACTTTGCTGTCGACTTTCTGGATGCCATTCTTGACCGCAAGTATCCAGTCATCTGGGCGCTACCAGGTGACAACGACCGCACCCAGCCAAACCCATCCATCACCGGCATCCTAAGGTCTCTGATATCACAGATCCTAGAAATAGAGTCTGGCCAGCCCCAAAATGGAACAAATTTGGTCCCTCTAAGGCAATTCAAGGAAAAGATTGGCATCCGACAGTGGTTCCAGCTTCTCGAGCGCTGCATCGCTGGATTTCCTCGATTGTTCATCATTATCGATACGAGCCTAATACAATGCTCCCTCGAGAATGAAGCGAGAGATGACGAGTATTTCACGCTCAGCGAATTCGTAGATAGTATGTCAGATATTGTTGCTCGGCGTGATAAGGATGGGCTCAAAGTTGTCATTGTATCTTGGAGGTTGGATACATCTACATTGGCGGAGGACAGCGAAGCTTTCAACAAGACTCAGTTTGCTACCGACATGGGCCGTCGAGCACACAGACTGATGAGGCAACCGAGATATCGAGCTATCATTAGAAGGAGGGGTCAGGGAGGTTCGAAGGAATTTGGCTTCCCGGTTGACGAGGCTGCGTAGAGCTCCGAGCATTGAAGATTCATAGATCAAATGCCACATTGGGTGAGTGAAAGGCAGGAGTATAAAGTTCCCCAAGAAATGAATAGTCATTGTCTATAGCCTTGCATAGCGAAAACCACACTGTCTGCAAACACATTGTCTCTTGTCCCACTTGTTGTTCCACCTTAGTAGAGGAAGTCAAAGAATATAAATATTATATAGTATATAGTTCACCAAATCACCCACTCTGCCAGCCACTTTGGATGAGAAATGAGGAAATGCAGCTTCCTCTCTAGTTGGTGTCGATCAGGCTGCCTGATTTGCTGACTTGCCGAGGGATACATGACGCACTACTGCACCACATGTCGTGTAACCACATAGACTGCTTATTACTTGAGCTCCATGCATTGATGCCTTGTTTTTCAACCCCTAGAAACATTCCTGGAGCCTTCAAAACAAGCGGGGTAAGACAATTACGACACTTTGACCACCAGCTTCTCTCTAAACAATTAAGCAGATGCGTCGAAAGCGTGTACAATCAAGCGCTGTATCTGATAGACACACCACCATGATGCGAGACAGTAGACCACCGGGCTACGTTGGCCCGGGGCAACCTCAATCCAATACGGAAAGCGGCAACGCTTTGTTCATGGATCCAACAATCTCCCAAGATGAAACAATGGGAGAGGTTGCCCTGAAGAAAAACATGCTTTCAAGTTTCAGCAACAGTCCTGGACCTGGTGGGTGGTTACTGATCATGGCCTAAAGATATTTGCATGCTAAGTATTTGTCAGGACCGCCAATGATGCCCGGGGTTCATGCAGTTCCTATGCGTCCACCAGGGAGTCATGCAGCGCCTATGCGTCCACCACCTAGCGGAAGTCATGCAGCGCCTGTGCGTCCACCGCCTGGCTGGAGTCCTCACAGTTCAGGTGATGAGTCCGATGTCCCGGGCAGACACCAGAGGGCAGGATGGCCTCAGACTCAAGCTAATGAACAGGCTAAATGGCGTCGCAAAGCTAAGGTGACACGAGCAATGCTCAACGGCACGACTGCAGTAGACAGTCCAAACTCGAATCAAGATTCTACTATTCAGATTCACAAAAACGATGGGAATGAAGTTGATGGATTCAAAGGGTACTGCGAGACGCCCGTGACGGAGTCAGTTGTAAAGGAACAATCAGGACCAACCAAGACCTCAGCTCTGGATTCTGCGTCCCTTGTTCACATTGCGAGCGATGCTGGAAACAGTCCTCTTCCTGATCAGCAAGATCGGCAAGAACTTCCAGAAGGACTCAGTACAGTTTCTGGCCGGCCTTTCTCAGCATGCTCTCATAGATTGGACCGTGGTTCGAGCCCATATCCTAGTGACCCAGCCGGGCATCAGCATGATCGGGCCTTACATCAGCTTCGACCGACTATGTCGGAATCACTGAATGTAATCGCGGAGAGGTTTCTTAAAATTGATCTCCTGGATGAAAGACAGGATATTTCACGGTTTCTAGCTTATCTGCTGGATACCGTCGAACTTCTCACCAGCAGAGTCGCCTTCCTCGAGGCGAACAATACTGATCGTAGCCACGAAAGTTCAACCAGTGAAAGCGAATCATCTTCATCCTCAGACGGCCATACAGATGTTTTCGTCGGTGTAGTGCTACACAGAGTTCGCTGCTTCACAAGAAGCCACCATCACGACAATTCTCACTATGAGGACAAGCCAACCTATAGAGACCAGCAATCAGGGGGCGACGCAAAGCTGATGGGTGACAAAATTGTTCCAGGCGTTGATGAATATCTCGACTCACAACCGAACGTATCTTTTCTCGTCATCAACGAACACTATTGCTCGAACAACACCAAGGATGAAGACCATGCGGGTGAGCGAAATCGCAAACAGACCTCGGGGTTGACCACGGAGAAACTTCAAATCATATCACCTCTGCTGCAGAAAGCACTACGTGAAGTCGCGGAATACTATCCGGGACCCGAAATCCTGAGCCTGGGCTACCCTTCCGAAACGCAGGAACCGTACCCATTTCTGTTTCATCACCACGAGAGGCTCGTCGAGCTAGCCCTAGATGAGACTTACAAAGGCGTATTGAGCCCACTACTAGAATTCTTGGCTACAAACTACACCGAAGAGTACGAGGAGGCCAAGTCCCTATTCCGTGAAGGTATGGTTACGGCTGACCATATCTCGAAACTGTTCAAACCGAGCCAAATGGTCATCGACCGACAGGAACCGAGTGTCCCGGAAGCACTTATACTGGCTGCGTGCCGATCTTTTCGAGGAAAGGATGTCGATATGACAGGCTGGTCTTGGGTGTACGATGGGAAGGGTCTGAAGAGGCAACTTTGGTCATACGTCATTGATGGTGTGCCAGATGAGCGAACGCCAATCGCCGACCTTGTAGTTCATCCTGCAGATTTTGCACGAGCTGACGATATTACGAATCTTGAGAAGAGGGGTAGAAAATTCTGGGACATGAGGAATCACGCATACACCTGCTATACTGGTTGGGACAAGGCTGGACGATATCATTACGTATGCGGAGAAAGCCTCCATTCCCAAAACACCTGCTTCGGAACCCCCCAGACTTGACCGTATATTAACTGCAGTTCAGGCCGGAGAGCGGTTTATGGTTGATGTGGCAACCTACGATTTACTGCACCCTACCTTCAACCCTCTAACTCATGGCATGCATCAATTCGGCATGGGTCCACATCGTATGGGCATGGATGGGGCCATGTTTGAACACTTGTCTGCAAAGCTAGATCCTTGGCCTTCGACAGTCGACAAAACCGAGGAACTATCAGGCAAGGGGTTGATGCTTCTCCCAAGCACAATCTTTGGATTCAGGCTGCAAGCGAAGAAGTGGAGTGAGCAAGTCCCCGCTCAATACTACGGCAGAGATGATACGGACCCCTGAATGCGACGTGCGAACTGACCTGGGATTAGTCAACCTTCTCGTCGATAACTTTCACGATATCAAGTGGAACCCGAAGGCTTTTGGACGACTCGTTCTGGATGAGACATCAAAAAGCATGATTTACGCGCTCATAAACGTGCAAAAGTCAGCAGGCAAAATGGATGATATCATTGCCGGCAAGGGTAATGGCCTGATAATTCTGCTCCATGGTAGTCCAGGTACAGGAAAGACATTGACAGCGGAAAGGTGCGTGTTTGGACCCCCATGTAACGCACTCATTTAACCGCATCTAATCGCGAGAGATAAGCAGCGTGGCAGAAATCGCAGAAAAGCCGTTATACCGCGTCACATGCGGTGATATTGGGACTGACCCCAAGGGTGTTGAATCCTATCTAGAGACTGTCCTGTACCTGGGCAAGATTTGGGATTGCGGTACAAAACAGCCGACTCCTTGGATCTGAATAAAAGCTGACATAATCATAGTCCTCCTTCTGGATGAGGCAGATGTGTTCCTTGAGGAACGGACCATAGCTGATCTGCAAAGGAACAGTCTGGTTTCAAGTGAGAATCCACCCATGGGACAGTTGTACATTGTGAAGCTAACAGTTTGAATTTTGTAGTATTCCTCCGCACGCTCGAGTACTATGATGGCATACTCATTTTGACCTCGAACCGCGTTGGCACCTTCGACGAGGCTTTCAAGTCCCGAATACAGGTCGCAATCCACTACGATAAGCTGACCAAAAAGTCCCGCAGGGCGATCTGGCAGACCTTCTTCGACATGATCGAGGAGTCGGACGACGAAGATGCGAATATGGCTGAGCTGGAGAGGAGGCTCGACGAATTGGCGGCACATGAAATGAATGGCAGGCAGATCCGAAACGCACTGCTCACCGCTCGACAACTTGCCAAGCACGAAGGGGTGAGGCTGGACTGGACACACTTGGACAAGGCAATGAAGACGGCGGCAGAGTTCAACAAGTACCTGAAGACGATAAAGGGGCACAGTGATGAGCAGTGGGCGCGGGCAGAAATGTTCAGGTAGTATTCGGGGGGGGGGGGGTGGCAAGAGTAGCTTTCCTTTACGACCTGTGGGAAGTTGTTTCATTTTTCTCCTGTGATTCTTTATTTCGTCCTTGCCATTTAAACATGTATTTTGCACTTTGATGCCGTCCTCGCCTGTTGGAGCCTTGCCTACGTATGGATTCGAGATATTCGAGTATCCCTATTCCGACCGTTGAAGTGTCAGTAAAAGGCAAGAACTATCACACGTGCAAAAGCTTCTTCACTTGCAAGAAGAAAAGTGCCGAGGCTGGATGTTTATTCTAGCCGACCTGCAAGATGCCAACAACAAAAGCACAGCACCACCATCCATGCCCAAACTCCAGGCATCGGGCAGCCAGCTCAACCTCATGACTTAGGCTCGTTTTTCGATTGAAAGAAAATTGGTCCTAAACCAGCGAGATCCAGGATTTGAGCGTCGCAACTGTCATCCCGCTAGCCAAATTCCAGAACTCCTGTCGCCTGCTGCGAGTTCCCGGCACATGGGCTTGTCAACAAGCCCATGATTCTGGCACGCAGAATATTCTGGAGCTCGAAGGCATTCCCATCTGGTGCAGTAGATACGCCGTCCCGCGTATAGTGTCCCTCCGTCTCGCGCCCGCCCTGCTGCGTCACTTGAGACCAGATCTTGGAGACCTATTTTTTCTCCTTCTCAAGCTCTTCCCATTTGCGCGCGGCGGCGTGAGACTTGATTGTGACCATAAACCGTGGACGGGCCTGTGCCGACTCGGGAGGAGCTGCCTCTGCCTCACCCTGCGGAAGCTGGAACTTGACGGCGCGTCGAGGGCCGCTGGTGGTGTTTCGACGCTTTGTATTCGCTGCACCTTTGCCCTGAGGCTGGGACTGGGCTCGGCTTGCGTCGCCCTTTTGAAGGATGCCACGCGGCTTCGGTCGAGCGAAAGTGCCTCGAGGGGGCGATTGCGCATGCGATGTCTCTCTACTGGTGTCGGACGATTGATGGGCAGTGACTTGAGAATCTCGAACGGCGTCTGCTGGAATCCTCATGACGTCTGCGGGCGAGCAGGTTTCGGGATCGGGCTCAAAGGTCAGGTCCTTGTATTTCCACGCGAGATGCTGCATGGCAGTTTAGTTGCTTCGCTACTCTCCACGGAGGGGGAAAGCTTATCTCACCAGCGACGGCCTGGACTGCACAGCATGCGAAGGCGCGAGCAAGGGCAATGTGAAGGCCTCGTCGACGGAGCAGCTCTCAGGGGGCACGGAGAAGCGTCGGATCGGACCGTGATAGGATGGCATAGGGACGCCAGTCGTGAGAGCTTGCTCAAGAAAGTCGAGAGCCTCGCGAGTCGGGCGGACTGACGGCCACTCTGAAAAGTGACGGTCGCCGTCGCTGATTTCGCCGTCTCCTGTGACGGTAGGGTCGGGGGTGATCAGCTTGGGGTCCGAGGCATCCATGGTAGGCAAATGATTGAGTGTTGTGGCAATGCGCACTGGTGGGGAGTGGCCAGGCCTTCAAGCAAAGGACCGTTAGAGACCCGTGGAACGTCTCTGTGCCGTGCGTGGTCCAAAGTGAATTCAGGCAGGTTGGCGAGGCGATCGTTCACCCCTGCGGCGTCAACCACGAGAAGTTCTCGGCGCATCAAAGCTAGGTGCAACTACCCTTCAGGGCAATCACTGGATGTCTTTGATTGTGACAACTGGTTCCCTCATGCATTAAGAGATGTCCATGTTGAGACGAAAAGCTCGATATGAAGAGATGTTAAACATCAAGACAGCTGTCCGGTGACATGCTTTGCTACCTAGAATCACTTGAACATTCCAGTCATTCTATGTTGGCTGACACATTATACTTGTGAACAATGATCGTTGAGATAGCAGTAATGTCTTGGCTGGCGAGATTGAATTGTATCACTTATCCATGATTATTACTGACAAATAATAACATTCCGATGCTCAAAGACTAGAGCATGGTATCACAAGCTTGTCCTTTTCACACTACCGACATATTGCTCAAATGCACTCGAGGCAGTTCCATGAACCATAAATGACACTATTCCATACATTTATTGTAAGAAAACCTTTCGTGTATCATTTTTCAAAGAGAACGGTTGTAATATGAGGGAGTAAAAAAAGAGGATGAAGATGTAAAATGAAGCAACGGCAAGAGAAATTCCAGGCATTCCAATATGTGGCCGCTGTCAAACACATGTTGAAGACACGCGCGGTACCAGTTGTCTCTTAATTCAATCAGATCTTGACCAAGCCCAGGAGTTACCTGAATAATTCTGGTCAGTGTCTAGGGATTTGAATTAATGTTATGAGAAATTATCCAGAACATATTTGGGGAGAGTACCACTACCAGGGGCACAAATGTAGGGAGATATGTATGGATAGAATCATTAGTCTCCATTGTCTATTTAATGTTGTAACACTAAATGCAGTCTATATCCTTCGCGGCTGGCGTCTAGCCAGCTCACCACCGTTCTCATTTTTCCATGTTCCTGCATAGTGATGAGTGACTAGAGTCTCACCGATTGGCCCATCCGCCTCGTCAAACTTATTCGTGAAGTTGGCAAACGCAAATCCAGGCAGAATGGTGACATCAAGCACCCGAACTGGTTCCCGAATGTTTTCAATCATCTCACGCGGAACCGGCTGCCCCAGAGCCTGCCCCAGGCTTTTCAGTATGCTCCGCGTCATCCTCCTGGGGCCGGTGTAGTCGACAATGTCCCCGACTATCTCCATCGTCAGCTCGGCGATGGTGACGTTCGCCTCAACTGTGCTCTGGTGTATCGAGTCCATGATGTCGTCGATTACCATGAGCATGTGTGGGAGTCCTGGCTTGGACATGATGGTCCAGCTGGCGAACTCGTGTGTGTACTCCCAACTCCAACCTGCGTCAAATTCCCAACCAACTAGAAGCGATGTCTCGTTCCTGTGTTCCTCGGGGATCCAATCATCGATGGGAATGCCCTCGCAGGAGACATCTAGGTCTGACCATACGCCGCCCTCAACGTATAACAATAGGTACCTCAGAAGATCTGCTTTGAGGATGGGAACAGTGAGGCTGAGATATGCCTCGACAATGTCCGGGCGTGATGCTGAGAAAGTCTGCTCCACCCAATAATCGGCCGACGGGTCTGAGAAGAACTCGTATCTGTAGGTTGGATTCTGTTTGATGCAAGTCTGTGTCCACTCCTCGATGTCCTGGCTCTTGCCTTTGGGACCGAGCTTGTACCATATCCTTTTTGGAATGCCTTCGTCGGCCAAGGATTGTATTTCTTCCACTGGCTTTGGGCGTTCCCCAAGGCCGAGGCCGTATCCCGTAGGTATATGGAGATGCTCAGCTAGCTCATCGGCGATTCGATCCTGGTGGTTCCATGCTTGATATAGTAAAAAGCAGAGTGCTACTGAGGAGGCCAGTAGCGTAGCCTTGAATGTTTTGGATCTGGGTGACACCTGCTGTGCTTGTAATAACATGGCGTATGTTGTTGGCCTAGCGTTCAACTACACAGGATCACGTAGACGGACGAGTATAGATGCCACAGAAGCGCACCATAGCTAGCGGCGTCCTCGCATGGGTTTATGGCATATGTAATGTGGTCGACGAGCGTGGCCAAGTCTATCTGAAACCCAGTCATATGAATTGAATTGACTCGACGCCTGAAACGATTTGGGCTTCCCGCACGCAAATAGACCTTGTGCTGTGAGACGGGTTGCGGGAGCTACTCGTGCACATGCCTTCTAAATTGGTGTGCTCAAGTTCCAATTTCTTGGAGACCGATCAAATCAACTTGTAGCTTCAGAATGACTCGAATTACCGAGCTCGTCGCCCACGATCCCTTGTCGATGTGGCAACGGAACTCAACCATTGCTGGCGTGCAAGAGCCATCGACGGGCTTCGTTGACCGGTATCTGTTAGGCAGATGTGTTCCAAAGATGAGCGACTGCGAACCTATACATTTATTTATTAAGGGCGCTACCGTTGAGCCCTTTTCGTTCATTTGGCACGGATGGCTGCACTATCAACGTCGCATTGACGGTTGACGCGCCGCTAAAGCTTATTCCAACATCCTTGATGCTGGATAGAGTTCATGCTTGATTTGGCTTGCGCGGCATCACGTCTGAACCAAGAGTCTTGGGGCCGGCCTAAATCAGACCGGCGGCCCCGTCAACCATCGGTAGCAGCGGAAATCAGAACGAAGCAGAAAAGTTCAAACAGGATGCATTTCGAGTGGCGTGGCTAGGTGAGCAATCCTCTTCCATATCAGCTCAAATAGATGTCATAGCGATGAACACTTGGCTGTCATGTATGACAGATGACATGGGACGAGGATGCGGAGGATGCGGAGAAGTTGAAACAGAAGGGGATGGTCATTGAGACAATGATCAGCTGCTGTTTCTCGGTAAAGCCGGCGGCGGGCTCAAGAAATAACCCGGCCTTCTCTGTCCCTTGATAACCTTGGAAGCTGTGAGACACGCGCAGTGGCTTATGTCATGCGATAGAGGAGTAATCGCAGACGCATCACTCTGCAAAAGATCCCCCGATTTTATGAACGTCGTCCGCGGGATGGAGCGCCTGACAACTGGCTGAATATTAAATTTGCATCTTATAATTCCCATCAACAGTGCGTTCGCTCGCAGAGGTTGCCGAGTGAATAACTTGACTGGACCAACTGAAGCACTCGGGAAAGTTGAAAGTGGTGGTTAATGGGCAGGATTTCCAGATCAACTGAAGCTTGTTCCTTCGCCCGGATAAGCACTAATCCACAAAGTGACCTCATTCGGGCCTCGCGGTCAAAACTAACATCTAACTCAAATATGTCTATCCAGGACATGGCGGTTCCAAGGACAAACACAAACCCTCTCCCCAACCGAAACGTAATCTAAGAGACACCAGAAACTATGGAGATATGTTACCACTTTTGCACCAGCTTTGTTCGGCCCGTTGGCCGTGAAGTTTTGATTACTCGGAGTTCCCCTTTAAGCCCAGCCTCGATCCATTGACGTTATGGCAAATCAGTACTACCTCTCCAAAGGTCTTCGTAAATGTCGCGGACCTATGCACCAACAGACCGGCACCCAGGCCCAACACCCAGGGCTTTCTTACTGGTACAAGTGTTGGAGGTAGCGCAGGGTGGCAACAAGTACACCACGACAATGGACAGTCGACAGCCCAGTCATTGCCTGACACAAAGACCTCTTCACGTGGCTTGGTCTGGGACTTCCTTTGACATTCAAGATTCTTACTCACATTGTCCTCCATCCCTTTGTGTTGAGGTAGTGCGACATGTATATCACCACTCTATCCATCCCCTCTTTCCCAAGAGCTCTGTTTTAACTATCATCAACATTTACAATACATTCCTCATTAAACAGATACATTCCACTACAGTCAATAGTATTCAACAACATGATATACAACTCTCTACCTACAGGCCTAGCCCTCGCTGCTTCTGCTGCAGCAGCCGATAGCGTTAGTCCATCAATTCTTTACGCTGCCTCCTACTCGGGTGGCATTGCATCCCTATCCTTGAACTCCACCAACGCTGGCTACATGCTCAACAACATCTCCGTTGCAACCGAGTGCGGCGCCAATCCTGTCTGGCTTGAGCAAGACAAGGAACGAAACCTCTTGTACTGCTCCGACGAAGCCGGCACAATTGGTGTCTTCGGCCTTAATTCTTCCACACCTGGCGTCTTGGAGCCCATTATGCAGATGAACTCGTCTTACGGTCCAGTTGCAAGTGCCTTGTTCGATGTGAACGGGAACCGTAGCATCGCCTTCGCGCACTATGGCTCGCCTGACGGCGGTCCACCGGGTGCTGCAGGTATCACCACTTACGCTGCAGGTGCTGATGGCGGCCTCGAGCTCACGTTTAACTTGACCACGGTCTCTGCTTCGGCGGGCCCGAACGCAGAGCGCCAGAATGCGTCCCACATACATCAGGTGATCCTCGACCCGACAGGACAGTTCATGGTAGCTCCAGATCTCGGCGAAGACTGCATTCATGTTTACCGTGTCCAGGAGTCTCCCTCTATCTCCTCACTAACGGACATACGACTGCCGCCTGGCTCTGGTCCGCGCCACGGTGTCTTCCAGAGGGCTGGCATGGGCACATTCTTCCACGTGGTCAGTGAGCTCTCCAACACCATTACATCCTTCAAGGTCTCGTACGATGGAGACAGTAGCCTCAACATGACCCAGGTCGGCCAAGTCAGCACCTTTGGTGACAAACCCGTCCCCGCTGGCGCCCTCGCCGGCGAGATAATCATCTCGCCGAATGGCTTCATAACCATTTCCAACCGTCTGGACAACTCTTTCATAATTCCGAGCCTGGACCCCGAGACGTCAGACCAAGAGCACTCCGACTCGCTTGCGGTTTTCAAGGCTGACAACAGGGGTAAGCTGTCTTTTGTTGACCTCTATCCGGTAGGGTGCCAGAGTCCTCGCCAAATCCAAGCTAACCGCGATGGCTCTTTGCTTGCTGCTGCGTGCATGGCCAACGATCGCGTTGTGGTTTTGGAGCGAAACAAGGCTACTGGGGAAATTGGCAAGTTTGTTGCTAATTATAGTCTTCCTGCGGCAACCTTTGTTGGTTGGCATAAAGTGTAAAGCCTCTCATACTCTGCACAACTTCTTTGACGGGATACAACACTCACAATTTAGTTCTCTTGCATTCCTGAAAGTCGTTTTTATTTCGAAGCCTCTGTGTGGGAAAACAGACTTGTACCAAGTTGTGGATCAAGCAACTAAATAGAACTTTTACAAATGTGCCTTCTCTATATTCCTTGCAAATCCAGTAGTACTGTTTGTCTATATACGAATCGAACATTGAGGGTTATAGGCCTGACATCATGCATGAACTCAGCACGTTTCAACTTTGAGAAACAAAAATGAATAATTATGAAGCACAGTGTCATTCTTGAGGCATCAATTTCCGTCCTTAGGCACGACCTGGGTACTTCACCGCACGCAGTGCCTCGTCTTCACCACTGCCAGTGCATACATTGTGCACTCTCCGTTTCCCTCCGTCCAAACATCAGCGGAAAGACAATTGAGTCAACTTAAAGATCACTGCTGAAGCCGCCCCAGTCTCACTTCCAAGTTCAGTTTCTTTCTATGACAGGAGTGAATGCCGTACTTGAAAGCTCCCAATTCTGGTAACTGATTACTTGGCAAGAAAGGCTGGACATGGAGAGGTATTCTCAGGGTTAAAGACCTCGTCTTCAGGGAAAACAGGCCAGATCTCGTTAACAATAGCGGTAGACGAGTTTCCTTTAGCCGCGGTAACGTCAACAAACAACGTGTTGGAGGAAACAGAACCCTCGTCTTCTGGATTTACCAGAGGCACAAATGTGAAGTTCCCAGTCGCCCCGCATACTCTGCCGACCTGTGGAAACCTGTTGCCAATCACAGCGCCAACGTGATAGCCGGTTATGAAGTCGCCGGAAGACTGAATGTATAGGCCGCTGAGATTAATCCGGAAGTTGAATAGGAGTGAATAACTCCCGGAGTATCCTGGAATGATGGTGCGCTCTTCGGTTGTGTCGATGTTGCTGTCCGTCGCGCGCCCGTTGCCGCCGTGATTCTGTTGGGGCCATGGATTCAGCTTCTGAGCCACTGCTGAAGCCGCAAATAGGAGCGTTGTTGGAGCTGAGAGAGGGATGATCATGGTGGCGAAAATGATGAGGATGAAAAATGAAGGGGAAGACGGGAGTTGAGTCTCTGGAGCGCCGCGACAAGAAAGCGGAGGGGACTGGATCAAATATTTATCAACTCTAGAGAATCATGCGATGACTGCCTAAATACACCGCACCGGTGAAGGCTTTTCTACGATGTTCGAATAGGCAGAAGCATGGAATGTGGAGTCCCTAGGTAAATATTGTGCCTGGATTTAGTTTAGTCTAATGCAGGCCAATGTTGATGATTTTCTGGATTCTTGGACGTTGCCTTGGCGTTGGGAGAATGCGGAGCGACAAATGCAGAGGTGTAACTAAGCCGACTCTGAAGCCTTGAGAGACTGCTTAGGGTGAGAAATAATTCTGGTCAAAGGGCGAATGTAAAGCAGCGTGGTTGAGCAATTGGGTGTAGACTCGAGGAGGTAGCTCTGGAATTCAAATACTTGAATGTTAATAATACTGTTGCCTGATTTAGTGGCGGCATCTCGGCCCGTATCGATGGATGGCGATCGAGGCGCATTTTGATAATTTACTGCCAGGGCTGGTTAGCTGTTACGGCACAAAAGAACGTATTGTGCCTGTAATGCCGAGAGCATCACTGTAGCTTACAGCTATGCGTGCTGTAAAACAGCCCTTCGAAGTTCAGGTTGCTCAAGTTGTAGACTGCTAGGCTGCCCCTGGATGGAGATAACAAAGCGACAAACCGGGGATCTGTGATGGGATTTGTAGGCGGAGACTCGATCTCAATGAACAAGGTCTAGAGATACTGGTGCTTGGTCATCATTCTAGCTTATGTCGAATAAAAGGTTGCCAGATGTTTAGCTAGTGTCATGTTCAGCTGGTGTCTCATTCAGCTGGTGCCAGGCTCAGTGTCCCTATAATCACAATGTATGGAGCGATTAGGCTTCAACGGCCAGTGTTGTGCAACACAACTTGTCAGCCGCACACTGCTGCGCCTCCGCCTCATTTACACTAGACATGTTCATACTCAGCTCCCTTCCTCAGTTCTGGGCGCTTAAACTCCAACAGGCTACCAGGCTTTTCGCTCCAAGCCGAATGCGCGGCTTTCCACCAACCTTGAGCGTTTCGACGGGCACCATTTAAATGCGCGATGAGTAATTTGATGCCAAGCGAGAAGTGCCCGCAATGCCCCCCTCTGGAACAGATTTCGAAGCTCAGGCTGATGGAACTGACCCGCCAGCCCACTTGTCTCTGGAAGGGATGCATGATTCAGACGCCCTGTACGACGGTGCCTTTGGGGATGAAGATGCTGCGGATGAGGGCGAGCGAGATAGGCTCTTGGATCATGGCCCTCGTATGTTAAGTATGTTACCAAACCGCGCTTTTCTTGGCTGACAAGTGAGGACGCAGCTCACTCTTCCACCCATAATGTGCGTCCTCTTTATGCAAGCGTGGCATTGCTCAGTTCCTATGTCTCATCCGTGGACCCGTCGAATCATCGAGCCAACACGCTGCGTGTGCAACTTTCCAAGAGGAAGAGTATGCTGAGAATCCACTTATGTCTCGCCGCCATCACCATTATTGCGACCTTTGGCGTTAGACTGAGCCGATCTAAACCTATTTCAAGACATTTTTTTGACATCACATATTAATTGCCTGTAGGTCTTAAGTCTGGCAATGTATTAATGAACACATTGATTAGCATTCGAGACAAAAAGCTTCCCGGCGTGCAAGGTCATATCGTGCTAGCCATGCCCAGTAGCAGTAGTGTCGAGAGACGCCATCACCCACTCCACAAGATCAATCAGAGTCAGGGAAACAAGCTCATCCTTCCTGTCGCACATGAAAGTTAAGCACCGCTGCAGCATCTCCATGAAGCTCACCGGAAACCCATTCTCCTCCCTCCACCTGATGTACCCTGCCTCCTCGCCATCCAGCATGAAGATAGAATCGATCCCCATCCGCATGCAGTTCACGGTCGTGTGGCACGGGAAGTCCGCCAGGAACTGCTCCGGCCCGGCCTCGATGGTCTGCGCCCACACACTCCCCGCAGGCAGCTCGCGCCAGTTGTACTGCACGTGGATGTCCTTGGCCGTGTCGGCGGCCTCGACGAGCAGCCGGTTCGCGTTGAGGTCCGCCGCCTTGAGCGCCGCCTGCTGGCAGTGCAGCCACAGCGACTGCCGCGCGAGCGCGAGGGTGAAGCGGAACGGCGGGAAGAACATGGCGAAGGCCCGCGACTGGTCTATGTTGGGGATGCGGGTGTTGCGGGACGAGGAGCTTGTGCCGAAGCAGACGGACTTAGGCAGACTGCGGGTCCCTTGGTACTCGTAGACGGCCAGTGCTAAGGGCACGACGGTTTGGACGAGTGTGGGCGCTGTCATCTCCATTGCGAGGGTCAGGCCTTTGAGGTCGCCTGTCCAAGCGCCCTGGTGGAAGGCGTTGTCTATGGACCACCGGGATACCCTGCCGCCGACGCCGGCGTCCAATGGTGGTATGTAAGGTGGCCGTTCCGCGGCGCCGTGGCTTGCGTCGTCGTCCCGCCAGAACTTGGACTTGCTGGCATGATTGATCTTGGCTCTTTGGAGAAGGTCGCGAACTAGTATTCCTGTGGACAGGGGCTTCTGCGGCAGGTTATCTACTGTCGCTTGCCCTAGGTACAGCTTGACAACATTATCCCGCAGCCTGGAGCGGGAGGTGTTATCGGTCACTATGTGGCTATCAACAAAGTATAGTGATCGACATGGCTCGCCCTGCTCGTTGGGATAGCTAACGAGCAGGTACTTCTGTTCGAACGACATCTGAGGTTAGCATTCGCGCACAAAATTCAGAACTGATGCGTAGATGATGCAGATACTGACCGATGCACGACAGCCAGGAATGTAACGCAGTGCATCGTGTTCCTGTTGCAGTCTTTCTTGCATAGCTTGTTTGGAGGGAGCAGACCACTCCTCCCAATTCAGTGGCGCCGCACCGGGCTTTGCTATGACTTGTAGCCACTCTTCGGATGCTGTTAATCGAGCCAAACAAGTTCGTGGAAGCTGTGTAGATGAAAGCAAGATGTCAGTGTATTTTGGTCGTGCAAAAACTCTGGGATGAAGGGGATTGGAACTCACTGGTTCTACCTTGGCCGCTTCCGCAAACGCCCATTTCAACCTTTCAATATCAACGGAGTCTTGGAGCGGAGGCCCTATTGTGACGAATGAAGCTGCTGTGCCCTGAAGCCCATATCTGGCTGTCAAACTCGCGCTCTGGAACCACTTTGCCTCGGGAGTTAAAGGGAGCACATCATCCAGCTGATCAACCCGAAGGCCCGTTTGCTTCGTCACATCGGCTAAAACAGAATCGAGGGACAGTTCATCTTCCCTGCCTTGGAGTAGCTCACTGAGGAGAGAGAAAGGAGCAGGCGGCTCGATGTCTTCAGCTTTGCCTGAGTCAAGGCTGTTGGTTTCTCTCCCAGCACGCGCGGAATAAAAGTTCATACACATGTCGATGACCTGCTGAACAGTGGGATTCAGTATCAGGTCCGACATAGCAATACTGCACCCTATATGACGCATGTCACTTATGAGCCTCGTCAAGTTCATCGAGTCAGCGCCCAGTTCTAAGAGCGTGACCTCAGGCTGAACGCTGTCAGGCTTGACTCGCAGGGCTTCTGCCAACAATTTGAGTATACGGGCAGGGAGATCCACTGCATCCATCTTGACAGGCTCTTTTCTGACTTCTCCATTAGCCTCTTTTGCGAGTGTTTTGGACAGCTGAGCACGTTGTATCTTCCCCGTGGGGCCTTTCGGGATTTTGTCCTCGAAGAAATGGATACGCTTGGGGATCTTGAAGAGGGCCAGCCGTTCCTCAAGAAGCCGCTGGATCGTGGCCTCGTTGCGCTGCTCTTCAGGTGCTTCTTTTTCGAGGACAACGGCTGCCTCCACGTCTTGGCCAAAGAACTCGTCAGGAACCGCGAAGCATGCCGCCTCGCGGATGTGTGGCGCAGCGCAGAGGATTATAGCCTCATCGACCTCGGGCGGTGAGATTTTCTCGCCGCCGCGGTTTATGATCTCAGATTTGCGTCCCACGATGCGCAAATGTCCGCCGGCTTGGCTGTCTAGGACACCAATATCGCCCGTGCGGAACCAGCGCGTGCCATCCGAGTCTGTGAAGAAGGACTTGGCGTTGGCTTCAGGGTTGTCGAGGTAGCCTCTCGTGACTGAGGGGCCGGTGATGCAAATCTCGCCCTGGACGTCTATCGCGAGCGGACCAAGAGCTGGGTCATCGCTGAAGGTGGAGAGTTGCACTGAGCCCGATGGTTTACCGACGTATCCTGGCTTGGCTTGCTCAAACGTGTTGGTAGTCATTTGGTGAGCATTTTCGGTCATAGCGTACGCTTCCAATACTGGGCAATTGAAGATTTTCTGCAGCTGTTTGAACGTCGAAGGAAGTAACGGCGACGAGCAGCTGCGCAAGAACTTGATGCCCAAGTCAGGGCCAGCGCGTGGTGCACGGAGGAGGATCTGCAGTGCCGAAGGCGTACCCGAGAGCCAGGAGCAGCCTGATGCGACGAATTCCTGCCATGCCGCGTTGGCGTCAAACTTGCTTGGGACCACAACACTTCCCCCAGATGCCAAAGGGGCGAGCAGTCCGGCGACGATGCCATGTATGTGAAAAAGAACTTGTATGAGGTAGCCGCGATCGCGAGGGCCAAGCTCGTAGGATTCAGCCACGTTTCTCGCGCTGTGGCAGAGGTTGGCGTGTGACAATGGCACGGCTTTCGGCTTGCCTGTTGTCCCTGATGTGTGCAAGATGAGAGCGACGGAGTCAGCCGTAGGAGGGGCGACGAGAGGCACCACGGCGCTCGAGTTGTTTTCCCCCCTTTCTGGTTCTTCTGATAGTCTTTGGGCTTCAAGCAATACTACATCCCACTGAAGAGGTGCTTTCTCGTCGTCTTTTGTGTAGATTGAGCAGACCGGGATGCCAAGTTTTCGGGCGGCCAAGATTCCCAAATGTGCTGGACTCGCAGAAGCTGCATCGACAACCAATACGCTCGCTTTTGAGTCACTCAGGTAGAACTGCCACCCAAAGTCAACATTTGACCATATATCTGGACTAGCTCACGTAGACTGCACTACCTCGTACTCCGGAACAGTGTAGGCCGGGTTCAGCGGAGCAGCGATAGCACCACGGCTCACCAAGCCCAGAAAGGTGCAAACGAAGCCGATGCCATTGGGAAGGGCCAGGGAAACCACAGGTTGTCCGTTGATACCAACTCCGCTGTCATTAACTTTGCCCTTCGAGATAATCAAGTCGGCCAACTGCTGGCTGGCCTGCCGGAGATGATGACGCGTCAGCGTTATGTCGTTCGGAGCTGGAGTGAGCACCGCGGGCGCGGACGCCTCAGCATTTTCCGTTCCGAAAACAAGATTGGGAAGAGTGTTCATAGTCATGATTGCAGTGAGACAGAAACCTGGAACAATTCACTCAAAATGGGGGACCAAGGAATATTTAGAGATACAAAGGGTCATTTCACAGCAACAATGGAACTTTGTGAAATTCGCAAAGACCTTCCCCTCAAGTACTGTATCGCACACTATCTCTGGTCACCCAACGAAATTTGCAGGTGCCACATGGTGCTTAAGCAGAGATTTCACCACCCCGGCATTTCACGCTGACAGTCAGACGCATATCAAGTGGATCATCAGATCAGTCCTCCATCGACCGACGATCATGTGATGAAACGGGAATGCCTGCCGTCTAGGCATTGTGCGATATGTAGTACTTGTTGCCTTAGGTCTTACATGGGCACAAACTAGTTCAAACAACCTTCCTTTCTACAAGACTCTTCCCATATTTTCAGTACATCGCTCGCCCCGTCTTTACCTCGCCTATCAGGAGCCCTAAATCTGCCATCCCAGCCACCAGATCCACCAACATTTTGTCACATCCAGCAGCTGCCATGATGCCCACCGTTACCGGCAATGTCTCGTTGCGCCGCATGACCCTCGAGTAGTAAGTTCGCTCGCCAATGGGCACCGCGTAGTCAGGAACCCCCGACAAAACGCTCATAAAGGTCGGAGGATAGCTACCGCCGAATACCGCGCTAGGTGGCTCGGGGTAGATATCGCGGTATTCTTCCAGGCCGGCGCCGAGAGGATATACGAGAATAGCAGACTCGCAAGTTCGTAAGACATGCGAACCAAACCAATCACGATAAGTGTTCACTCGAGTAAGAGCATCATCGTACAAGTCTTGGGTAAGCGTTTCCCCACGCTCGATCCGCGATGCGGGCACAGGACCCATGTAAGGTGATCGGCCGAACTTGTCTTGATACGCGGCGTTGAAGGGTTGCCACCAGAGCCTTACTTGGTCGAAGTTTGTTATGTTCGAGTATGCCGATTGGAGGTAGGGTTGTATGCCCTCGGAGTGATTCGCGTGTAGCTTGAACGAGCTGTTGGTGTTTACTTCATCGATGGTGGCGTTGAGATACTTTGATAGGTGAGACAGGAAGGACTCAAAAACAGGCATAGATGTCGCGTTCTCGGTCGGCCAGAACTCGGTGGGTAGAATGATTCGACGTGGGAGATGTGCGTAAGGCTTGCTGGGGAACCAGTTTGTATATGCGGTTTGCAAAAGCAGGGCCGAACGTGATAGGAGACCCGGAACGTCGAAGATAGGAGACTGGGGTACAATGCGCGTCACTGGAAGACTTCCATTTGTCGGCCGCAGGCCGAACAGGCCGTTGGCTTTCGATGGTAGCCGGATCGAGCCGCCCGTGTCGCTTGCCGTGCCGAAGTCGACCCAATCGTACGAGGCCACGCCGGCGCCAGTTCCACAGGAAGAGAAGGCAGGGCTTTGGTAGTTGTCGCCGCGGGGATTGAAAGGGGCAAGCTGGTCAACAAAGTCACTATTGAGGTTAGAGCTATGGACTCAGGGGTACATAAATGTGATGCATGAGTGCTCAACACTTACGCGGGGATTTCACCCAGCGCCACCTGAGTTGTCTTCACTTTTCCGATGACAACTGCGCCTAAGTCGATAAGCTTCTGCAAACTCGGTGCGTTTTCGCCTGCGGGGTCGTTCAACTCGCGGATGGCGCGCGAACCGGCAACGGTGCGGATGCCCTTGAGATCGTAATTATCCTTGACTACCAGTCGCTTGCCAGACAGGGGTTTCTCGCTGGACGGAGGTGGATAGTACAGCCTCGAAGGTACAGCAACGCTCAGTGCTCCGTTGGCATCGGTTTCAACCGCTCCGGTCACGGGCACATAAGAGCCATTGAGTGTCGCAGTCACGGGCGTCTCGAACGCAAAGTTCTCGTCCCTGTACAGCCGATAAACCTTGGTGATCTTTCCAGATGGGTGGAACAAGTAGGGTCCGGACGGAAGGGTTGAGTTCCGATCAGAGTAGTATAGGACCGCAGTTCCCATGGCATCAAGATACTGCTCTGCATCCTCTGATAACTGGTTAAATCTGTCACTGATAGCGACCACCGACAGTAAATACGACGAAAAGAGGTCATCGGTCTCTGCGAAGTCTGCTATAACCGCCTCTAGTTGATCCGTAGTAATAGAAGTCCAATTCGATGATAAGGAGAGAAGAGTTCCCGGTGTAGGATGATGAATAGACTGTGTCCATTCTGGCGCCAGATTCCCCACGGCTTCGTCGGGTGAGTAATATGAAGTGCCATTGAGTTGGAACATGAAAGAAGCCTTTGCACTGGCTAAGAGCGCAAACGCCAAAAGGCATTGCAGCAGCTTTGAACTCATCTTGACCAACATTGGCGAACACACAGCCTGTGTTTTGTGAAAGTGCTGATCTGTTTCCCGTGAACTCACTGAGTTCTTAAATAGCTCCTACCCCATACCAGATATCCAGACGGTTACGTACTTAAGTATTCACACCCAACGGAAAAGCACAAGCCACTGAACTTAGACATGTGCCCTCTACGTTTTTGATCCATCACGCACAGTACCGGCAATGGAACCAAAACAGGCTCCAGGCAGTTCTCATTACCAAACCTATGCATGCCGAGACGTGGAGAAGCGGAGACTGAATGCGGACTTTACAATGCGACAGGGTATAAAACCAGTCAAGAGGACTTTTATCTTCGGAAAAGTCAAGTGATATCCGTCTTTTCGTTGAACAAATTCTTCATGGTCTATCCTAAAACACCGGAAACTTCTTCCGAAGACGACGTGTAGGCCGGCGCCCGGCACCGCAACCAGCATCCCCCAGGGTAGCAGCGTAAATCCCCGCTCAATCCTCCCGAGCCTCAAGACTACCTCCTTTGCTGGTAACGATTAGAAACTTGTAATAGTAAGGTGCAGACAATAATGCATTACTCTAAACAACAAAAATTGTATGTTGCTTAGAATGATCATCATAACTCCAGCATGGCAGTTTGCTGAACGAATCCTTAAAAGGCGCATTCACCGCAGTCCACTCGCTCAAAGGAGCAAAGTGTTGGTGCCGATGAACACCGACCCGCCGAAACCTTCCCATATCTTTCCCGTCACTCGTCTCTAAAACCTCGAGCAAAAGGAGCCAAGTCGAGTATCCCTCTTCACCGAGCAACGGCATACAGTAAAGTCGACATGACTTATTCAAAGCAGTCAGCTCCGACAGTCCTAGCTCAAAGTCGAGCGTGACTTGCAAGTGGAGCGATTGGTGCTTTCCCCATAGATCTAATACCATGAATCCTCCCAACGAACCCAAGGGCGTTTCTGGAGGCACTTGCCCCTGAGTAGAAGAGTCAGTCGGCACTAGGGTCATCGGCCTCAGGAGGCCCATCAGTCTGATCTCAACCATCGGTGTGGTCGGCAATGAAAAGATGTCCTCCGCGAAAGGTTGTCCCTCGCCTCCAGTGGCAACCCTGGGCTCTGACGACAAGCGATATTTCATAGGCTTAATCTCGGCCAGGGGCTTAGTAACAAATGATGAATAAAGCTTTGGAACAGCATGATTCACGACTGTTCCCGGAACAGAAACCCATGAAAAGGTCAGATGACGGCGCGATTTGTTTCGATTCTCCCAGTTCCCCCTTGACGATCCCATATACACTTGCCACAGCATCTCAGTGGCAAGACGGCCGTGCCATAACCCGGCTATGTAGTAGTCGTCGTGCGGGAAAAACGCCTTAAAGTATTTGGCCACACCTGATAATGCCACAAGTCTGTCGTCGGAGTTTGTGAGCTGGAGTGATGTGTATCGACTTAACAAGGCATGCCAATGTTCGTACTCGTTGTAGTTCCCAAGCTTGTCGTAGTCGTAGTCTGACCCACTGCTCTTCCTCGAAACCACTGGCCCTTCTTCGACAACAGCATGTATGGGTAGGAGCTTTTTGAAGACAATATGGTCAAATCGTGGCAAGGAGACCTCGTAGTCCTGCTCTGATCCCATGTACTCGCTTGCAGTCATTTCTGGACATTCGAAGAAGACCTCTTGATCACCAAAGTGTGTATTTGCGCGGGACAAAAGCCGCTCCTGGAACACCCACCCGCGGGACGCTAGAGGGGAGTATTCCAACTCGGGGTCCCACACCCCATATCTGCGATCGACGTCCTCGAGGATGAGGTAGTGTCCGCTATCATGGCACGAATCATCGCCATCGGCCTTAGAAAACTGAATTTTCACCGATTGATGACTCGAAGGCTCTCGCGACGAAAATAACCCCCCAAATTGCTCGCCCTGGTCTGTCTTGGATGCACATATATTGAACTCCGCATTGGAATAGACCTTGTGCATCATGGGCGCCTCCTTCTCCCAGTCCGCTGATTCGTTACCGTCCTGGATGATGCATAGCGAATCAATCCAAACGTAGGATATTCCGAGTTTCTGGGCAACCAAAAAAGTATCGCGAAAGGTCTGGCTCAGGATCGCCACCGGGAGGCTATCCTTCCACAGCGGTAAATTGTCCAAGGTCAACTTCTGGAAGCCCCGCAGATCTTGAGGCCAGCGATGACTCAAGGTGATGTACTTTAGATCCTGCGGAATACTTTCCGACTTGGGTTCTACAACTCGGCACCTCATGTTGTCTGCGTTCTCACCACTTCTTGGCTCCGATGCAATTTCGACAAGGCGTGTCGGCTGCCATCCCACTTCCGTGTGATCTTTTCGAAGACGACATATGTCATGTGTACTTCCACATTTGCCGAGCCAGGCCTTGATCTTCGTGAATGTTTCATCAGAGTTTGTTGTGAGCGAGGTGAAAGTCCAAAGGAGGGGCTCGGCTACCACAGGATACAAAAATAGAAATACCCATGGGGATTCGAGGGTCTCTGGATTGTTCCACCATGCATCCGAAATCCAATCGATCCTCCGAAGGTCGAGAGAGATACAGCAGTACCGTGAGTGGTCCACCGCTAGCCAAATGTGCTCTGTCAACCCTTTGCGGCTGTCATTTGCTTTGGACTGTTCTTCCACTGATGATTCGGATATCTCAACGCTCTTGCGGGCCTCCTGCCTCCATTCTTCTGGAGCTTGACAAAACAGCCATTGGCAGACATGACATCCTTCGTCAACAGCTGCAAGGAATTTCCGAAAATTGGTGTGGATCAGCGTTGTTCCACCGGGCTCGGGAACACGACCGCTGAGAGCATCATGACAGAGGTAACATAATGCCATAATTCTGAATACAGCAGTGTAAAGATAAAGTTATTGTTTCATTCCGCAGGTTGATTTATTGCCGCAATGATTAGTTTGCTCAAAGCTCGCGCAAGGGTACAAAACAATGTGCGCTGTGGTTGTTGAGGAGTTGATGGGTAAAGGTCCTCGAGCTTACGCGTGGTTGGGTGCGTGAGGGGAAGCTTGTGCGGTCCCTGAATTTGTAATGCCAGTACAGTAGTCTAGTCTCGACGTCGCACTGGACAGGACCAACACTGCTGACGCCCCTCAAAGACCGCCTAATTTGATGCAGCACTGGCCGATAACTCTCCCACTTTTTCTAGTGGGCGAGTCGTGCAACGAAAAGGTGCACAATCACGGCAGGGAACATTTTAATACAGACGCTTTCACATTCTCGTAGCCCACCATGGGTTTGAACGAACACGTCGGGTTTCTATAATGCATCCATGCATAAATGGGGTGGTTACTTCGTCTCGGAGAAAGGCTTCCCATTCATTAGATTGCACATACCAAGTCGCGATCTCACCTGCAGCCACTTGAAGCTTACAGTGGCGCGAGGTTGGGTGGATGGGAGCTCTCGATAATAAGCAAGGCATGTGGAAGTACTTAGGTAATCAGCTGCAAGGGGTATATGCGCGCCAAAACATGCAGAATTGTGGTACGACAGCACTCAGGAGCGGGCCACTCCGGGTAAACGCAGGCCCAGGCCAAGGAAATTCTCGAAATTGAACCAGAGCAAAGCATGGCGCCCCAAAGATATGCCGCGCCTCACCAACCATCCTTCACATGACAGCGCAGCCCATGCCCCTCTTCTCGAGCGCCTTGATCCGGTCCGTAAGCGAGCGTACCGCCTCCTCGTTCATGCGCCTCTCGTCGCGCAGCGTCCTCTCCAGCTCGCCGAGCCGGCCCTGGTAGTGCTCCTGCAGCGCCTCGATGACGGTCCTGCTCTCCTCGGCCGACGAGCGGATGACGCCCTCCATCTCGGCCAGCTCGCGCCGGTGCTCCTCCTTGAGGCGCGCCAGCTCCAGCATCACCTCGCGGCCCGCGGCCGTGTCGCGCAGCGCCTTGTTGTCCTTGCCCATCTCCTCCTGCAGCTTTGATTTATAGTTTTCTTAGTATAATTTATTACCAAGCATAAAAAAATGAAAAGGAGAATTAAAAGTGATAATTCGTTGCTTACCTGCAGGTAGAAGGGCTTGTTGCCCAGCAGCGCCGAGGCGATGCGCCGCGCCGACTCGGGGTTGTCGTGGTGGTGCCGCGCCGTCTTGGCGCCCATGGCCACGAGGAGCTTCCAGAACTTGGACTTGAGCTCGTCCTCGCGCCGCAGGCCCTCGTCCTCGGACACCTTGTCCCACATCGTCGTCGCGAGGGTCACGTTCTTGAGGTTCTTCTCGCCCGTGAGCTTGCGGAACATCTCGAGGTTCTTGGTCGTGTGGTGCGTGACGCGGTTGTCGGAGATGGGGTGCAGGTAGATTATGCCCGAGAGCTTCATCTCCTGCTTGTAGGCCACGGCCAGGTAGTCTGCGATCATTTGCAGGACCTCTGTATCGGAGAGGTTCGTGTCTGAGAAGCCTGGGGTGTCGACGAAGCGCACTGTCTGTCCGTCCAGCTTGGTCTCGATGACTTGTATGTCTCGAGTGCCTGCACAGGTCTGTCAATACGGTGGCTTGGGATAGTTGGCTGCATGTAGACTGGCAGGAAGAGGACGTACAGGATGTCAGGTCGTGTCCGATGTTGAGATCAGTTCGGCCAGTGACCTTTGATATAAACGTCGTCTTTCCGGAGCCGGTCATTCTGAGTCGATGTCAGCGTATGTTTCAGGCCCGAATCTTCGAATACATACCCCATGACAGCGATGAGAGCATCTTTGCTCAAGAACTTGTTGTACATGGACTTGGTGTACTTCAAGCCATCGTTGACCAGGTTGCCACCCTGATCTCCCTTGGCACTGTCCGATCCGCGGTAGAAGTCCTCGATGGACTGCTCCGACAGCTGCTGGGTGACGTGACCAACGGAAGAATCGAAAGCGTGCGCCTGTGGAATTTGGGGTACTTCGTGTGGCCCTGTGAGTCGTCCTGAGCCTGTGTTGTGGCTCTGGGGGGAGCTCTCGCGCAAGTCGTCGCTTCCATCGCTGACGTCACTCACGGCCTCGACGTCGTAGATTACATCGAATCCATCATCCGAATGTGTGGGTGTAGCGATTCTGACCATGGCCAACTGAGTACGCAATGATAGAGGTGCAGAAAATTGAGAGCGCGTTGCTTGGTGTTTGGTTTGGATGATGTCCTGCAAGACGTCTGATGAAGGGAGGGGCAGTCATAACAGCGCACCAAGCTTGGTGGCAAACATGGTGCGTCGCCCAAGGGACCTCACTGGTCATGTGGCCAACCATACCACGGAGTCCTCAGGCTGCATCCATTTAAATGGATTGTTGTGTTTCGGATGCCTACGTGGACCAGGCAGGCCTTTCTGCTTCGCTCCCACCGCTGTGTAATTCTTCTTTGCATGGAGGTGCAAGTAAGCAAGGGATGACATTGTTCCTTGCAGGGAATGTACCTGTAGCTTTGAGGTCGTATTGCTACGTAAACATACTTTCGTCTGGTTTTATTCACAAGCGGCGCCACCCAGGCTTTGCGACGATTAGGCAGCAAGATTTGGCAAAGCCGGCGGTGAAACATAGGTATGTTTTGAAAGATACACCTGTGTCAGGGGTGCATTCGCCACTCTGGGGCTCCTCCCAGAGCTTCACTTGCAATACTGTAGATTTTTCAGTGTACTTTCTGAACCGGGTGTCTTGCTCCGATTTGCGCTCAGTTTTTATTGGAAAGTGTACCAGAAGCTGCATCCAGCAAACCAAGTTGGCTTATGGATGGTACCACAGCCATTTGGTTGCACTCTGAATCTCTTTGAAGCTTGGGAATCGAGGCAAAGATACGAAAAGACAAGGGGATGCACAGTTATGAATGTTACTTTGAGGCATATGTCCTTTACTAAATATAATACAGACTGTCATCATGCGTTGGAAAACCCTCCAAATGGTCCATGACGCCCCAGTTCTCACTCCACACCGACTTGTGGGCGCAAAACAAGCCGGCTGGAGCGGTATGCTGGTTGAACTTGTACAGACGCTGGACCTTGATTCCGTAGAAGGCTGTCGCCACTTTGGCTTCAAGATGTCTTCCTTAATACATATGTAGCGTAACAAGAATCATCGTCAGGAGGCCAATCCAGTGCAACAGGTGTGACGAGGCTCTCCAATACCGGGGTCACAAGTCCAGGGCACCGGTACAAAGCCTATGACATTTACGAGCCTCTTAATTCAGCTCTGCAGAGAGTTTACGAGGCTTGCATGACCTTTCACTCGTGTGTCTGTGTTGTGCCAGACAGATGAAGTAGAAGGGATTGTGTGGCTGAACTGAAAACTTTGGTCTTTGCTGGACAACCCCTTGAATCCTTTTCGCTAGCGAGACCCTGCCGGCTGTAAATTTTTGAAAAATTGGTTCCAGATATGGAGCATTGACTCTCAGAGCAAAGAAACGGATGTTCAACCGGGTCTTGGAACGAAAAGTCCATTCTCGAGAAGTAGAGGCTGCTGCCTTTACGAGTAAACGGCCAAATGACACTACAGCTGCAGCTGCTGCATTACCCCTTGAGATGAGCACCACTAAGCCTAGATTCGGCCGCGTCAGAAGTTTCATGAAGCATTTCCACTAAATTGAGTGGGATTGAATCGGGTATGTATGGGTATAGGTGCTATCTGCAATCTCTCTACCATCGGTCAGGGCCCATGGCCGTGTGCAAAGTGCACTACACCCAAACTTGGGCGGGCAGAGTTGCAGTGTCAAATGGTGCAAACGAGCAAACGAAAGAACGCCGCCTGCGGACGTGGTAGGTGCCCCATCACAACTGGACTTCTACGACTCAATTCCACCTTCACAACCTTTCACTACCTGTTGGCGCCTCCATCGCTTTTCTGCCTCAGCGCATCTCTCGGTTTATGCTCTCAACGAAGATCGCCTCTCCTACAGCACATCACAACGAAACAAGATGGACCCATCAGAGCTCCCGCTTCTCCAGGATCGCCTGTCACTGACAGACCCCAGCCAGCTCCCCACAAGCCGATTACAGGTGGAGATGCTGGTCTTGATCTACTTCACTGCAGCCCTTGCGTACTGCACCTACGGTCTCCGAATGTACAGTAGGCTCAGCACCAAGCAGATAGGTCTTGGTAAGTACGACGACATAAAGTCGGACTTCGGAGCTTTTTGTATCATGGTGCTGACCATTCGAGCGTTGCACAGAGGACTGGTTGATGACCGCCGCTACGGTTCGCTGCCCACACTCCCCAGAAACCGTGCGCCTCTGATCTCAAACGTCTTGCAGATTCTCTCAATGGGATTCATGGCTGCCAATCATCTCTGTAATCCCACCCCTGACCCGACCTGGATGTACATCGCCTGACCCAAAATTGTTCCCAGATCTCAAGTACAACTACGCCGGGTTCCCTCAATCTGAAATGCCGCACAGAGTGGATGGGAAAGCAGCGTTCTTCTCAGTGTGGTTGACTCAGCTGCTATACAGCCCCATCCTAGGTCTGGTCAAATCATCGACTCTCGTGTTCTTGCTGAGGATCGCGGGCCATGTCAGGAACATTAGACTGTGCATACACGTAAGTCGACACGGGGGCGTTGGCTCGGACGATTCAAACCCACACCCAATAGGCTCCGCTGCACCCCTGGAGCCGCCGCTCAGACTTCAATTCATGATCATCTCCAAAGGCAACGTTCTCAGTGAGGCTGACCGGCATCGACAGTGGGTCAACATCATCAACATCTGCCTCACCGTCGTATCCGTCCTTGTGTGCGTCCTCTCCACCATCCCAGTCGACGCATACTGGGACCACTCGCATCCGATCCAGCACCAGATAAACCACGGCGCTTTCATCATGACGACATCATGCCTGACAATCGTGACCGACCTCCTGGTCCTGTCCATACCTTTCTGGGCATTCATGAGGACACAGCTCCCTCTGGCAACAAGGCTTGGGATCTGCATGATCTTCATGGCCGGTGGCTTGTGAGTGACCCGCCCTCTATCCGTCCGAAGAAACCGTCACTGACGCTCATTGTTTTCCTCCTGCAGAGTCACGGCTTTTGGAATCGTGAGGTTCTGTGTACTTGCCGAGCAATACTGGGAGCCGCCCCCTGGCCGTTTCATGAACACCTGGGGGCCGACCTATGCTGCGACCGAAACAAACCTCGCCATCATCACTGGCTGCCTGCCGGCCATGCGACCTTTATTAAGAAAATGGTTTCCAAACCAATTTGGAAATTCTAGCACAGAGGATACGGGAGCTTCTGAGCAGCGGCGGAACTACGTGGGATCCAGGAGTGGAAACGACGGGAGCATTAGGATGCAGGACTTTAGCCACAAGCGTGGCAACGTCCGCTGCGGAAGCAATTCCACCACCGAGAGTCATGAGCGGCTCTTCAGCTCCGACGGCATCAGGAAGACAACCGATGTGAGTCGCTGCCCGGGAAGGAATTCCTGAGTTTATTGCTAACTGGCTGTAGATCCACGTCTCATACTCCACTCCCATATCCACTCCCATAACTCAGAACTTCGACGAAAACGGCAGGAAGGATACTCCACGACCTGCGGATCCGGCTCTGGTGGTCTGATTCAGGGGGAAGACCTGGATCTGGGAGCACGGAGTGGAACCTGTCGATGGGGTTGAACAGTCTGGAGAGTGTGGCCTAGGCAATGCAAAACGACATCCTCACGTGCCTCAATTATGCAATGCATCGTGTCTGCTGGATGTCGAGACATGTCGGGGCCACATCACCTTGAAATCTTTTGAGAGAAAGCAAATCTGCAGATTGTGGTTAGCTGAACAACAATCTCATCACTGTACATACCACTATTGCCCTTTCGTCAGAATGACATTTCGCATCCCGTGTACCATCGAGCACACAGGGGCAGTGTGGTGTCTTGGAACGATAGTTACGTGATGTGATGTGAAGTTACACCACGCAATATCCTGTGAATGGGTGACGAATCTTGAGGCCGTTTGGATGGATGATAATAGCCGGAAATATTGTGATAAGTTCCTTGTTCCGGTTGAGGTTGCTGCCCGACATGATCCGAAGAACATTTCAGCGTGGAAGAATCGAGACGCTGACTCAAACAAGAAATCTAGAACATTTGGAGAGAAATCGCCCAACTCATGATGAGCGTGGCACATGCTCCTTCTTATAGATGCATAAGAAACACTCAACTTACTGTCCAGAACCGTAACGGCATAGCACGATATGCCCGTGGACGTACGCATATGCATGAAGAGGCCGCCACAGATAGGAGGTTGGTGACGTTGACTCGGGAGGGTCCTGGATTGACGTGACGCGGTTAAATATGGGACCGGAGCTAATGCTAATTGGCGCAGTCTGGGGCTTAGCTTACAGTAGAAAAAGCGAAAGGTCTAGGCTCAGCCTCATCCAGGGGTCAATGCTGCAAGCACTCGAGTGGCTTGGTCCGTTGGTGCTCGGGAGTTAGGTGGCGCGGACGCCACAACCCGGCCGGGAGGCATGCGTGCAGACACAGTTCAATCCACACCGTACTGGAGAAGGTAATTCATCACGCTACATGAGTTGGAAATAAGTCAGGTAAACAGCATCTTGCACGGCCTACCGGCCGCAGCCGTTTCCATCCCCCTATTCAATTCGGACGGGCAGTATCCGGGACTGGCTGCTCAGGACAGAAGTCTCTCCTTGGGCTGAGAATATTCCAAGCTTGCGTGGGTCCATCAACGTATGTGAAAGGGGCCTTCCTGACTCAACTGACTGCTTGCTTGTTTTGCGGAGATGGGAATGTTTATCCGGGAGAGACTCGGAATGTTCAGCGCTCGGGCGAATGGCCCACATCGACCTGGTAGAGCAGATACCACCATTCATCTCGGCTCCATATCCAGGACTTCAGCACGCGTGGACAGGTCAAAGGTGAGCGATCGCAATCTCACGCCATAACATCGACACTTCATCTTACGACGTCTTCAATGGTGATCAAGACGACCTAATGTCCGTGAACGGATGCGAATTGGCGTAGTGATGTCAATAACTTGCTCCTTCACAGTTGCATTGCTCATCTGTGTATATTGGGTGAAATTGCTCTGCTGATCTACGTCTTATCGTCGTGTCCTTGGAGCATCGGATGCCCAAGAATGGCAATTATGTCCAGTATGGATCCGCTTCCGACTTCGAACGGAGAGATGCTCCGCAATTTTTTCTGCCCGATTTCTGGCTGTAGTAAACTCGTGGCAATTTTCAGCTCCTCTGCCCGAAGCCCTCAAACAGGGACTTCTAGTGCTGAGGATGTCCTCTAGTATGGACATCAATTCGATACAATTGTGGAGTCCCGCAAGCCCCCGTCGCTTGACGATTCTGGACCCTTCCGCCTCGCGACAACGTTCAAGGCACCAATGACACTGCGTTATTTGGATTGAGCTTCTAGATGCCCAACATGGATGAACACTGCACATGAACTTATTGTAAACGTTGACGTACGTAACTTGAGTGTGTATTGCAATCCATGTCGTCGTAAGTGAATAGTCCGGAGTGCTATACACCTCTGAAAAGAGTAGGATTGGCGTCAATTAAGCTTTGAAAACCCTATGGGGCTACATGTCAGCATGTATAATTTTCCGCCGTGGTCGGCTATAACAAGCATGGATTAGAGGTGACGGCGTCCCGCCAGCGTGGGAGTCTAAGCACGCCTTGCCAAGTTGAAACAAACTAGGGAAACATTTTGGCTACGTACGCGGCCCGCAATGGTCCCCAAAAAGCGTAGTCTCCGTGACCGGATTTAGAAACCCGTCGGGTGAGCCTCACCTGTTCGCCAGGTCACATCAGCCGCGCGATGGGCGATGCTGTTCATGCTTGTTGGGTGGGCAGGAGCTGCCGCGTAATGGCTGCAGAGGCGCCCCCACAACCCTTCCCTCGGTTGGCCCACGGAGCCGGCCACATCCCGGCTGGTCAAGATCGCGACCCCTGACCACCACTCAACTTGTTTCGACTACTAGCCAGTCCTTTTTCGACGAGCCCGCGAGGATCGACGAAACACACGAACCACACAAAGAGATCTAGGTCGTCGTTTGTTGAAACTGCCCTGTACCTGGAGCTCCCGCTGGCCCACATGCTACCGGGGAATATGAGACAGGAGACAGCTTACGTCTGCCCTGGCGGCTGGGCTTGTCCAGCTGTAGACGACCTCCTAGCCGACGCGGCTGCGCCATGACGCCTGTTGTTTTCCCGCCTCTCTCGGGATTCCATGACTAACAGTTCACCCTGATGCGGCCTCCAGTACGGCTGCTCAAGGGTCGTTCGTCCACCATGGTGCCGGAGCCGGCTGTGTCCATGACCGCCCGTGGACGGCCCACTATGTCTCAAACAGGGAGCTTCGCTGGCCACGCAAACTCGCCATGTTCTGTGGATCTTGGGTGGCGGCGTGTGATGGAAACGACGAAGACTACTTCGTGATCAGAGGCCGTCCGTGGGAACCATCTGAGGTATAAGATTGCGAGAAGGGAACCACGAGAGAGGTTTGAATTTTCCTCATCCTCATCCTCATCTTCAAACAACTTCCTTACTTTGCACATTCAGCCTCAACTTCGAGTTTCCATTCACTTCTTTGTCTCCTACGACAAAGCCAATTTTTCTCCACCAACACCATCAACATGAAGCTGGTCGTCTACTTCGTTCTCGCCCAGGCGCTGGCCGCCGTCGCCGCGCCGGCGCAGGCTGACAGCTCTCTCCCAGCTCCTCCCAGCGGGACTGGCACTCTGCCTCCCCCGAGCGGGACTCCCCAAGGACCTCCTCCTTCAGGGGCACTCTTCTCTGGTCCTCCTCCCTCGGGAACACCCCCTTCAGGAACTCCCCCTTCGGGAACTCCTCCTCCCATGCCCACCGAGACCACCGATGCCAACGTCAAGAGGGCAGACGAGAGCAGCCTCCCCGCTCCTCCTAGCGGAACGCCCTCTGGACCTCCTCCATCTGGAGTCTTCTCTGGCCCACCGCCGTCTGGCACTCCCCCTGCTGGGGAGCCCTCTGGACCCCCACCCTCTGGTGCGCCCCCGTCTGGTGCGCCGCCAGCTGCTACGGACGCCGCATCGAACGAGAAGCGAGCAGACGAGTCCAGCGCTCTCCCGCCGCCTCCTTCCGGCACCCCATCCGGACCTCCCCCTTCAGGGACCCCCCCGTCTGGCACTCGCCCGGCTGGACCTCCTCCTTCCGGCGAGCCTCAGGCCGCTGCCGGCAACAACAAGCTCGCGCTTACTGGTGATGCCTCCAGCCTCCCGCCGCCGCCTTCGGGCACCGGCCAGCCCGGGCCTCCTCCTTCCGGGGCTCCTCCGTCAGGCGCACCGCCATCTGGCACGCCGCCATCCGGAACTCCCCCATCTGGAACTCCCCCAGCCCAGACCGACGCCGCTGCCAACGTGAAGCGTGCTGATGCTACCAGCGAGCCACCGGCGCCCCCTTCGGGCACTCCCCCCTCCGGCACTCCTCCTTCTGGTACACCCCCATCTGGCACGCCCCCAAGTGGACCACCACCGTCTGGTGCGCCTCCTTCTGGTGCTCCTCCTTCCGGGACACCACCTTCTGGAACCCCTCCCACTGAGACTGGCGCTGCTGAGAACAACAAGCGTGCCGATGCTACCAGCGAGCCTCCGTCCCCTCCCTCCGGCACCCCCCCTTCGGGTACTCCCCCCTCGGGCACTCCTCCCTCAGGAACTCCTCCCTCTGGACCTCCCCCATCTGGCGCGCCCCCGAGCGGTGCCCCTCCTTCCGGCACGCCGCCCTCCGGAACCCCACCGACCGAGACCGGAGCCGCCGAGAACAACGAGAAGCGCGCCGACGCCACCAGCGATCTCCCCGCTCCTCCCTCCGGCACTCCCCCCTCTGGCACCCCTCCCTCCGGACCTAAGCCCAGCGGCCCTCCCCCGAGCGGAGCTCCTCCCAGCGGCACCCCTCCCCCGCTGCCCACCGACGTCCCGACCACCCTGCAGAAGGTCCGCCGCGGCGACGAGACCCCCGCCCCTCCTCCCCCTACTAGCACAGAGGGTGTCCCGCCTGCCAGCGAGACACAGCCCCCTGCTGGTGGTGAGCAGTCTGGATCCGGATCCGGATCCGGCTCTCCTGCTTCTTAAGAGCATGCTTGGATCCCACTTCCAGGATGGCCTGTATCTGATTGCATAGTTGGAAGTTGCGGGGGGGTTCAAGTGACTTTTGGGGTGGTTTTGTAAGATAGACATTGGGCTTCTCAAGGGTTTGATTTTTTGGGAAAAATTGAATTCTTTTCTTTATCAGGATAGATCTCATTTAGGGAATGCATATTGGATACACAAAACTCTTCTCTCCTGTGCCATATTCGTATTTTGCTTTCAGCAGCCCGTTAAGCTGGACCAGACATGGACTTGAAGCTCGCATACACCTGCAACGCCCCTTCAACGCTCTGTATGAAGCCAAATAGTATTGTCAGAAATAAGACCAGTACTGCCACCCAGAACGTGTACCACTGCACACCGTTCCTTCGATCGTTCCACCACTGGTGGATGGTTCTCGGCTGGGCCTCGTCGAAGACTTGTTTGAGTGTCACCAGACGATCCCTCCATACCTTGAAGTTCTCGATCTGTCGACGGTCGCTCCTCAGTCTTGCATATAGAATGGCTCGGCCGTCCAATGGTGTTGTTGCGGCTGCCTTCAAGAACCACTTCTTCGTGTCCGTATCCCCTTTCGGAAAGAGGAGTGCAAGAGTCTGGAGGGTCTCGGCCGCAACACCAACTGGTAAAAGCGACTTCTGGCTATGGAGTTGACATTCGAGGAAGGCTGCGTGGTGGAAGATGTGGACTCTGGTATCATCGTCCGACAGGCGAAGGTGGTCGATCAAGTTGTCTGTCCACACGATCTCGAGCCCGGCGATTCGGTTCAGGTTGGGTCCTGTGAAGTTCTTCTCCAATTTTATCCTCTCATGGCTAAGCACCGGTGGTTCTGCGAAGTAGTGCTCGACATGTTGCCGCAGTGACCCATGCACCCACTGCAACTTGGTGCGACCTGAAAACCCAAACTTGACGGTGCCGCAGTGGATCATAACAAGGAGACTGGAGACAAGGTCGACTGAGCTCTCAAGGATCTCGTCCTCATCGTTGTGTGTCGAGGTCAGCTTCGTCTGTATCATGTCCTTGACTTCGGCTCTTGTGAGGCCAGACTGGATTTGTGCAGCAATTTCCACAACGTCGGCATGTGTCCGTATTGCAATGTGTCTTCCACCGTCATGGAGTGCAAGGGCACACTCTTCGATATAGAATTCCCAGTATGGAATTACTTCGACGCTCCGACTACTGGGCTGCTCCAGATGCCTCGAGCCGTCGCCCCAGAAGAGGTACGTTACATCTTTTTGCGCCCGAGTATGGATACCCAAGAGGGATGAATCAAGCGACTTAAATTTGCATGGGAGATGAATCATTTCAGGAAGTGTGCTGCGAGTCTGCTGGTTATGGTGTTTGAATGGAAGGGGAAATTGGGATGCAATCCAGATTCAAATCTTTGCAATCTGAGACATCTGAGACATCTAAGACATCTGGAGGCAGCCAACTGGTAAAGCAGCGGTCAACCGTTTGTCTGGTTCTGTTATCACTATTGCGCAGCCTGCTTCAAGACGAAATTACTGCAGTAAGCACTGCCACAAACACGGTAACTTAGTGTTTTGGCCGTATGTGCAACCACCACCGCAGCCTGCATTTGGTTCCCCAAAAGGCAGGTCTGCGCCCCAACTCACCACATGTGCACTTTCACTAATGCAGTTGAATCGCCCACCCCGTCCTCTGCCACGCCATGACTGCTGCAGGCTGCGTCAGGGGCTTTGTAGAAAAAGAATTCATATTCGGCCCCCTGTTTTCATACATCTTGTCCGTCCCCAATCTCGTGACCTCCATTTGTCTCAGCCAAGGTTTCCATGGTTCCTAATCCACTGAATGGGCCACAACCTCATTCAAAATGAACACACCAACCTTTGCGGCTCGCCTGTCGACTCTTCCCCAGACTCGACGTGAAAGCTTCAATGCGATTTTCCGCAAAGCACAGCAGCGGGTAACGCCGATGGCTGACGGCTGGCTAAACCCCGAGCTCTCCATTGGACGCTATATTTGCAGAGACAAATTGTACCACATCTGGGAAGCAATTGGCCCTGCCCGGGATGTATTCATCAGAGTTGCCCCAAAGATCAAGGAGTACCTTGAGGACAATGTGGAGCCCAGCTCGAGCAGAGTCACATGGTCCATGTACATGGTCGGAAGAACAGAGTGCGCAGCATCGCCGTCCATCATCTTTTGCTGCGAGGTGTTGAACCACGGCCGGGAGGTTCGGAACGCCATCAGAGAAAGCGATATTCTGGACGGCTATCCGGGCATCAAGACTAGGCATTTGCCCAGGCCACCGGACTTCGACCAGTTGGTGCCTCTGGGAGTGGATGGACAATCGATGGACCACCATGGTGATATGACGGCGTTGACTTCCAAAGGCAGGAGTGCATGCGGCTCCCGAATTTCTGTCGGCACAAATGGAACCAAGTCGCTGTCGTCGGATCCTGCAGCAACAATTGGTGGTGTGATACGACTCGGGGGACACTTTTATTATACGACTGCTGCACATGCTTTATTACCAACACTAGACATACTTAGTGGTGACGAGGGAACGCCAGCCAACGACGAATACGGTACTGACAAGGATGCCCTCAATCTCTACGGCAACGAAGGCTTTTGCAGCGCATCAACTTCCAATTTTGGTGCAGAGCCTTTACTTGACCATTCGAATGACAATCGATACCTGCAAGATGAGATACTGCGGCAATGGAGTCTGAAGAGCCATCACGAGGCGGAAGAACCTCTGTCATCGCTTACAAAACCAGGAGCGGTATCACCGAATCCTACTGGAAGGACTTTCATGTCTTCAATGGACGTGGAATCCCGGAACCCTGGACTGGACTACGCCTTGGTAGCGATGTCCAAGAGACATCACCTTTTGGAAAACGTGATAGAAGTCGGACCGAGCAAAGGTTCCATTGTAACAGTCCGCTCCGTCGTCAGATCAGGGCCGCGGGACGTGGACATTGTCGCAGTTACGCCCCGGGGCACCACCGAGGGATGGATATCGGGAACCCCAATCTATTCATCGACGCCAGGCAAACGGACATGGAACAGGATGTTCAAGGCCACATTGGATGGGCCACTGCGCAAAGGTGACTGTGGCACATGGGTGGTCGATGCCACAACCGGAGACCTATTCGGCCATGTTGTCCTTGGGTCCCCTGGCGGGGGCTCTGTTCTACTTATTCCATTCGCTGACATATTTGACGATATCATGTCCAGAGTGGGCGAATTGCCGACCTTCCCTACCGCACGAGATGATATCATTGCTCGTCTCGCTCAGAAGACCATATCTTCAATCAGAGAGGTAACTGAATTCCGATCTGGGAGCGATGGTGCCTACAGGAAAACACCAGTGAGCTCAGTGGACAGTGGGTCACAGACAGAAGGGATCTCCAAACCAGTCAAGGACAGAGGGAAATCGGAAGGGTCCACCAAGCGAGTGTTGTCAGAAGCGGAAGGCGACACAATAATCAACACAACACATTCTGCGCATGAGAAAAGGACTTCGCAAGCGGATCCGGATACCAGTGGCTGGGTTGCTGATGTCCCGAAGCGTTCCGATGGCTTGATGGCGCATAATATTTTTGAATCGGACCGACAACGAGACCAATCTCGAGGGCCTTCTAAAGTCGATGTAGAGGTCAAATCCAGCTTGCCCAGAGATCCAAACAAAGATTCAAACTCGGGAACCTGCATGCCAAGCTCTCAGCCTCAACGCTACACTACATCGTCCCATGAACAACTCGACCCACTTGGGCGTCCCAGGGATCCTAAGTTTCAACACGTGCTCTCCACATTTGGCAATGCTCCAATGCGGTGGGAGGACACTGAGCTCCTGGACAGCGCACTGAAGGAGATTGATCTCAAGACAATATACAGCGAAGCTGATGAAGAGAATGAATATTTCATCTCGCAGGCCCGCAGTCAGGGCGACGACACCAAACCCGAGTGGGGCTACCAGGACTGCGTGATCCGAGCACTTTCGCGATATTTCGGACGGTCATTTTTCACCAGGATAAAGAACCCGGAGTGTGAGGCCTGCCCGGCAAAGCTCCCCACAGTCCGTCGAGGCAACGTGCGGCCCAACCCGAAGGAGAAGGCTGGAGAGGCCAAGGTCGTCGAGTTTTACCAGTGCGCCCACCAGCACTGCCAAGCCTACACGCGGTTCCCTCGCTACTGGGACGTCAAGACCCTGTTACTCGACCCACGAGGCCGTGCAGGCGAGGGCTCCAATTGCTTCGGGGTGCTCTGCCGTGCGCTCGGCGCTCGCGTCCGTTGGGTCTGGAGCGCGGAGGATGCCACCTGGACAGAAGTTTACAGCGAGCACCAGCGGCGGTGGGTACATGTCGATGCGTACGAGGGCGCGTGGGATGACCCGCTCTTGTACACCGAGACCATGGGCAAGAAGATGTCATACTGCATTGCCTTCTCTTTGGACGGAGCCACGGACGTTACGCGTCGGTATGTGCGAAGCCCCGGGCGCGCTTTGGCGAGGAAACGGTGCCCCGAATCAGAGCTGTTGCGCATCATGCATGATATGAGGAGGAAGAGACGCAGAGATATGTCCAAGGATGATATGGACCGACTAGAGAGGGAGGACACAGCAGAAACTCAAGAGTTGGAGTCTTACATTATTTCGTAGCATGCGAAGGGCACGGTTGGTCATTGGCAGCCGGCAGAGGCTAGGCTTTCGAAGAGGAAATCAGAAACGATGACGCCCAAGACAAACTCAGTAAGCGCTGTATTGAAACTATCAGGATGAAATCATCCTCACACCGTATCTACAGCAAGAAGTTCTGTCTGACTAGCTTCCCAAGATCATGTGAGCCGCCAGCCAACCGGGATTCGAGGGCGCAGCAGAGAAGAGTGGTCCATGAGTATTAAAAAATAATATCGCCTATCAACGTTGCGTCCCAACGAATGACGGATATGGAAACGAACAAGGTCTTTTTGATGAATATGCACGATGGTCAACACGTTACGAAACCCTTCCTGCGTGTTCTTGCATGTAGAGAGTCCTTCCAATTCAAGTATATACCTAGGTACCAAGAATAGGCGTAGGCGTAAGCCGCCGCACCTTTTAGGAGCCAACATCTATGCTGCTGCCCGCACTGGCGGCCACTTTACGCTATCTGAGAGGCGATTTGACTGGAGAAGATCTGCAATCTTGAATATTGGTTGTTATTGGACTGCATCCAGATCCTACACGGACAGAACATCGAGCCATTTACAGCCCACACAAAGAGAAAGTTTAACTAACAACAATAGTAAACCCATACATAACACTAAGTATTAGCTAAAAACAACTGAAGCATTAGCTACTGTCTAGATAGTACTAGTAAGATAGCACACTGGCTTAACCCCATCTACTCTTAAGCCTTTGCCAAGATGCCTTCTAGTACCCTCTAGTAGACCCTGTTCTCCCTTCCATGTACCACCTGCACCACACCATGTGCCATACAGCTGTTATATAGACCCTTCTACAACTAATAAGAGCCTTCAACAGCAGTAGGACCTCTTCTCAAGTGCACATCTCATATCTACCAGCCTAACATCTTAGCATTTATCACGGCCAATGAGAAGTGGGCTGATGATCGAACGAGGGGCCGCAGCATTTGCGGCGTATACAATGTGACCTAATTGGTCAATGCGTTGTATACGAGTACGGAGTACGCGTACGAGCTTGCCGCCTGCGGGTTAAGTTCCGGACCGTCCCGGGGCAGTTTTGTGAATAAAAATTAACTGGCATATCCCCACCCGGCGGCACCACCGCCTCATGTACGCCATTCCCTCACTAGTTACCTCGCGATAATCCGAGCGAGAAATGCGAGTCCGTGACCAATGGGAGCTATAGGCGTGCATCCTTGTTCGACTATTGGTCAAGAATGAGGTTGAAGATCCACAGCCAGGCTACACGGCACTCTGTGGTGGTCAAGGCGCAGTAAGAAGAACGTATTTCGTACACATCGAACGTATTCCGTACGCATCGAGTTAGAGCTGCGAAACCTGGTGGTCTCGACAGTACGTTGCGAAGAGGTGAACACGAGTTGAATCGGTAACTTCAGTTTGAAGTGGCCTTGAGTGGAAATTTGTCACAGCCACTGGTACCAAAATAAGTGGGTGCCGATTGTGCGGCGCAAGCGATCAGAAATGGACCCCTGGATGCATCGGAAGACAGTAAGTAGATAATAAACATACCTCACTCGCAACCTTTGCGCCTTTTCAATCTCGCACATTCAAACCATCTCTGCGCTACCTAATGCGACTACAGAACAACGCCACCGGTATGAAAGGAGACAGGTCGTTCGCCATGGGTAGCAGCAATGACGGCCCACCCGATGACAGCGGCTCTGAATATGACGCCCCTCCATCGTACGAAGCCGCGATTAGCGCAGAGTTTCTGGCAGACGCTGCCCGCTCGACAGGTATTGTGCCACATTGCCACATCTCAGTCTACCTCTTGGGTCGAGCATCACTGATTAGCAAGCAGATACGGGTCGAGTCGACGTCGACCCAGACTCGAGAATCTTCAAGACCCTGTCCAGATTCGTGCCCGATTTCAAGGTCCCACACGAAGAGATCCCCGAGGGCCAGTCCACGGACCTTTCGCCAGAGTACGAGGGTCCCGACTGGAAATCGGAAGCTGGCCACAGGACCATCCCGACTGCCCGCCTCAATATCGTGATTCAGGTCGTAGGCAGCCGCGGCGATGTGCAGCCGTTCATTGCGCTGGGCAAAGAGCTGCAAAAGGATGGCCACCGTGTACGATTAGCAACTCATAACACGTTCGAAAATTTCGTCATCGATTCTGGCCTCGAATTTTATCCCATTGGGGGGGATCCAACCGAGCTCATGGCATACATGGTGAAGAATCCTGGGCTGATCCCGAAAATGAACAGTCTCCGGGCCGGGGATATCCAAAGAAAAAGAGAGATAGTAGCAGAAATGCTCGAAGGATGTTGGTGGTCTTGTGTCCAACCTGATCCCAAATCGGGTGCTCCGTTCGTGGCCAATGCCATTATCGCCAACCCGCCGAGTTTTGCCCACATTCACTGCGCTCAAGCATTAGGCATACCCCTTCACTTGATGTTCACCATGCCGTGGACCAGTACAAGGATGTTCTCCCATCCTTTGGCCAATCTGAAGAAGAAGAGCAAAAACCAAGGGAACGCCAATTACGTTTCGTTTGCTGTTGTGGAGTGGATGACTTGGCAAGGGTAAGCTCACGGTTCAAAAGCTATTTGGAATCCTGGTCTTAACAGATTAGACAGACTGGGGGATATCGTCAACAATTGGAGGAAAAGACGTGACCTGGAGCCTGTTCCGATGACCGAAGGTCCGAATTTGGCAGAGACTTTGCAGATACCATTCACGTATTGCTGGTCGCCGTCACTGGTTCCCAAGCCCTTTGATTGGCGTGCACATATAGGTGAGGCTCCTTGCGTTTTCCTCCAATGCCCCCTGCCGCCTCTACCTTTTCTCCAACTTAATTCCAGTTGCATGCTAAGACTGCTTGCCAACCGAAGATGTCTGTGGCTTCTTCTTCAGGGACCCGCCCCAGTACAACCCTCCCGATGAACTTGATCGTTTCTTGAGCCAGGGGCCACCCCCGGTATACATCGGCTTTGGCAGTATTGTCATAGAAAAGCCTGACGAGATGACACAGCTTATCGTCGAAGCCTTCAAGACTTCCGGCATGCGCGCACTTATCTCCAAGGGATGGAGCGGGCTTGGACATGCAGAGAGCTCCAATGATCAGGTCATGTACTTGGATGACTGTCCTCATGAATGGTTATTCCAGAAAGTTGCAGCCGTTGTCCACCACGGCGGAGCAGGCACTACAGCATGTGGGCTTCGTTATGGGACGCCTACTCTTATAGTGCCGTTCTTTGGGGAGTAAGTTCTCTCATTGTTTCGTGTCAATGCACGGCTGACTCCGTCGCCAGCCAGCCATTCTGGGGCGATATGATAGCTGCAGCCGGCGCGGGCCCGGAACCTATTCCATACAGATCGCTCACCAGCTCCAACCTTGCTGAAGCAATCCAGTTCTGCTTGCGGCCAGAAGCTCAGACTGCTGCGCAATCAATAGCATTGAGCATGAGACGTGAAGAGGGCGTTAAGACAGCTGTGTCCTCCTTCTACGCCAACCTACCAGTCTCAGATATGTACTGTGACTTGTTGAATGATCAACCAGCTGTATGGGAATACCAACGAAAAGACAAGCGCCTCAAGCTATCTGGCGTGGCCGCAGAGATTCTCATCAACCGTCTCAAGGTTGACCGTGACAAGTTGAAGGTGTAAGTTTGGTTTCTGTTTAGAGATCAAAGATTGACAATCAGCTAATCAGTCGTCTCTAGATATGAGCCCAAGGGATTTGTTATTGAGAATCAGCGCTGGGATCCTATAACTGGAACGGCATCTTCTGTAATCTCCACGTTTTCTGGAATGGCTCACTCAACCGCAGATATATTCGTGAAACCTGCTCAAGTCCGTCGCATGGGAAGCAGTCCCCGACTTCAACATCCAGGCGAGACAAGCGAGACTGATCAATCCAAATACAATGAGTTCCCGAGAAACGGATCGCTTTCAAGGTTTCGGAGCAAAGAGGGTTCCACGAGGAACATTCCGTCCGCCAACAGTCACAACTCGTCCAAACACGAGACTCATGAAAGGCCAAACATGGCTTTGTCAATGGCACATGCATCTGCCTCAAGTCTTGGTGGACTCTTCAAACATTACACCAAAGGAGTCTTGATCGACATGCCCCTTGCCTTTGCAGAGGGATCTCGAGCTTTGCCAAGGTTGTATGGTGAAGAGGTGCGGGATTATGGAACCGTCAAAGACTGGAAATCAGGGTTCACCAAGTCAGGTAAAACTCTGACCCTCGGCATCGGCGAAGGTTTCGCAGATCTGGTTGTGAAACCATACCAGGGCGTAAAGGAGAAGGGTGTTGTTGGAGGAATTACGGGAATGGGCAAGGGCATGTTGAGTTTTACCACCAACGTTTCATCTGGTAAGTCTACACGGTCGGTTTTCACTTGTCTCTGGACTTATCCCCGGTATCTTCCGTCAGTTGAATCAATACTAAGATCTTAATGTAGCGACCATGGGTATTGTAGCATACCCAAGTCTTGGTATCTATAAAAGTATCCGCTCGACATTCAGGGACAAAACCAGACTTGCGATCGCGCAGGCTAGACACGAAGAAGGGCGCTTTGTTCTCCGGGCAATGAGCGATGAGAGTCCAGCTGTCAAAACTGTGCTAGCTCAGTTCTCAAACTTCAGATCACATCAGAAATATGAAGGTTGAAATCGACTTCGTCGGCCACTAGAGGAGTCTGTCTGCATTTACTCCAACTCGGTGCAGGCTTTGTCTCAGGACTGGCCGCTGGCAACTAAAGCCGACACTGGAATTTGAGAATAAGGCTGTTGGTGGACTAGAAGAAAGTCTGAGAAAAGTTCTTATTCGGTCGAAAAATTGGTATGTATACACTGAACACTTGCGAAATTTCCAAATATGAACCGATGTAATGTTCAGAGGCCTTCTAAGCAACAGCAGTAGGACGTAAAACATCCTTTGCCTCACTCGCCTCATCTGCATCTTGCTGCTCATATTCCAGATGGCTGGCATGTCCTGCCTTCCTTTTCTTCCCATGTGGCTCAACTCCTGCTGGTTCCACTCCTGCCGCAGAGCCCTTGCTGCCATCCCAGTAGCGCACGTCAAACCCGTCCCAGCCCTCCAACTTGGCCTGTATCTCCTGCTCATAGACATTCAGGCCCCTGAGGTACGTCAGCATCTGCGACTTCTTCCCGGGGATGTTCGCGCCCGTCCACCAGCTCTCCGTGAAAGGCATCAAGGTCTGGGCGTTCTGGGCGTCCACGTATGCCTCCCACTCATCCTCGGCCGCGGGCGTCGGCTCGATCGACTTGATCTTGCTGCCTTGTTTCTCCGACTCCAGGACCTTCTTGATGGCGGCCGTGGCGAAGTCGCACTGGACCTCGATTATGCTGGTGCCGTTGGAGATGGCGGTCGGGGCAAACGGAGTGTAGCACATAAAGGCGTTCGGGAAGCCAGAGGTGGTGGTCCCTAGGTAGGAGCGGATGCCTCCATTCCAGACGTCGCGTAAGTCGGTACCACTTCGGCTCTTTAGGCCCATATTAGTCAGACTGGGGATTTGTTAGCCTCCTTGTCAGCGAACAATAGTCTGGCTAAAATAGTACTCACGACCCGCTAAAAGCGTCGAACCCTGTAGCTAAGATCAAAACGTCAAAGTCGATCTGCGTGCCGTCGTCCATCTCGATACCTGTCTCGTTGAATTGCTTCGATGGCGTCTCTTTGGTGTTGACTACATCGACCCACGGCTTGTCCACCATCTCGTAGTAATCAACCTCCAGGGGCGGCCGCTTCGTGAAGATCCAGTAGGGCATCTTCTCTGCCGGTATTGGAGCCATATGCTGCATCTTTTTCTCGTCTGTCATTCTGGCACGTACTTTGCGTGCCCAGAACTCGTCTGTTCGGATTCACAAATCAGCATCTGCCACAGAACTGCGGACCAATCCGATCGCAGGACCTGCATTGGCTGAAAGGCCTTGGCACCTGTTTTACGACTTATGAATGACATACAGAGTAACCTGTTCGCCTCCTTTGACACCATCAGGTCAGGGTAGCTCTGAGTCCAGAGGGCGAACGCGCCGCGGCCCCAGAGCTCATCCCAGAACTTCTCACGCTCCGCCGCAGGGACGTCCGCGGTCATCTCAGTGGGCTGGTCCACGGGCAGGAAGCCATTCTTAGAGGTCCGGCTCTCCTTGAAGATGGCGCGGAGGTAGGGGCGCCAGCCGCGGTTCTCCGCCTCAGACACCTGTCTCTGCCCCGAGGGCAGGCAGGTCGAGGGCCGGCGCATGAAGATGGTCAGATGTTCGGCCTGTTTGGCAACATCCTGGGTGATCTGCACCGCAGTGGCACCGGTGCCTACGAGCGCGACCCGCTTGCCCTTGAGGTCGAGGTTCTCGGGGTAAAAAGAGGAATGGTAGAGGTCGCCCTTGTAGTCTTTCAAGCCGGGGAGGTCAGGGATATGACGCTGGTGCAGCAGGCCGGAGCAGAGAAGCAGAAACCTCGTCTTGGCGACATGGCCCTGCTGAGTCTTGACGGTCCACTCGCCAGCATCTTCATCCCACGAGCAGTCAACCACTCGAGCATTGAACTGGGTGTCCTTTCTGAGATTCAGTACCTTGTCGGCGTGTGCGAAGTAAGCGCGCAGCTCGTGGTGGTCTGGGTATCGCTCTGTGAACGTCCACGTGGTATACACCTCAGGTATGGACAGCTGGTAATATGGGAACTCGGAATCGACCCTCGCACCCGGGTAGCGATTCCAATGCCACGTGCCGCCGAAATCGTCCCCCGCTTCGAATATCTTGGCATTTAGTCCCAACTTGCGCAGGCGATATAGCATAGACACGCCCGAGAAGCCGGCCCCGATGACGAGAGCATCATAATGAGCGATGGGGGCGTCTGTGTGATCCATTGTATTACCAGCAGTGGCACTTCTAAGAAGGGAGCACGGATGGGAACAATTGCATTGTCCTTCGGGGGTGTGCTGTGCCGCCGATCGAATTTATGCTACCTATCTATGTGGTGTCGAAACAACTTGACCTCGGTTCAACCTCAAACAAGACGAGTGTCTTGAGCATAGTATGACGTGTGAGATTTCGCCCGGCCACGTTGGCACGCACATCCTCTCCAATTTCTAGCTGGAGCCCACGGAGAAGACCTACTAGTCACAACGGGGCGACCAAGCCCGGGAATCCGGCAACTAAATGGGACGGTGCATAGCCGGCTTGGAGGTTGGCAGGTTGGTGATGAGTGGAATATTCCGAAGGGTCGACGTTCTCCTCAATTCCCCCTCATAGCGGTTCCGCATTTTCGCAGCAGCAAGCTACCTTGCTCCACTACTAGCACGAGATCTCCATTATAGGCCTCGGTTGAAACGGATCATCGTCATAATCTTGGACTGGGTCGAAGACTGGAACGGGCTTTTGGAGACCCCGAGAGAATAAGAGATTCTGCATGCAGCAAGCTGCGTGCGCAGTCTTAAAGTGCTACATGCTCGCTCCCAATGTTTATCACAAGCCAATTTCTCAGCTCCCTCTCCACTTTTACTATTTCAAACTGATAGAGGTATGATATAGGGGAATTAAGAGCTTCTGCATATATCCGAGATCAAACCATAAATTCGCTGCACAACATTATACTTTCTACAGTCCTGGTCGTGTGTTCGAGCACTAACTACCTAGTTAATGGTCAACCCGTAATGGGGCGGAGTACTGTGGGGAGAAGGCTATCAGCTCGGTTCTTGGCCGCCCCCTCGACTGAGACCTAGGAGCACCCTCCGATTTTGTACATGCAAATCTCCATTTTCTATATTATTGGCAAGCTCTTACACAAACACCAACAGCTCTTTACCTGTCTTACACCCTTAAGGTCTGCGAGGCCCTTTGTGCGTTTAACATGTCCTTTTGTGTGCGTAGCCGATTTTCGCGACACTGCGTCGCACCAAAAACACACGGGTGTCGTCCTCGCACCGCCCGGCTCGCAAGAGCCTCTAGGATACGGGATATATCTATGCGATTCTGCTAAAGACCATGCCTCACTATTATCTTAACTCTGCTACTATGCAAGAGCATGCGCAAGAGTAGAATTCTGGAGCGCGGGATGTGCCCAGGTTGTACAAGCCACGACGGGACAAATGATTCGCTGTGTAGTCTGGACTGTATGGAGCGCTGCTGCCTGTCGCCAGAACCGGCGCTAATCCCGTGACCAAGCCCCGCGCAGCTGACCGAATCGCGAAGGTGAGAGAACGACACTGCTCCCCCATACCAGACGCCAGTAGCTCGCGTCATGCGGATCAGAGCCTTGTATCATGCGGCTGTTGCGTTATAGCGATACGGGGGCTATCTGCCTGACCGAGGATATTGTCAAAAACATTCCCCCGTATGCAATCCTCTCCCACACATGGAACACCGAAGAGGTCACCTTGCAGGAGCTCAATGACGGCACAGGCCTGAGCAAGCGTGGCTACCAAAAGATTCGCTTCTGCGGCGAGCAAGCCCGGCGCGACGGCCTATTCTACTTCTGGGTCGACACCTGCTGCATTGACAAGGAAAATGCCGCCGAGTTACAGGAAGCCATCAATAGCATGTCCTGCTGGTACCGCAATGCAGCCCAGTGTTATGTCTATCTTGTCGACGTGTCCCACCCCACGTACCAGTCTACAGAGCCTCCAGATGGGCCGCTCCAGAAGAAGCGAAGGCGTGTGGACACAGCGGTGTCCTGCATTGCTCAGCCCATTGAGCTGTCTTGGCAAGCGCCGTTTCGGAAGAGCCGCTGGTTCACTCGCGGATGGACACTCCAAGAGCTTCTCGCGCCAGCGTCAGTGGAGTTCTTCTCAAGAGAAGGCACGCTGCTTGGTAACAAGAGATCCCTCGAGCAGACCATCAGCGACGTGACGCGCATCCCTGTTCAAGCGCTGAGAAATAACCGGCTGTCAGACTTTTGCGCCTCGGACCGATTCTCCTGGATGCAAAGCCGCAAGACCACGCTCGAAGAAGATATGGTCTATGCGTTGCTGGGTGTTTTCGACGTCCAAATGCCGCTCATCTATGGAGAGGGAAGATCGAAGGCATACGGGCGACTTCAAGATGAGATCCACAAGCAACAAGAGTGTCTTCAGCTGTTTCGCCTCACCGACAGCAACAGGGACGCCACATACGAGTGGTACAAAGATCGAGTGGAAGACCGAGTTGAGAACACATGTCTATGGTTCCTCCAGCACGCCAACTTCCGAAGGTGGCTAGAACAGGAGTCAGGGCCACTGTTAGTCTCCGCGGATCCTGGGTGTGGAAAGTCGGTCTTGGCAAAGTACCTGATCGACCATCACCTACCACGATCGGCGACCATCTGTTACTTCTTCTTCAAAGACAACGACCAGAACACGGTCCGCCAGGCACTTTGTGCTCTACTTCATCAACTTCTCTCTCAGAAGCCTTCCCTGATCAAGCATGCTAAAAAGCAATTCGACAAAGACGGCAAAGGTCTAATCAACTCGATCAAGTCGCTCTGGACTGCCCTAAGGAATGCCGTGAAGGATCCTCAGGCCGGACTTGTCATCCTCGTCTTGGATGCCCTGGATGAGTGCGCGGAACTGGAGTTTGAGGACCTGGTGTCCAATGTGCAGAGCCAGTTTCTCAGCAACGAGTGTGGCAGGTTCAAGTATCTCCTAACGAGCCGCCCATATGAGCAGGTCCTATCTCAGTTCCACAACCTATTAGCCTCTTTTCCGTATATCCGTATACCAGGGGAGGAAGAGTCGGAAGCGATCAGCCAAGAAGTAAACCGCGTCATCCAATACAGAGTCGACAGGCTAGCAGGAGAGAAAAGGCTTTCAGATGGAGTCAAGGTTCACCTGGAAGAAAAACTGCTCGAAATCCCACACCGTACATACCTCTGGGTCTACCTTATATTCGACTACCTTGGGAAGGAAAACTTCAGAAAGACACCACATGGGGTCGAGACCACGATCGCAAAGCTGCCAAAAAGTGTCAACGAAGCATATGAGCGAATTCTTAGCAAGTCTAAGGATCCCCGCCTGGTTCGCAAGGCTATGAGTATTATTTTAGCAGCAACTCGGCCCCTAACACTCTCAGAGATGAACATTGCCCTGAATATAGAGGAAAGTTCACGCTCTATTCATGACCTTGACCTGGAGAAAGAAGAGGACTTCAAGTCGCGTCTCAGATCTTGTTGTGGATTGTTCGTCTCCATCCATCACGGCAAGGTTTATTTCCTTCACCAAACTGCGCGGGATTTTCTCCTTGCAGAAGTGCTCCCCCCTGTAACTATTCCGTTTGACCTATCCTGGAATCACTCTGTCACTCTCCAAGATGCGCACGCGGTTCTTGCGGAGCTGTGCGTAGTCTATCTTAACTTCTTCAACAATTCTGATGTTGGCGACTCCGATAGCCACGCCTTCTTGGATTACTCAGGCAAGAATTGGGGAACGCATTTCTGCGAGTCTCATATCAGCAGCGATTCTGCCCTAGAGCTCCGCGCATCGAAACTTTGTGACCGAGACTCAAAGGCTTATTCAGCGTGGTCGAAAGTTTGTTGGACCGCGTTTAACCAGATGCCACTATCACGGGCCGCAGAGCTCGGGCACGAGGCGGTCGTGCGGCTGCTGCTCGAGAAGCGCAACCATGGTCTCGAGTCGAAGAATAACTACAACGACTGGACGCCACTGTCGTGGGCCGCAAGCCGAGGGCGTGAGGCGGTTGTGCGACTGCTGCTTGAGAAAGGCGCTGATCTCGAGGCAAAGGATCGACGCTACAAACGGTCGCCGCTGTCATTAGCCGCTGAACGAGGGCATGAGGTGGTTGTGCGGATACTCCTTCAAAAGGGTGCCAAGTTCGAGTCAAAGGATCACTACTGTGGCCAGACGCCACTGTCATGGGCCGCAGAACTAGGGCACGAGGCGGTCGTGCGGCTACTGATCGAGAGGGGCGCTGATATTGAGTCAAAGGATGACTCTGACGGCCAGACGTCACTATCATTAGCCGCTGAACGAGGGGAAGAGGCGGTTGTGCGGCTGCTGCTTGAGAAGGGCGCCAATGTCGAGTCGATGGATGATAACGGCCGGACGCCGCTGTCGTTGGCCGCTGAACGAGGGCATCTGGCGGTTGTACGTCTACTAAGCTCGACTTGAGAGCATTTACCTAATCTATTCTCCTATGCTAGGGTCATACATGAGGGGCCTGGGCGAATGAGGAAATTTATATGTAGGGAAACGGAGATCCACACGTATTATTTTTTTGTATAGAGGTGCAAGTAAGTAAGGAATAATATTACTTTTTGCAGGGGATGTGGATGTAGTTTTGAGCTCGAAGTCTTATGCAAAATACATACATACCTTGCTTGATGCGGTATTATTGACAAGCCAAGCCAGCAATGAGAAGCGTAGGATTTGGAAAGACCAGCTTGACTAGAGTGCCAGGCAACCAGGCAGCATGGTTGAACCCAGGGTTGTAAAATTAGTTATATAGTATATTTAGTGTAGCCTACTTATTACCTTAAAGAAAGCTTTATAAATCAGACTACTACATAATCTATTATAGGGTGTTAAGCAATAAACAAAATAAATAATCTAGCACAAGTAATAACTAATATTTTCTTCCTATACAAACGAAACATAGCCCTTAGCTGGTATATCTATAAATAATAAGACCCTAGATACTAGACGTGCCCTTACCTAAAGTTTTTATATAATGCTAGCTAAGTATTTAATAGTTAACTAATAAGGGCGAATTATTAATAATTGTACTTACCACTAGCACCCTATCTGCCGTAGCAGCTAGCTCTATATTATTAAGTAGTCTGTTATATAATCTATTTTTCTGGATTATATTTACTATTAAATGCCTATTATTCCTTAGGGTTTTCTTTCTATTTAAGGAAACTATATACTTCCTATAGTTAATAGCTATAAATAATATAGTAGTAGATAAAGTGAGTATTACTATTAACTATAAAGAATATATGCAAACTATTAATAGATATAATAATATAACGGGTAATAAGTAGGAGCTATCTAATAGAAAAACTTACTAGTAGCAGCTTAAGGTTTAAAATTAAACGTATCCCAACTCGCCCTTTCTAATTATAATAGTAAGTTAAAAGTAAAATATAATCTCCTATGCTTAAGATTTATACTAAAATAAAAATAACTATTAGGTTTAATTTTTTATCTACTTTCTAATTCTCTAATATTTTAGGTTTACTCTATATATAGTAAGTTTATAATCTTAAAGGGTACCTATATTACTATCTTAAAATAGATACTAAGATATAATTTAAATATAGTTATTAGTTTTACTACTCTAGTATTTACTACTACCTTTTTAGTTATTATAGCTTATTTACTATATTTATAGCTACTTATAAAACAGAAAATTCCCCTATTATTTTATATAATTAATTTATAGCTCTTATTTAAATACTAATTCACCTTTATATTAAATATGAAAGGTCCCGTAGTGCAGCGGTTACTGCGCTAAGCTGCCTTCTATATTTCGCGAGATTTATAGAGGGCGCAGGTTTAACTCCTACCAGGGCCTTTAAACTGTTATATTATTTTAGGCTTAGCTAGATTAACCTACTATTTTTAATCTAATTTATTAATTTAATTCGCTATAGCTAGCATTCCCCACTAAAGAGTTATTATTCTTATAAAGGTAGCCTTAAAACCTTATAATTTATATAAAAAAAATTCTCCCTTTACCTAACTAAATATTATTATTGCTAAAGGTTGCAAGTTTAACTATTAACTAACGCCCCTTTAGGTTATAGGACTTAGTAGACCATATTAAAGCCTTCTAAATTTTTAACCTTATAGTCTATATTAAATAGGAAAATACCAGCCTAATTACTATTATATCCTTCCTTAGCTACCTCTATATTATAATTCCTTTTATAATATTACTAAACTAGTTTATTATAAAGTTAATAAAAAGAAATAATAGTATTTGTAATATTAAATATTATATCTACTACTTAATTCTAGTAGTTTTTATCTCCCCTATTAACTTAATTCTTTATAAATATATTACTAAAAAACAATTATACTAAATAGGGCTTTTAATTGCTATAAGCATCTTTTAGTTTAGTAAGCTTTTACTATATATCCTAGTTCTTTTCTATAAACACCTATATATAACTTATACTTATAAAAAGCTAATATTTATAAAACTATAATAGGGGTATTTTTTTATTTAACCTATACTTTTACCTATATAATAAACTTATATAAAGCTAATATACCTAAAATATTAATAGTTATAAATATTAAAAACTATATTATCTTCTTTAGTTTTAAATATAAAGTGCTTAATTAAATATTAAATAATAATTATATAATTATATTTATAAGCATTTTTTATAGGGTTTTAGCTATTAATAATTTAGTAGTCTTTATTTTCCTAGGCTTTAAAAAGTTAATTTAGTACTAGTTTAATAGCACTTAGCTAGCTAAGATATATAGGAATAGTTTTTTAAAGTAAGTTAAAAGCTTATAATCTTTCTTCTTACTAATATTAACAAAATAGTTTACTTAGAAGTAGTTTATAGGTATTAGATAATATCGTAGTTTATTACCTAATATTTCTTTAAAGAAATATATTAATCTTTTAAAATGTTTAATATATATATTATCTTAATTAAAGGGGCTAAGATTATAGCGTAATATAATATATAATATTATAAATTAATATATTAGTATTAAGAAAACTTATTTAAAAAACCTAGGTTACTTAAAATAATTATTTTAATATTAAATATATAATATTAAAGTATAAAGTTATATATATATATTAAAATTAGGGT
>JBBWSJ010000095.1:0-177830 GCA_038088505.1 Diaporthe velutina | reverse complement strand
GATAAAAAACCTATTATTATTTTTTTAAACTATATTTATTAAAATATAACTATTTTATAAACTAGTTATATATAGCTTAGTATTTTATTAGCTTTTAGCTAATCTTTTTAAAGGTTATCTTAAGCTTCTTAATCTCCTTTTTATTAAGGCCTGGGTATTTAAGCTTTACTCTTAAAAACTTTAATTTTATAATTTTATTAAAATAGCCCTTATAGCTTTTAAGAATCTTTATAAGCTTATTAATTTTTATAAAGGTTTTTTTATACTATGCTAGCTTTAGGTATACTTTAGTATTAATATATTTATTAAAGTTTATTTTTTATAGGTATAACTATATTAGCCTAGCATATTTATATGGAGTGTGGTTATCTTATTAGATTATTTGTTTTAACTTTAGTTATAAATATAATTAATGGGGCGATGATAGTGTGTGTTGCGTTAAATTATCTCTTGGTTTTTGTTGTGGTGGTAGGCTGAATGAGTGTTCTTGAATAGTTTTAAAGTGAGGTTGTAGTAGATTGTTGTGTAATTGAAGCTGACAAATTCTCAGCCCTGTCTGGGAATTGCAGCTTTATATTGTCTATTTTGGGCAATTTGTGTTTGCGCCTGAGTTATATGGTAAAGGGTTTAATATAGTGTTTGATGGTGTTAAATTAGTTGGAGATAGCTTTGATTTTGATGGCTGGCTTGGTGTTAAGCTTGACGGCGCTAGCGCGAATGTGCACCGCCAGACACTAAGACTTTTAGTGCGAAATAGCAGCAACTGGTATACTGGTTTGCAGAAGATTGAATAGTTATTACTAAAAGCCTTGTATAGTGAAAACTATACTATCTATAATTATATTATCTTTTGCCTTATAGGTTATTATTATTATTTTAACTTAGTAGAGGAATTTAAAGAATATAAATAGTTTATATTACTTTAATAAGATGTTTATAGTTATCTAGTATACTTATAGATTGCATGCATTAAAGTATAACCCTAGATTTAACCTTCAGAATACTTATATGTATCACTTTATGTGGTTTGTGTAATTGTGGAATGTTGATGTTTAATGAAGACTCGACGCTATTGTACATTAATATTCACAGGATAAAATCTTTGACACACGCGACACAAAAGATCCTCTCCGTCCCTCGGACCCAACACTGGTCAACGAGACGCCCGACTCCCTTCGATCTCTTACAAACTTGGGCCACGTGTTGGTCAAAACGAGGTACTTGATGCTGGTTTCAGCCTTGTCAAAGATCGTCGTGTCGAAGTCGGCCGGGATCTCGCCCCAATAAGCGACCCGGTCCGTCATTGCCCGCAGCTCAACATCCGTGTTGCTGTTTGTCCTCGACCCGATAATGGGCCGCTCGGATGCCTGCGAGTGACGCGCCGCTGCTACCTCGCCACGAGGCCAGTCTCCCCCCGGCGCAAATGGTGTGGCCAGGCTGTTGGCCAGGCCCCTTTCCCCATACAAGACCCGCGCGGCCTTCTCGAATATGGATTCGAGGCTGCTCTTAATCTGGAATGAGATGTTGATGGGGAATTCGGCGTCTTTGGAACTGATGAAATCCACGTAGATGTTCAGTGCCTTGTTGTATGCCTCTCGTGCTGCTTCACCCTTGCCAAAGGTCCGGTTCCGACTCTTCCACTCGGCAACGGCTGTGAGGAAGGCGACGTTCTCCCCTGAGAAGTCTTTGAGGGCCGAGAATTGTCGGAGTGGGTCGGGGTTATGCTCCAGCACATACTCCAGCGCACCCATGCTCAACATGCTCTCCCCAGAGTAAGCCGTGCCTACTGACTCGGTTGTACTTGCCTTCTCCATCGCGGATATCGTCTTCCACGTCTTCTGGGACGGGCTTCCTCCTAAGACGCTGGTAGCCCCTAATGTTGAAGAGCCTTCGCCGCCGTGGTTGCTGCGTTTAGACTCCCAGGTGGAGATTATGTTGATGGTATCTTGTCTTAATGATTGATGTCTCCATACCTGCCAACAAGGGAGGAAGATAGAGAAGATCTCCAAGAACATAATCGAGATAGCAATCCTTCAACCCCGTTAGCCTTCGAGCTCTTGATGTGAGTGTGCAAAAGCAGAGCGCACACTGAAAGGTGGACAGACAGACAGCCAAACGGCGAGGGCTGGGATGGACTCACCACTGTGGAGGTATCCAGTATCTGTTGACACGGGACATGCCAGGCACATAGAGCGCTATAAGCCACATGGGTGTTGCGGGCAGGCTGGAACGTATCAGTACAGCGTCAGAAATATGACAACCAGTTAGCCAGAGCAGGATACGTACCCTGCAAGGCAACAAGCGAGAGTCTGCACCCTCCATCCTAGAGTGTCATGAATCCGTCTAGCTCGCCACAGGACCACCGGAGCTACTATCCATGACCAGAAAAACTGCCAGATTATCGAAGGCCACCTGGAAGTAGTGTCAGTACCGTCAGCCACATCCGATGCGCTGGGTGGTACATACCATTCCCAGCCCCGAGCCTGTTTATTTGTCACATCCCAAGGACTGCCTGCGGCCTCTGTGCCCGGTATCCCGAAAGACGAATGGAACTTCCTGGACAGCAGGTACATGAGTACGGTGAGGAAAAGCTGGGTGGTATTAGCCAGACGTCGGCGACAGTCCTCTCTTCGTGAGCCTTTACCTGCAACGCCATTCCCATTCCGATCACCACAAGCATTTTCCGAGTATGATTCAACCGACGGAAACGACCAAGTATTGTCGTTGGTGTGGAAGCTCCGTGTGGATAGCTGTTGCGAACGAACCTCCTCCTCTGTTGCCCGGCGATGTAAAGAAACCGGGTGTTCGAAGCATGGAAGAGCGCGATGCCGAAGGGCAGGTATATTCCCATGATCCAGTACTCGGCTTGCGGGGGGAAAGGGTCGGCGATATATGCCATCTGTACAGCCATCCAATAAGTATGTAGGAAGCCGATGGCGGCGAACGAGAGGTTGAGATCGCGGATCCTAAGCAGTGGCGTGTCCCGGCGATACCACAGGAATCCCATTCCGGCACCCACAAACAAGGTCCATATTCCGCACCATGATACCCAGAATTTGCCCGCCGCATCTAGGTTCAGTCGAGGTTTCGAGTCGTCCATGTTGACATTGGGCTGCGTGGTGTGCTTTGCTCAAGGCAGCGTTTGTCGATGTGGGACGCACATTACGAGCACAAATGCATTAGACAAAAGTGGCAGAGGGGTGCCCATCCTCTATTATTCAAAGTCGTAATTCCCAGGGCCTCAAACCTTCCAGTCAAGGGCCTGAACAAGTAGGCCAGGCACGCATCCCGGACCCTGCAGAGAGAGACATTTGCGCTACCAGGAGTGGCTACGCTCTCGTGATAATATAATTACTCGGTAATAGCAGAGCCTCTGACGCTAGGGATGTGATGTACCATCCGATTCGCATGTCTTCAGCCCCCAACTAGGCAGGATCCATCTGGACGCTCGAGATCGCTCCATGGTCAGGCCGGGATACCTCGAACACCAGCCTGCAACTCGGCGAACTCGCGCGCCTCCTTGCCCAGCCCCGAGACATCAAGACTGCTCCGGATGAGAAGAACGACCCATGAATTGTGCGTGTCATGGATGGAATCTTAGCAAGGAAAACTGAGGGCGAGCCTATCTGACCGCAAACTATAGGCCACAGAAGCATACATATGCAGCAAGCACAAAGTGCGTGGCCACGCGGGCAGGGACATGTCTTTGCAATGCCGAGTCCTCGGCCGATTCACGAGGAAGAGGGTAGCGGTTTCTTCTCAATTGGGATGTGATTGACGCAGACGCAGATCTGCGCCCAAGTAGCCAAACCTTGTCACTCGAGCTACTGCATGTCGAGAGTCAGGCTAACCAGCTGGACGTGGGTTTCATCTCGCCCCTTTTTGTCCCTCTCCCTCCCTCATATCGCGAGGATCTAAGGTTGCCCGGTATAGCAGAGGATACCCCTGTCTATACTCGATCGGTCCGGTCTCCGTGAGATCTGGTGTGTGCGCGAGTGTGTGTGTGTGTGTGTGGGCTGCCCAGTACTTGGACCGATCCACAACCATCGTGGGTCCTGATATTCGTCTGTGGTCACACTGCTATTGCCCACCAGTACCAAACTTTGGGAGCAGTCTGAAGCCCCATCCAAATCTACATGAATGCAATCTTGAGGTGGTGTTCGGCTGCCCTGTGAACCGCATCGTCGGATCTCAAGACACATGTAGATCAAACACACGGCTCTGAAGGGTCATTTCGGCAGTACCCTGTATTTTTGCGCCGAGAGCACAGCAGCCTCATTCTGATCGAAATTTCTTCACCACTAAATGTTTGACCTAGACCCAGAGGCCTGGCGGCTAGGCCGAACGCATCCACTAGCTAGCGTCCCAGCTGCCAGGAGACAATCTGATTGTCGTCCACTCAGCTGGCGATGGGATGGAAGGGCCTGAAATGGATGATCACCAAGATAGCGTCCGCCCCTAGATCACTAGGCAGCATCCATGGCGGGCGATCCGAGCGTCGCCGTTGCCAGGAACATCGTGCCAGCACGCCGCATGCTGCATACCATGGCGCCCGCGCCCTCGTGGAATTCACAGCAGAGCGTCTCCCCCTCGCTTGACGCACGCGGAGCCCAGCGACGTGGACCTGGGAGGCACAAGGCAATAAGGTTGCGGAGGGGGCTACATCCCATGCCCGGTGGCCCCACGGAGCTGAATTGTGCAAGCCGAAAGAAGTCGGAAAAAGTAAATACGGTATCCACGCCCCGAGTCCCAGGGATCAAGCCGTACCACGCGATGCCTGTAGCCCAGATCGCCGGCAGCACACCTTCCCGCCCACTGCCCAGCGCTGAGCCCTTGCTCGAAAGCCGCGGGACCACGACCGGCTCGCAACCTTGCAGCAGCGACATGGCGGGAGAGAGACGAACCTGGACCACTTCGTCTCGTTCTTCTCTCTCATGGCGGAACAGGACCGCGCACTGACTGCCGCCAGCAGTCACATTGGGTCCCCTCCCTCCCATTTTGATGGCACGGACGTGAGTGAACTCTGGCTGCAGCCACGGCCACATCGGCCCCGTGACGATGACGAACACCAGCTGCACGTTGACGCGGGCGCCTGTCATGCGATGGTTGCATAGGCGCTCATCTTATGAGCCAGCGGCCGTGCTCGTCCATAAACTGGATAACATACGCCCTGTGGTCCCTCTCGGGGTCTGCTCGCAAGCACCCCTCGCAACATCAACTGACGCTTGCCCTGCCCCAGGAGCGGGAAATCCGGCTGCCTGCTGCTGTCACACAGGGGACTTTTCGCAAAGCCCGCACGTGTCTGCTTGCTTCGAGACGTGCGTTCTTCTCAGCTCAAGACAAACGACGGGGGACCCAGGGTCTTGTCAGACTTCTCAGCTTAAGACAAATGACGGGGGACCCAAGGCCCTGTCAGAGAGGCTGAGACGTCGAGACCTGCAACCATCAAAAAAGAAAAGAAAAAAGGAGCCAGCAGCCGGCGCAGCAGTAGCAGCAGTGGCACAAGAGCCCCCAGGTCCCCGGCATATAGGTTTCTGTGCCCCCGGTGGATGCTACGCTGCGCGGTGACAGTGCGACGCGCCGGGTCTCGCCGGGTGTACCCAATCGGAAAGGGACAGTCACGGCCGCCGATGGACGACCTAGTAGTACTCGAGACGTCAGGTCTGGCCGAGGGATGATTGCTGTTGAAGCCATACCACGCTGAACTCTGGCTAGCATGGCTTGGTGGCCGCAGAAAGGCCTGACCAGGCGATATGTGTAGGTAGGTAGTAGGGGCAGCGACTTCAAGGCAGTGTGATATCTACGTACATTGTAATACACAGCGTAGGACGCAGACAGCCGTGCCCATTCGTCAGCACGACATTCACATCCGTGATAATAAAAGGAGCCCATTATCGTTAATCGCGGATAAGCCGCGTAACCCTTCCCTGCCGGGCCCCCTACCCGTCACGCAGGCTGAAAGGTGCACCCAGACTCCTTGACGGTGGTACGCTAGTGCACGTCTAGGGGGGTCACTTTATGCTGGACACTTCGCTCGCACACTAGCAGAGTCAAGAAGTCCACACGAGAATTTCTCTCATGACTCTGGGACGCGATCGCTTGTCGTTGGGTGCGATGAGGACATGGAAATGTTTTGACATTATGACTGGCTGACTATCTACATCTCGTCACCCTCAGGCGGTGGAGAGCTCTACCTCAAACTCCTTGGTCAGGGGCCTGTCCAAGCTGAAGCTCAGCGCCCCGCTGACGGCGTCCTTGACCGCGACGGTGGCGTTGCCGGACCCGGACTCGGAACCGAGAATGGTGACCTTGGAGATGTTGACGGCGGTGCCGTAGCCGAACGACCCGGTGGCGGCGAGTTTACCGTCGGCGTAGACGAACTGCACAAAGGTGGTGGCGCCGCCCTGGTCCAGGCTGACGCCGTCGTCCAGGTACAGCTGACCTTTGGCGGTGCCGTTGGCGCCCAGCGGGATGAGGAGCTCAAAGTCCTTCTCCCGCAGCTCGGTGGTGGTCATGGCCGACTCGGTCCGCAGCGGCACGATCACACCGCCGCGGAGGAAAAGAGGGATGTCGGTGAGGTTCTGGTCCGCCAGCGTGGTGTAGCCACCGGTCGTGTTGACCCGCGCGCCCGTGTACCAGTCGTAGAAGATGTCGTCGGGAAGGTAGACGTCGACGCTGGTGCTGTTCTCCTCCGTCACAGGCGCAACGAGCAGGGCGTCGCCGTAGAAGTACTCTAGCTCCAGGCCGAAGGTCTCCTCGTCCTCCGGGTAGAAGTAGAACAAGGGGTTGAGTAGCGGCGTTCCGTCAACGGTTTGCTGATACAGCGCCGTGTAGATGTAGTCGAGCAGCCGGTAGCGGATGTCGAGGACCTTGCGGGCGGCTTCGGCGACCGAGTCCCAGCGGTAGAACTCCTGAGGAATATTTGGAACGTATCCGTTGTGGTTGCGGAAGAAGGGCTGGAAGGCACCGAGCAACGTCCAGCGGGCACAGAGCGACTCGGTCGTATTGTCGCCAAACCCACACACATCGGAGCCCACCATCGGGACCTGATAGATAGATGCAAAGGCCAGCATTGTCCGGATAGAGTAGCGGTAGTGATCCCAAAGTGACAGATTATCACCCAACCAGTGGCCCACCTTCGCGCCAGCACCAGCGAATGTCGAGCGGGTGATGATCAATGGCCTCAGCTCAGGTCGTCGCGCAAGCATGGCCTCACGGGATGCCACAGACATCATTGATCCGTACAGGTTGTGCGTGTCGTACATTGTCAGGCCGTTTTGATGAATGAGATCTGTGTTCACGGTATGGTTCGAGAGGCCTCCTTCTGCTGCGTTCCACTCTGGAAGGTAGGCGGCTTTGTTGTGGATCGCGTACTTGGGGTACAGCAGATCGCGCCCAGGGAGACCAAGCTGCTGCCCTGGCTCCTGGCGGGCACGAACACTGAGTTGCTCAGGCGTCGGCCCCCGAGGATGGCCCCGGAGCGACCCTCGGGCTTCGAGACTGCTTTCGTGAGAACTCCTGGACTCGATCTGTGCAGTTGCATTGCAGTCCGAGCCTGGTGGCTGGAAATCACAAGGCCAACCAGGCAACGGACGCGGCCACGTCCGCACAGCTGGTGGCTGAGGTGGGTTGCCGCTGGTAGCCGCTTGCTCGTAGGGGTTATCGCAGGGGAAGTTGCAGGCAAAGTTGGAGGGCTCATTCATATCGATCCACAGGGCGTCGATGTCGACCCCAGTCTCTGGATCAAAGAAAAGTGCGAACTCGTTGTCCCAGTACGCCGAGATGTTTTGGGCGAACCAGTCGGGGAACGCGGTCACACCTGGCCAGACAACGCCTTGCCAGACGGAGCCGTTGTCTCGGAGGAGGAAAATGTTATCCTCGACTCCACGGTTGAAGGCAGGGTAGTCATAGTAGGCGGTCGCTGGGTCAACTATGATAATTGCATGTCAGCATACGCCCTAAATGATACTAACCCTCTCTTTCACGAGCATCCCAACTAAATGCAGTCTGAACGCCCGATTGTGAGAATGGATCTCATCCTCTCAGGGCTTCAGCTTCAGCACTGCGCCTCAGCCCCAGCAGTCAAAGTCTTGGGGTGGTCAAAGAACAATAGCACGGAAAAGGCCACGAGTCTCGAAGGTGGCCTCCTTGCACAGACACGAGGTTGCGAGGCCATTGACCTCCGCCTTGCTTCTTTTCCCCTTCCGAATGGAGGTCTTTTCGCCTTTTTTGAAGAGAAGAAAAGAAAGAAAAGAAAAAACACTCACCCATTACAATGTAATGCTGGTCATTCTTGTGCAATTGCTCAACAAGCTGCTGCATCAAGTCGAGAGGGAACCTCTCCGGGTCGAGCGAGAAGACCCTGCGAAGCTCCATGTAGTCGATGTCAGTCCACATGGTCTCCAGGGGAATGGCGGCCTGGCTGTAGTTGTAGACAACCTCAGCAACATCGTAAACATCCTGGTAGCCGTAGCGGCACTGGTGAAAGCCGAGGCCCCAGTACGGCATCATTGCGGGCAGGCCGGCGACCTCGGCGTACTGGCGCGAGGCGTCCAGAGGCCCCGGGCCGGCGACGAAGTAGAAGTCGAAAACGCCGCCCAGCGTGTTGTACTCGAGGTACTGGCCGGCCTCGGTGCGATTGATGAAGACGTCCATGCCGTTGGAGTTGAGCAGGAAGACGCCGTGGGTGCCGGCGGCGCCGCGATGCTCGAAGTAGACAGGGTGGTTGCCGTACAGGTTAGCATCGTTGGGGATGCCGTAACTGTCCTGGGACCACAGCGTGCGGATGTAGTCGGTGGTGTTGAGGCGGAAGGGGTCCGAATGCTCGCCAAGGCCGTAGAGATTTGGGTTGTCTGGCAGGCTGGTCCGCAGGCGCAGGTATTGCGACTCGAAGACGAGGCTGGCGGCCGAGGTGTCGAATAGAACCTCGCCCGTGTCGGCGCGCGAGATGTTGAAGGAGAAGGGCGACTCGACGAAGCCGAACTTGAGGGCGGATGTGACATTGCCGCCGGAGCTGGCGGGCGGACGAGGGAAGACGGACTCGGGAACCTGGTAGACGGAGTTGGCGGCATCCTGGATCTTGACGTGGACGCGGGTGGCAGTCTCATAGGTGACCTCGAGTGTCAGATCGTCCAGGTCGTCACCGTACACGTTGCACGCAGGCCCTGCGAGTGTGAGGTCGGCGGTGAGGCCCGTGGCTGTAGCCTTCACATTGGAGGCCTGGTAACCCGGGCAAGCAGCGAGGAGGTCATCGCTGGGGGCGTCCCGGGGCCTCAAAGAGGAGGATGTTGATGCTGCTGCTGCAGACACCAGGGTGGCGAAGAGCCAGTGGAGGAGGGCTGGCTTTGCCATGGTGAGGAGAGGTGGTGATGCTTGTTCTGCCTCTGGGTCTGGCGGTGCCTAGGACTGGCGCGTACAGACTAGAGTGAGGAGACGGTCGAGTCAGATGCAGAGCAACATGAGGCCTACTTATATTGTAATTTGTTGACGCCAGACATTTTATCTAAGCGAGAGCCTGTTCGAGGTGAGCTCGTATCCACACGCGGGACTCGTAGTCGGTCTGCCGAGCGTGTCCGCATGTGCGTGGTCTGCCATTACAGGCTTACAGGCTTACAGGCTTCCCCTCATGATCCTAAGACAAGGGCACGGCTGACGGCGAATGACGACCATGTCACAGTAACAGTAGCGACGAACGTGCAGGTGAGCTGCTGCATGGTGTTAGTCTAGAATCCTAGTGGTCGGGTGCCTGGCTGCACTATGACACACTCAAGATTGACAAGACATATATTTACAAGGGGACCACTGTCAGTTCATCTCGCCGCGCCCGGCCTTGGCACGGAGAAACGGCGCATGTCCTGGGCAGGGCAGAAAGGCCGAAGACGGGGGAATAAGGGACGAGAGGCTGCTCTTGTCTGGTCATCAGGCCCGTCGTTCGTGGATCGAGGCAGCGGCGTCGAGGGCGAGGATTTGAGCGACATGAGGCCGAAGGGGCTAGTACGATTGCAGGCACCAGAGGGAGGAAAAGGGCTGGTTGTGCTGGAGCTGTTCGGGCCTGATTTGGCTCGGCGGGTGAGGTCACTGCGCTGGTGAGCTGGCGGCATGTGAGGAGTCGTGCCTCCTGCTCTTCCCTTCCTGGGATCCCCCGGCCCAGGGCGAAATCCTCCACAGTCCGCTGGCGAATTGCAGGCCGGGACGGGCCCCAATGCGGTATCTAAGTCTTGACCGTATCCCCCGCATTTTAGCATTTCCTGGGTGGGGAAATTAGGAGAGCCCACAGTCTGACAGCGCAGGCCGTTGGGCAGGCTCGAGGCAGGCTGTCGGGGCTGTCCCGGGGCTGTCAGGAGGATTCGGCACGCAGGAAATGAGCAGGGAAAAGCTTATTGTATTTTTAACCCCCGTCAACGCTCTCAACCTCACCTTTCATCCTTATGCTCACTTTCACTTCCACTCTGACTCTCATTTATGATTTGTACTCCACAGTCATGCTGTCTCTCAGGCCCGGGTGTGCCGGCGGAAATTGCTCTCCTTGGCTTTCGTGGAAGAGGTATGAAAACCCATTGCTTCTTGACAACCATACAAGACACCCGTGCATCAGTCGGGAGTGTCTCGGCCAAGACGGCGCGGCATGTAGAGTCTGGACAGACCCTAATATTTCAGAGAATAATGATATCTCCACTCAACAGGATATCAAGCCCCTAGCTTATAGGCATCATGATCCTGTCCACATCAGGGCCATAAGTCCCGTCAGCCTGCGCGACAACAACCACATTGTCACTGCCCGACCGCAGCGCGCAGTTGACCACGCTCGACCCGGGCGTCCCGTTGCCCGACGCCGTCGGCAGGAACGCCACCTTCTGCTTGACCCCGTTGCACGACACGTCCGCGTACCGCTGCGAGCTGTCGCCGTTCTGGTACTTGATGCGGATCGTGCTGGTCGTTGCCGCGCTGCTCACCACCCCGTTGAACGTCACCGTGCCCCCCGTGCTGCCGCCGATGTAACCCGCCGCCGAGCCCCCGCTGCACCCGCTGCACGTCACCGTCTTGGCCCCGTTGCTGAGGACGGCCGCCTCGCCCTCGGGCGAGCTCTCGCTCGGCCCCACCGTCCACGCCCCGCCGCTCGCCACGTTCGGGATCCAGTTGACCTGGTTGGCCATCGTGACTTTTGTCCCCGAGAACGTCAGCGGCAGCCACACGTATGTCGACGCCACCAAGTTGCTCGACACCCAGCGGTCGCCCATGTACATCGTCAGGCTGTTGGACACGGGCAGGACGTAGTTGGTCTGCGACGTGTACGTGTTGCTGCCCGCCGTGGCGAATGTTGTCCACGCCGACCAACCGGACGACAGGCTCGTCGAGTACGTGTACACGTTGTCGTTTGCATTCCATCCCGTAAGTTTCGATGCAAACAGAAAGTAGTAGCCGTTCTTCTTTACGATTGCCGGTGCTTCGTAGCTGCCAAAGGTGTAGACGGCCGACGAGACGTTGAGGTAGTCAGAGGTGAGTGCGTCGATCCGGAGGCCATTGGCGCGCTGCGAGAGGGTGATGATCAATATAACATCACAACAAACGGAGTGGGAAGAATAATGCAATGAATAAGGACAAGACTCACATCTTCCGTCAGCAGGTACGCCTTCCCATCATCATCCTGGTACAGCCCGATATCGCGCGACTGGAACCCCAGCGGCCGCCAGCTGCCAATGTAATTGTACTTGCCGCAGACCGAGTCCGAGGTTGCGGTCCCCACCTTCGCTTCGCCGTACGACGAATCGTCAATATGCAGGTACATGACATACTTGCGCGTGGACGAGTTGTAGATGACCTTGGGCCTCTCTACGACCCGGCTGGGGCCCAGGTCGCCCGACGCAGTGCGCGACAGCAGCGCGCCCACATACGTCCACGAGACGAGGTCCTTTGACGAGTAGCAGTTGACGTTCTGGAAGGCCGAACCTGTGGTCTTGTCCTCGCCGATCAGGTAGTAGGTCCCGTCAACCTCGATGACACCCGCCCCGTGCGCCTGGACGTGGGCACCCGTGTTGGTCTGATGGCAGTACGTCAGCTTAGTTTGCTTGTTCCTCATCTGCAGGGGGGGCTGTGCGGGAGTAGCTGGCTTACACCGGTCACGGTCGCGCCGGGCACGATCTGCAGGGACGCATAGGCCGCGCCTGCTGAGAGCAGCAGCGAGAGGGAGCGGAATAGGTTCACCATCGTGAGCTGAGGTAGCCGGAGCACGCTGTGTGGTGTGTATGGTAACGCCGGGCACGCGCCGCTTCTTCTTCCTGGATCTCAGGGCCTAAAGACAGACAGACAGACACACAGGCGCTCTGCCTGTCTCACCCGGGACACAATCCTCCGGCGCTCTCTCTTTATGTATTTCCCTCTCCCCTACGAGGCTCGAGCAGGTCCCACCCAGCGCATTGAAAGTGTGGCCACCCCACCGCGGTGGTGCATGTCAATACGACAATCAGGCTCATTGGCTCCGACACCCCCGAGGGGCGGAGTATAAACGTCCGAATCCAGAAGTTCGCTGCGACCCACGGGCACCCCTCGTGACCGCGTCCCTCAGGAGCAAATTCGATATTTGGGGTTCCATCGCAGTAACCGGCAGTCGCACGCCAGAAATCCGGGGTAGAGCGACGACCGTGGGAAATGGACCGGCGGGAAACAAGGAATATGTAGCAAGTGCCCTCAATTCGGTCCCGCGGGCCCATTACAAGCAGGGTTACAATGCAGTGGGGTCCCCCAGGCCATCAATCAAGTGATGGTCCTGACGATCCGGGCGGACCACACTGTCCCTGCCGAAAAATGGGATGGCAGCTGGCCCGTTCGTTACCATTGCGCCGAGGCTCGCCTTGCCCTCGGTCCCTGCTTGTCCATAAACAGGCGAGCAACATCTCGGCCGTTCTCCTGTAAAGTCTTGACGCTGTTGTTTGTAGCCTGGTGAATGTGTGAATAATTGGCCAGAACCGGGGAGCAAGAGCCGGGTGAGACCCAGCTCCTGCCCATGATGTTCGATTTATGCGCGAATCTCCGCGAGAGAGCATATGTACAAGCGAAGGCCCCGCACCACACAACAGAAATGAGCCGCTATGCCAGGCAACCAACACCAACAAAGCTTCGACGACAACGTATTGGTCGACGCACATGACCCCGACTCCCAAAAGAACGGGAAAACTAAACAATGCCTTTCCGTCACGTAAAAGGACGCCATGCGCGAATTCAGAAATCAAACCTTCCGTCCATCGTAACGAGCTGTTAGAGGTTCCGTTTTTTCCCACGTCAGTCAAGTTGCGCAGAAAGACACTTTCAGCAATGCATTAAAACGAAACCCATTTGAGGGTCTCAGTATGAATCCTTTGAGACCTGTATATACTCCGGGCCGAGACTTTGCCTTTCAGCCTCTGCAGCCACTCGCTTCCTCCTGGTAAGTTTCACTCGAAGCCTCGTCAGCGGTGAAATGGTGTGGCCCATTGGGAGCACGCCGTGGTTGCGCGCCTCCAATCCACACGCCTATTATTTGGTCATGCCATGTGTCCGAAACCTCGATAGGTGATCCACGATCTTTGGCACTGGTGGCATTGCATGGATAAGGACGCCGTCGACTTCGTCGTCGCCCGTTAATGTGGGTCATCCGTAGAGTTGCCCGGTTAGGCACACGTATTATTTGATGACTTGCTTCGCCCTGATTACATCATATCCTCAAGTTTTGCCATTGGATGAGTTGAACCTATTGGCGTGGCACTTGTGATGCCCTTCAAGTGCGGGGGTAAGGATCACCGGGCAGGCTTGCCCTTCGGAGTGTTGTATCGAGCTTGTAAGTCAAGACCCGGGCGGCTCGTAGACGGAGAGATGGTGCGTACTTGGTCCGATGAAGGAACATGAAAGCCCCGGGTCGGAGGACCTCGCACCATGCCATCCATCGGCCGCAACGGCTGTTCTGAGCCCAGCGGCCGTGGGTGGTATCTCCGATCGAGTCTCAGATCTGGAGCGGGATCCGCATGGTGTGGACTGATGTTTTGCCCACCTGTAGGCCTGACCAGCGAAGACCCAAAGACATGGAGACCCATGGGGTCATCCGCGGCGGGAAACGTATTCTGGGGTGCCGCCTGCGCGACCACAACTCGGCCATTCTTCTAGTCGTCCGTGTCCATTCGGTCGTGCATCGCGGTTGACGTGGCCACTACGATCGAGTTTGGATCATGATCGTCGTCTTCGATGTTGTCTTCGATGTTGTCTTCGATGTTGTCTTCGATATTGTCTTCGGATTTATCGCCCATCGCAATGTCATCCAGCTTGTCCGCCTTCTCCTCCAGCTTTCCACCGTCCGAGATGAAGGAGCTGTTGACGATGGAGTCACGTCGGTCCATGTCTCCATTGCCGGCATTCTGTGTGGAGAACCTGTATCCTCCATTTTCATCCCGCTCGATGATGGCTTCGTCCAGAGCCCATTTGGCTAGCATGGGGTCGACACCAAGTCTGATGCCATCTCCCTTCTCCATGTGGCGACCTACATGCTCAGTCCACTCGTCCCAGGCGATGTGGCCCTCAAATTCCTTCTGGCAGTCTGGCTTGGGACAGGAAACCTGTTGAGGCGGCTCCCGGCGCGTGACGAGGCAAGATTGCTGCAATTCCTTGACATGATTGTCCCACTCAGAATTCAGCTTGCTGTCGACTTTTGTCAATGCTTTCTTGATTGCGAACGGGGCGTGCATCCTCCTCAGATGTTGTGTAAAGAGATCTTTTCGGTTGAATTCGTTGCCTTTGCCCTCGGCGGCACTGGATGGGCACTCCGAGCAGCGGTAGTATGTAAGACACAGGTGTTGGGAGGCAATGTGTCTCTTCCATTCATTCTTGGAGCCGAAGGTGCTGGTGCATCCAGCAAAGGAGAACGCACAGGGAAATGGCCGGGTGTGAGCAGCCGCGATGTGTTTGCGCAGCGACGAGGAATCCTTGAAAGGAGCGTGGCTGCAGTGGCTGCACCGGGTATCCTGCTTCGGCTGCGCCTTTGCAAGAGGTTTTCGGGCCGGCGGTGTCGGCTTCGGTTTTGAGGCAGAGCCGTTGAGATCTATGGAGTAGTGAACATCTTCCATCCCGGACTCATTGGCACCGTTTGAAGATGGCGAATCCTGTTGATGAGGGTTGGAAACGGCACTTGCCGCCCCATCGCTCATGTGCCTGACGTGACTCAGTGCTTTGAGCTGTTCGGCTGCCTCCTTCATCTCGGCTGAGTCTTCGCCGTCGTCTCTGGCCGAGGCTGTGGTCGCTATCAGGCTCGCTGACGGGGCTGAGCTGGGAAGGGGGTTCCTAGTCGGCGGCTCTTGCCGCATTGGCAGATCCGAGTAGCTGGACGCCTGCTGGGCTATCGCCTCGTGCCGTCTCTTGCTGGCCGGGCTGCTTGCGGCTGCCTCTCTGGCCTCGAGCAGGATGCGGCCATCTTCCACTGCCTTGTGGTTGACAGGTGGTACAGGTGTCGACTTGACAAGGCCATTGTACAGCTCCATCATGTTGTGAGAATTGATGTAGCCCAAGAAGCAACAAACCTTGTCGTGTTGGAAAATGTTCCATATGGACTGGGGCATGGAGATCAAGAGCATGGTTGGGGGCCCAAGAAACATGCCCTCCATGGTTATCTTGGACGCAATGGGCGGCTTCTTCTGCAGCCACTGATTGTAGAACATCATTTCTGGATTCGCGTCGCCAACAAAAGTGGTACAGACAAGCACTCTGGCCTCGTCAAAAGTAAGGTCAGGTAATGGGCCGGATCCAGAGGCATCTTTGGTCTGTGTGTCATGGGCGGCGCGCGGGCGAATAGGTGCCAGGGTCAGGCTCTGGGTCTTGCCCGGGGTGAGGGTGAAGAAAGTCGGCGTCCTCTCGGGAGGCGGCTTTCCTGCCCCGCCATTGCTTAGTTTCGCGGTCAAGTCATCATGCCTACGGTGCATAATTTCGTCGTATAGACGCTGTACGGGAAACGGCCTCCCGGAGCTGAGCTTATGAAGGGAATCAACCAGGTGCGATGTGAAGGAGCGTGTGTGGTACTCGGCATCCCTCTGACCGGGGCTGTATGCTGCAATAGCCTGCTTTACTCCATGGCTACCAGCCACTGGAGCATCGTGGATGGCACACGTGTCCAGCAGGAGCAGGATGTCAGATGAAGCATCCTCGAAAAGGCACCGTACGCCGCTCCATTTGAGCTTGCAGGCATCCTCTCTGGTATTGCTACATAGCGTGGTCAGTCTGCTGGACGGGAGGTTTGCACTGGCACGGCTACACGGCACATCTCGGTACGAAATCACTCACCTTGCCCAGTGCAGCTGCTTGTCGGCGCCGACATAGCCGTGGCCAGCATAGTAGATGATCAGGAGGTGGTCGCTCCTAGCGTTGTCCATAAAAGCGGCCATCTGGACACCGAGCTTGATGCTGGGGTTCGGCACGGTAGGTATTGTCCACTTGTCGGTATGGTAGTTGTACTTCTCACGGAAGACCTTCTCCAGGGCAACCAGCTCGTGCTCCACAGACGTGTCCTCCTCCCAGCGCAGGAGCAGGACAGAGGCGCTGGTGTAGGAGGGCGCCTTCTCCATGTTGTGGTACATGTTCATGGCAGCATCCTGCAGGTGGCGGGCAAAGGACTCGAAGTCATGGCGCTCAGCGGCGTGGGCCTGAGCCTGGGCATGTTCCTGCTGCACGGAATATGGTTGGCGGGTCTGTACGTGAAGGTTTCGCGGTCAGCCTGGAAACGTACGCGTATTAGGGGTCGAGGCAAATAAATTGATTCAAGGGCTCACCTGCTCTGGGCTATACTGAGCCTGCTGGGGTGTGGTCGCAGGGGTAGGAACCGTGGCGGCGGCGGCGGCAGTTGCTGTAGCAGTGGGAATAGGGGCAGGTTCTGGGACCTTGGGCGCAAGCCTACGTCGCTTGTTGGGAGGATCCATTTCGAGCTGCGCCGGGGTGGGCTGGACTTGGGCCAGGCTGGTGTTCAAGGCGAATTGCACGGCTTTGACCCGGGCTGGGAATTATTCGAACACCATGGAACAAAGTGGTTTTGGCGGCGGAAGGGACGAAAGGGCGAGGCGGGGGGGGAGGTGTTTGTGGTTTGTGGTTGTGGTTGTGGTTGTGTGTTTGCCGTGGTGGACAGGCAAATTGTGGTCGAGGGTTGGGTAAGGCTGGGGCGGACAGAAGGGGGCGGCAGCGGGAGAAAAGAAAGAGGGAGGGAGGGCTGAAGCCTCGTGGGCGGTGGGCGAGCAGGGCGAGGCGGGCAGCCCTTTCAGAAGTGGAAAGCGGAGTAAGGCACTGCACTGCTCTGCTTAGACCTACCTGGGCAGCTGGGGTAGGTAGCTGGTAGATAGCTGCTGCATGGGCCAGATGGGGGCAGGAGAGATGCTGAGAGGTGAGGACTTGAGGAGGTGAGGAGTCGGCAGCGCAGCCCGGTGGGAACAGTGACCCACCTGCCCAGCCTCTCCACCATTCAGCAACGGCCACAGGCGGGCGGCACGCTGACCACGCCGGTCTAGTGGAGGGGGGAGCTTGGAGCTTGTGCTGCGGTGGCTGCGGGTGCACGACAGCCTTGTATCTCTACTTCGGACAACGCGCATGAGAGCTCGCACTCGCAAGTCACTCGACCTACCCCCTCCTCAGTGGTGCAATCCAATAAGACGAGGCCACCAACCCCTCGGGCCAATCATGTCAGGCCTGGCTCTTAGGTGCAGCAATTTGCGTTTGTGGTCCTCACATCAGGCTTCGCCTTCTTCTTCTCCTCACTTTCTGGCCCTGCCACCCGTCTCGCCTCTCGCTTCTTCCCCCCGCTCTCCTCTCCTCTCGGGCTCCGCTCTCCCTGTCTCTCCCGCTCTCCCTCGTTTCTGTTCTTGTGTGTCTCTTGTGTGTCTCTCTGCTCGGGCTTCACGATTGGGATCCCGGCGCCCCAATCAAGAGCGAGACCAGGCCACGACTGCATCATATTCTCGACACGCCTAGCCCTCCCCTCACCTGCGCCATGGGCGGGCCACGTCAATCCCAAGATCCCAAGGTTCCGAGGTCCCAATCAGAGTCCCACTGCCTGGGCTGCTGGGCTCTTCTCCCGTCTGTCCTCTTATGTTTTGCCAGCTCCCGAAACTAAAATGTCATGGTAAATCAAAATGCCGCCCTTCCACGGCTACCGTCATGTCAATAGCCGCTCAGGGTATTTTCCCCAGGGTGGGGGGACTCCCGCCACACAGACGCACCACCCAGCCAATCAATGAAAAGCCGTAGCCTGTCGCACTCGCACATCAGACTAGGTAGTTAGACTGCACATCGTGCTTGCATTCTCAGCACATAGTCAGCCGTTCCAAGGCCTGCCTCGGCCTCGCTTTTAACCTGCCAGCCTGCGTAATCGCCCATTTCCCGCCACCTTCATCGTCCCTGCCCCAAACACCAATGACAGGCGCGCAACCCCAGCAGCTGGTACTAGCCACACAAGCCCCCCAGGACGCACCTCTTATCATTTCATGATCCTGCCTGCCGCTGTGTCTTGTGAATTGAAACAAGGTCGCCATCGTGCGACATGTTCCATTCCCAGGCATGATAACGTAAGACATGACCGCCGCCTCGGGCCATCATTCTCGGACCATCATCATCTTGGTCCCGCCAGGATGGCCCGCCATTGCACTACCATGCCTGCGGTCGCGTTGGTCATGGCGCACATTTACATCATTGGCAATTGGGAGTAGCATCGCCTGTAAGCAATCAGAATTAAGGCAAGCGTAAGCAGAAGCACGAAAGAGGAAGGCTGAAGGGCTGCCCAATATAAACGCGTAGAGTACTACATTGGTAACACCAAATATGTACCTGAGCACACATTGAGCAACCAGGCCAATGTTACCAGGCCACAAACAGTCGGGGTCGTAGAGAAGCAAAAACTACTATCCCTGCCTCTAAACTTGCAGATGTGCTTGTCATCGACACGAATACTGCTGCACAAAAGCAAAACAACTCGCTAGACCAGAACCTAGGAGCTGGCCTCCTCAATGGTAATTGTCATTTGTACGCCTGGTTTGATCGGCGTCAGCCACCAACGTACCTAGGTATGTGGTCGTGGTACTCGAACGGCCGAAAGTGACACGGTCCTCTGCCTTAGCTACCCGTATACTGACATGCAATGGTCTTAGGGTGTTGATAATCATTGAGAAGTCGAAGCAGCAGTATGAACCGGGCGTCCAGTCTGACTGGCCATACTATTCTCTTTTTATTTCTTCCATACTGCGGACAATGATGTGCCTGTCTACTAAGGCTTGATTCGACCTTCCAACACTCTCATAGACTATGTCCAACCCACCTTCATAAACTAACACAATCCATTCGCACAGGCTTGAAATTGGTTGCACCGTTGAACACAAGAGAGAATCCATGTGTACGTAAACGCCTTAAACATTTCACGCGCTTATTTACGCTGGCTGTTGACGATGGTCCAGCCCATTAGACTGGATACTCAGCAAGTTGAATGAGAACAGGTGCGTGGCTCTACTTTGCTAATTAAGGCAGCAGATGCCATATGCGTAGTGTGTCACCGGATGGCGTGGTCAAAGTCAACTTCATGACACTTGCGATTTTGCCCCGCTCTCAAATTGTCGGGATTCCTTGTTGAATACAACTGGGTGTAGCTTTCTTCCAATGTCAATATTGTCAAACAGGTGTCCAACAAGCCAATCGAATGCAAAGTCTTCCATCGCAGGCATTGAATATTGATACGCCACAATAACCCATTAAGGCTACAATCTCCCGGCTATAATGGGTACCTAGGTATCATGCAGGAGAAAATGGCCCTCACCCACATTCAGTATTACATGTCAGTGGGTCGACGGAAGGGCTCATAATTACACGCGCGTCTGGGTTTCGCGAATGCTACGTGCCGTCACATCAACCTCTTCCGGAAAGCTCCCACTCAACAGCCGCAGGGAATAGCCGTTCAAAGCTAAAAGAGAGCTATGGCGGCGGGTGATCGTCAATTTCCCTCTCTCGCTCCCCTCGGCGTTTGGGGCTGCGGGGAAAGCTGCCCGGTACTCGCTACCTCCATGTGCTATATAGTCCAACAAATTAGACTTTGGCGTTGCTGCAACTGCCTGTATTATTCGGCTGGGCCAGTGGTTTGTGCTCTTCTTAAAAGCGAACCATTTCTCTCCCACATGCGTCCAGTCTCGTCGTTTCGCTCCCATCGCTTCACCAAAGTGCACTCACTCCTTGTCGACTTGCACAGTCCAGGCTTCAACATATCAAATTCGCCATGGCATCTACAAGCGATGAGATAGAGGGCAAGGCCCCCGAAATCGCTCATGAGGACGTTGCCAAGCCACAGGCAGTGACGTGGGATAGCGAGACGGAGAAGAAGCTGAGACGCAAATGTGACCGTCACGTATTGCCGTGCATCACTCTCCTCTTCTTCATGTCCTTCCTCGATAGGACGAACATTGGTGAGTATCGCCTCTTCTTTTGCAATATCATGCTGGTAGCACCACCGGTACACTAAACAGAAGTAACAGGCAATGCGAGAATCCAGGGAATGGTGGAAGATCTCAACATGACGGGCCATGACTACAACATAGCGCTATTCATATTCTTTATACCATATATACTTTTCGAGGTTCCCAGCAATATCATTATTAAGCGGGTTGCACCTTCGACGTGGCTTAGTATTATCATGGTAAATTCTTCGCAATCCGTGTCCGAAATTTTCGGATGTAAAATCGAGAAAGCTGACCCGTCCAGGTATTATGGGGTATCGCTACCGTTGGCCAAGGGCTGGTCAGGAACGTTGGCGGCCTAATTGCCTGTCGATTTCTGTTAGGCCTCTTTGAGGCTGGCGTCTTCCCTGGTAATTATGAAGCCCCGATGTGTGTGCTCACGTACGTGGTCAAAGGCTAACCGCAGGAAGGATGTAAGCAGCTTCAGGATACAATCGTAACCCCTTTGAGAACAAACAAATCCTATATCTATAGCCTGTAGCTCAAAGGCCTGTCAGGTTGCAGATTTTGAGATGGGCTTTAGGGCATACTGTGGCCTGCTCCTGCCTTATTCCAACCGAAATTTCTCCCTTGGTGCTTTATTTGCTAACTCCTATTGCTGTAAGGTGTTTATCTAATCAGCATGTACTACCCTCGATTCGAGCTGCAATGGCGTCTCTCGCTGTTCTTCTCTGCGAGCATCATGGCAGGCGCGGTCTCTGGCCTACTCGCCTATGCTATTGCCAACATGCGCGACGTCGGGGGTTACAACGCGTGGAGATGGTGCGTCTCCATCACTTTTCCCTGTTAGCTCCCGTAGTGATCGCTCACGCTTATGACACATGAACAGGATCTTCATTATCGAAGGGCTGGCGACGGTGGTCATCGGAGCCGCATCAAAATTCTTCACTGCGGACTGGCCTGAGACCGCGAAGTTCCTCAATGATGACGAGCGAAAGATCCTGATCGCTCGACTAGCACAAGACAGGGGCGAGGCGAAAATGGATCGCTTGGATAAAAGAGCGGGAAAGCGTATCTTCAGTGATTGGAAGATTTATTGTGGTGTTCTAATGTATTTCGGGTAAGCAACCTTCGGAGCACAATTTCGCCTTCCCAATCCTGGACCTCCGCTCAATCCTAAACTACTGCCAAAACTTTTATCTCTGCCCTCCAAGTTGTACTTCAATGGAAGCTGCGCGCAGAAGATGTTACTCTCACCTTCTCTTACTTGGAAACTGTATCATAGTCAACATTCAGCTAACCATAAGCCTTGAATCTTACAGCATAGTGAACACTGGGTATAGTGGATCAGTAAGGTTTCTATCCTGGCTCATGGGCCCACAGGTACTAATCAGCACACAGTTCTTTATCCCAACAATCATCCAACAGCTAGGATACAGAGCTGAAGAGGCCCAGGTCCGCAGTATCCCTATCTTCGCCGTTGCCACCGTTTGTTGTATTACAACTGCCTACCTAACTGATCGAATGCGACACCGGTACACCTTCACCATAGTCGGTGTGGTGGTTGCAAGCATTGGCTACATCCTTCTCCTCTGTCAGCACCGCGTCTCTGTTGGGGTACAGTACTTCGCTCTCTTCCTCGTTGTCAGCGGCGGCTACATCACTCAGCCGGTCACTTTGACGTGGCTGCAGAACAATGTCAGCGGGCACTACAAGCGGTCGGTCGCTGCAGCTATGCAGGTTGGCTTTGGAAACTGCGGAGGCATCGTCGCCAGCAACATTTACTTTCAGGCAGAAGCACCTGAATACTGGACTGGCTATGGTGTGAGCCTTGGACTTGTGTGGATATGTGGCGCCGCGTGTACGGCTTTGTTCTTCGGTGTGCGGAGGGAAAACAAGAAGAGAGACCGAGGCGAGAGGGACTGGAGATTAGACGAGCCTGATAAAGATAACATGGGGGACGACCACCCAGAGTGGAGGTTCACCATCTGATGGAACTGTCAACAAGCACTAGTATGAGCAGCGCGTAATTATCGGAAATTCGACTCCTATAGCAAATTCTGGGGAATGGATACATTATGTGTAAATGTGAACATCGAGCGCATTCTACAAATTTATTCTTGCCCATAATGTGATAAGAAATGTAGTTGTAGAATAAAATAAACATGGGTAGAATTCTGCTTCGAAGTGGTACTCATCACCAATACTTGTTGACAATATAAATTTCAGAATCATCATCTCTATATCTGACTAAAGAGTCGATATCAAGTGAAATTTCAGTGTACTTTCGCGAAGCTGTGTTGAGAGACCACTTGCCTTTATGACATGCTTCAAATGTTTTCTCTAAGTCACCCGGAAGAAGACTGGATGCTACTTGCCTTCTCTGTTATGTAAACAACTGTTCGTCTACGCGCCCCGTGGAATTTCCAGCAAGGTCTGTATTGCAAAATGATCTCGGAGTTAATACCTTCAAGCACCAGCACGGCGTGGTTTATGGTTCGGAGATTCTAGTCTGATAGTTCCGGGGTTGTCGCATAAGTGGTTTCGTTCTTAATCCGTATACGTGCTCTTTTCAAGCCGTAGGCGGTCCCTTCATACAGTAGTAAACACTCAAAGACCCAGCGTTAGATAGGTATACTATGCCGATAAAGATAGATCTGTAAATACGTTCGTGACGGTTGTCACATAGGCCCGTGAATCCCATCGAACGTATCTGTCTCGAGATAACCTAAAAGGCCTTTTAAATTATCTGGGTCAATATCATTTACATGTTCTCAAAACATTCGCCTTGGACTCCAGCGTTCATTCAAGACCCGACGTAGATCTTGAGCCTGATATTCGCTCCGCTGTGAATCCACTGAGACGGTTTTATAGAATTACTGCTTGCAAATTCCACCGCTCGGCCAAAAGACCATAATAACCAATCAACGTATTGGTTATCTCAAGCAGCATATAAGTGCCGTACCGTCACATCCACCATCGTTGCCAATGGGTCTTTGAGTTCTACTGGGAAGTCTTACATTCGGGCTGATCCACGTCTCTGTCTCGCACAAAGTGCTACATTTTTCTCCACATCAGGGGAGATTTATCGGGATTACTAGATAGCGCATTTGTTCTCCACACCTCCTGCAAGTCCATCGGACTCTTATCTCGATGGCTGTCTGCCGTTTCTCTCCTCCATACCCCCAAATCGATTTCCCCAGCTTTTAGCGGCATGTAACCGGCTGCCGCCTATCTCGGAGGTAGCCACACGGGGACAATCATGCCCACATGACGTGTGACTTGGCGACGACGACTGGCCTCTTATCTGACCCAGGTCACCTTGCAAGATTGGCTTGAACTCAACTGGCAGTTGTTGCTGACTCCTACCGGCAAAAGACCATAAAACGACCATTCCGCTTGCCGCAGCTGACAATAACGAAGGCCGTTCAACACATGCTTTCTTAGCGATGCTTTGATCTACTCCTCCCTTCCAGCACTCGAGCACAAGTTAGCTTATTAGATAATCAAGATGCACATTTCAAAACCAGTCCTCTATGGACTATTCTTCCTCGTCTCCCTCATATCCCTCGTGGTTGCTCGCCTCATCACAAGGACTCGCCGAGCAAAACTGCGTCCATCTCTCCAGAGGGACCACGAGAAATCCGGCACAGGAACACCTGAGAAAAAGATTCCTGGACAATGGTCCCCTAGCAGCTTTCGGACTCCTAAGCCACCTCCCTATCCGGACTGGTCCATGGAGACAACTAAGCCCCTTCCATACCGGGCATTTCGCTATGGGCCAAAATATAACGTCACCATGGGTCTGCGCACCGTCAAGTTTGACGACTGGATCCAGCTTGACAGCCACTACCCGCGTTATCACGCCGATAAGGCCCGTCGGATCGCAGAGCGAGGCGCAAAGTGCTGCCTCACCATGCCGGAGGCCTACCCTGCAGCTGTAGAGCTGCTTGAGGAGTTGACCGAGTACCTGCCCGCACGGTATCCCGCGCTCTATAAGCGTACGGATGTTGGTCTCGATAATCTCTGGTCCGGCGAGAAGCTCAACATCGTCGAGCGGCCCCTGAAGGAAGATCCCATACAGATGTGCGCAAGGCTTGTCCAGGACGACCTGGCCCTGATGTTCGAGAAGCCGGACGGCCAGTACTACCTGCTCTCCGGCGCTATCCTCCTCCCTGGCTTCTGGCGCCTGCAGGACAAGGTCGGGATGCCTTTGTCGGAGATCCACACCTCGGGCGACGTGCCGCAGTTCAAGGAGAAACTGGAGCGCGGCATGATGAGCTTCTTCAGGAGATTGAAGTGCGAGGACATTTACGCGCGGAACAACTATTTCATCCAGGTCGACGACGACCTCGCGTGGAGCTGGAGTATCGGGTCCGAGGACAGCCCAGCCATCAGCTGGGACACGGCGCAGAAGGACCGGGCCGTCGAGCATCACATGTTCCGGTCGGAGAGGCAGACCCTGAGAAGGCTCCCGAGGACCGGGGCTGTCGTGTTCACGATCAGGACTTACTTCCACCCTGTTACCGATATCGCGCAGGAAAACCACATGCCCGGAAAGCTGGCGAGCGCTGTGCGCAGCTGGGGTTCGGATGTTAGGAGGTATAAGGGTGCGGAGAAGTATGAGAGTGTTCTTCTTGAATATTTGGACAGAGAGCATCAGAAGCAGCTTGGTCGGGGTCTTGATGTTCCGAAAGATGAGGATGCCAACCAATATCCGTGGTAATTGTCCGAGTTCATCAGTCGTTGCAATTAGCAATTAGCGATTCGAGGCACGCGGCTACTTTTTATGGAGTATGATGCCCTGTTCCACAACTTCGATGCGGCTATTACGAGATCTTTCTACATGGTCCGCCTTGCTTGGTGTCCAGAGTCAAGTGCAATTCTGAAAGCTTCAGCTCGTTGCTAAATGTATGCTAGAAGAGTTGGACACTATCCTCTGTGCCCGACTCGAGATTCCAGCTGCAGGTATGATCGGCAATCAGGCAGCCAGGTGCACCATAACTGCCGAGCTCTGGAAGATTGTAATGTTGACCTGCCCGTTCTCCACGGCCAATATCTCAGTATCGTTCCTGACACCTGTGACCTCCTTACCCAGACTCTCATACGTCCACTGACTCCCCCCGTACGTGATCGTATCAGCACTTGCCCCGGCTCCCAGCGGGCTACTCAACAAGTCCACCGTCACACTGGTGACGCCGTCTGGCAGCCCAACTGTGATGGTCTGGCTTGCCCTTTCCGTCGTGGAGCTCGAGCTGTTCCAGTAGTCCAAGTTCACGAAGGCCAGCCTCTTGGGTACATCATCCTCGAAGGTCACATACCCAGCGAAGTTACCAGTGGTCTCGCCCATGATGTCCAGTTGCGACACGCGGGATTTGCCGCTGCTGCCGACAAAGTCCGTCACGAACGGTTGCGCGTAGTAGGGGGCGAACACCTGCGGCTGGGAGTCGCGCGAGGCGACGGGCAGCCATAGGTCGTAGCCGGCGTGCATGATTTGCTGGAAGTTGAAGCGGGCGATGCCTATGCTCAGGCTGTACAGCTGGAAGTCGACCTGCCAGAGTGCCGAGCCGAGGACGGATTGATACGAGTAGTCATGGGTTGGGTTTAAAGAGTTGCCTATTTCCGACATGATGTAAGGAATGTCGGGTTTGTTCTCCTTAAGCCAGTCGATGGCGGGCCTCAAAAGATCCAAGCGGCCACTTATGGCGCTGTGCGACATCAGGCCAGTCGCGAGATCTGCGGCAGTGAGGCAGCAGTCCGTCTGATAGTAGTGGTGTGCCACAGTTTTCACGATGCCATCATCGTCGATTCCGAGGCCGAAGCCTGTAGGTACATCGAGGATGTAAGCATCCCCAAGGTCAAAGTGGGCACTGACGTCGAAAGCCTGAAAGAAAGGCTCGGATGGGATATCCACGGCGTCAATAATGGCGGCTGCGTAGGCCGTGAAGTTGCCAACATAAGATTCGTTGTCCTGCTTGCCTTGATAGGTCGGTGGCCCCAGGCCGCCTGAAGGATAGAGGTCGGGCTCGTTCCCAGGCTCAAAGGAGTGAATTCTGTCGATGCCGATGTGCTCTGCCGCGGTTGTGACCCAAAGGACAGTCTCGTTTATATCCGTAATAGCGAGAGGGGTCTGGATGATATACAACGCATCGGGGAAATTAAGGCAAAGGTCCCAATACGATGGGCCGATCGTTGTCCCTCCAACATCCTGATAGTTGTCGACCTCGGCCCGGGGCTCAGCTGGTGTAGTCTGGTTCTCGAGGTAGTATGCATAATCGGCACTGCAGACAAGGTGGTCAACGACGCTCGTAAATATTTCAACAGAGAAATAAGCAGTTCTACCTCGTGCCACCAAGTCTGATCAAGGGCTTGCCACCTGTGCGCTTTGTGATCTCGGCAATGAGATTCTGGGAGAAGACGTTCGGGTTCCCATCCAGATCTAGCGCATAGTTCCAGAGAGAGGCTTGCTCGAACGCAAATCCCGCGAAATCGGGGTCGATGATGCCTGACGCGTCGGCTGGCACACCTGATGGGACTGACACATAAGGAGACGCTGCAGTACAGGCTGCGAGCCACCCGATCAAGTGCTGCATGTATCGAGGCATTATTGCAGTTACAATGTCGACTGTCCTGGAGCAGACTGTCCCTTCTGCAAAATCTGTCGACGTTATGAGAGGCTTTTGAGAAGCCAACGCCAAAGCACTCTCCAGTGGCCACATGATGCGGTTGCCCAGGTGACTCCTCAAATTAGTTGGACAACTCCTCACAATCTCTGTATGCAATAACCGCTTTCACGCTGTCGCATCCGTTGGCTGCGTCTTCACATATGCAGCTTACCTTGGCCGGCTGTTGTGCTTGTTAGGTGTGAAGACCAATAAGGTTTAATTGCAGTCACGTTTCTACTCGGGTCATGAGGGGTCCGTTCATTCAATAGTCACCACTGCACGTCTACCAAGATGGTTGTCTGACCCTCTGCAGAAAAGGAACGTCTGCACATGTGTCCAAGCTCAAGGTGGGCCAGAACCCTACCCCCAATGTCATGGCTGGCATCATGGCCCTCTAGATCGGCAATGATCTGAGCCATGATTGCGTTGCCTCTCCGTGACCAAGATGGGGGTTCGGGGGTTCTGCGTAGATGAATTAGACCCACAAGTACCGGGTCCAGCCTTTCCCCGCAGGTCGGCAGGGTCGGTCAACCGCAAGTACTATTGCGTACGTCACGCAGAAGCAGGGGTGGGCCGAGGGGACGCGTTTTGTGTGATGAGATGTTTCCTGTATTTCTGTGAGGTTGGAGCGTTCATGGAAGGTCAGGTACACTTCCTTGGATCGTAGCGTAGATGCGAATTGTACAAGTTGAGGTACCTAGGTGGTTAATGAATTTGATCGACGACTACATGTCCGGATGCTACCTAGACAAGCCCCCTGATGCTGCTTGGCAGTAGTACAAAGAAACGGTGTGCTCGATCAACAGGGCAGTGCTATTTACTTGGCAAGTACTCTAATCCATCTGAGTGACCGGAGGCTTGATACATCACTGCGTATCCTCTTCGTTCGGCCATTCGAAAGAGTCTTAAGGCTGCCCCATTAACATACCCCACATCTGTCGGGCATGGCTGGGCAAGTACTTCAAATACGTGAACATTGTTACGAGGGCCTGCAGTGAGAGCCACAATTTATATGTGGATCGATGGTGAGTGCACGTCAGTTGGCAGCAACTAGATTATCACGAGATCTATTGAACTGAAAATGCGAATGCGCTATTGCTGATTCGAAGACCGATGGACAATCTACGACAACGATTTCTCGTGGAGTGTCCCGACAGAGAGTCATGTTGGTGAATCTGAGTTGTGGTAAAATTGGTATTCTTTGAGCGGAGTAGTGTGCCTTTTCTCATTCATATGCGCGTCAAAACGTCGCGTGCTTCTCTTCCAGGGATAGTTTTGGTAATACATTTTTACTGATGGTTTCTCTATAGATCAGTCGCGCCCTGGGTACAATATTTAAGCCTTATTAGATGTATTTGCCGTGTAGCTATTTTATAACTGTTTCGCGTTGCACATGGTGCAGAAGTCGATCTATGATTTAGATATAAAGGCAATTGTTGCGTCTGGTGAAGATGAGAGAGAGGATATTACATATCCAGTATCAGCTTGACATTTGTCCAAACAGGACCAGATTGCTACATAGTTGACATGAATATTGAAACTGCTCGAAGCTCTGATTTTGGATTTGGTGGCTCATCCCGGCTATAGCTGTTCCCAGGGACATTGACCGCCCACTGGATCGATCCATCTATCCAGCCTCAGCAGCTTTAGTATCAAGTGACAATTTGAAATAAATCGGGAACAGAAGGGACCAACCGCGGCTGCTCCGCCTAATCGAACACAATCAAGGCTCAGGATACACCATTTCCTGATTATTTCTCAACACATGCAACAGCACTCCAACAGACGTGTAGAATGTCCATATGATTTATTGTCTTAAGGCGATTGATAGCCGCACACGTTCCGATGAACGTACTTACTAGAAGTCCTTGGATACACTCATGAATTCGACAACTCCCACTCCGTCGGTTCAATGTCCCCTCCTCCCCGGGCCGCCCCTCAAGTCCCCACGCTCAACAGAGACAAGGCAGATGCAGCGACTGGTAGTTGCTGCAGGTGACCCCAGACGGTGAAGCACTTCCTGTTTGCAGGTAGACCTGCCAGTAGTTCCCGTCCAGTTGGCAAGCGAGGAAGTTGAGTTCTGCCCAAACAAACAGTAATAAGCCCGTCAGTGCATGTTTTCGCGTCAGTTTGAGGTGAGGTCAGAAACTCACGTCGCCCCCATGTGCTGCTCTGCGCTGTAATAATCGTGTCGCCCTCCAGAGCCCACGCGCTCGTCGACGCCGCCGTGCCGAACGTCAGAGTCTTGTATGAGGTGCTATCACTGCCCACGTTGAGGTAAAGGCTCGTATTGGCGGACTGAACTGTGGTCTGGTCAGCGGAACCTCTCTTACTTCACAGGCACCGGCTTGTTCTTTCCCGAGCCACTTACTGCTGCCGTTGATATTGAAAAATTCGGACGAGGCCTCGGGTCCCATGACTGCAAGGGAGGCTGCCTCAGAGGAAAAGTCAGCCACGGCTGTTCATCGATTGTACCTCCCAGGTACTGGAGTGGGTTATGAACTTGCCATTCTTGGGATACGACTGCAGGTAGAAGTGATAGATGGGATCCTGCACGGCGCGGATCTGCTCTGGCTTAGCCAGGGCACCCGCGTAAGCCAGGATGTATGCGGCGAAGATGGAAGACAACATAATGTGAATCCAACTATCTAGACAGGCGTTGCTCGGCCGTCACGCTGCGTATCGATCACTGCCTCCATATAGGTTGACAAGTGCAGGCAGTCGAGGTTTTATGACAAGTTCCTAATATACAGTACTCACTTGCCTAGGGTCGCGATTGGGCGGAATTCGTGTATACGTAAACCCTTCTTCATTTTCCGGAGCGTTGGTGTTCCGGGTAAATTGAAGGGCAGACAGTACGGAGGCACACGTCCGAGTCCGGAACGACACTTCCCAGTCCCGTACTGAAAGACATAGTCCAATTGTGCAATAACAAAGTATCAATTCGCTCATATTCTAATAGACGTCACGCTCGAACCTATAAGTACACTGAGATATGTTACAGTCTAGAGCCCGGACAGTTTTGCCAACCAACCCGGCCTTTTGCTTTTTGTGTCGGAATGTAAGTCTGGTCCAGTCTAGTAAGATAAGAAAATCCGGTCGCTCATATGGTATCACGAAAGACATCGAAGCCGCCACCAATAATACATGGTACAAAGGAAAGATCACAGGGCAGAGCTTCCCATGACAAGAATGAGCAGCATCCCGTTGAGGGCACAGATTGTCGCGAACGTTACCGCCACGACCGCCTTGTTGCCGACGCCCAAGGAGTCCCACCGCGCCATGGTCAGCGCCAGTGCAGTGCATGCGCAGCCCAGCGAAACGACACTGCCTATCGTCACGCCCGCGTCAACCTCAACCCGCAGCTTGTGCCGCCCGGTGAGCATGAGGACAGTCGAGATGCCCAGTAGCAGGAACGACATGGCGTACAGGCCGCTCGTGACCATGAACATGACTCGGTCCTTGTACATAGCCATGCGCTGGTCGTTGACAGATGGCAACGTGGCCCAGTGGGTCTCATAACCAGCAGGGAACTCCTCGGAACTCGCGTAGCCCACATCTGCCTCGAGATCAAGATCGCCGTCGGCGTCGTCCTCACCATCCGTCCCAACTGCGGTATGGGAATCACTTCCACTGCTCTGGAGCTGCCGGGCTCCGTGGCTCGCGAAGTAGCCGTCCTGGGGCGGAGAGCTGCTGCTGCTGGTGGCGCCATAGCTGGCATCGCTGCTATGTCTGCTCAAAAGAGATTGGCGCTCCCGCCCGCGAACTTGGACCCATGAGCGGGCCTTCGAGAATGGTGCTGCGATGGCATTGACCAGGGCCTTCAAATCTGCGCCATAGTCGGTCTCTTCGTCAGGGTTGATATATAACACGTATTCGTCGCCAGCGTCCCCATTTTCACTTCCGTTTTCATATTCATTCCAGTACCCGGCTTGACGATTATAAGAGTTGAATGTGTGAGTTTCGGGTGGTCCAGCGTGGATCGTGACTCGCCGCATGGATTGTCGCGTGTTATCTGGGGGGGCGGAAGTAGAGGACTCGCCGTCAGTACCTGGGGACTGAGGGTAACTCTGCGCGGGTGACGATGCCTGGATGATGGACAGCAGCTCATCATATGCTTGTTGCAGGGGATGGAAGTCCCTCCGTGTGAAGCTCTTTGGCTGCATCAAGACATCGTCTCTGAATCGGTTACCCAGTGTGCTCGAGCCCGTCCATTTCTGACCGTAAAGTTAGCGAATGAGGACTGGACAGACAGTGAGTGGTTCTGACTCGTACCCTGTATTTTTTAAGGATCTTCCTGAAGGCAATGGACTGTGCGCTGACGAAGCGTCGGAGGTCCTGAATATCGTTGCCGCACTTGAGGACATCGCGTTCAAGCCTCAGGAACCTGCGCTGCCTTTTGCGGGGGACTCGGTCGGGGTCGTCGTTGCATCGTGCGATGAGGCGTTGGACCTGGCTGGATAGGTGTTCTGCGAGGCGAAGGACAGTCAGAATAGGTACCGAGGGAGGGGGAAGGGTGCCAAAATAGCCATTGGCGCATGTGTGGCAAGGGGTGTGGAAGGGCGTGAGAGTACATACGGAGTCGGCGTGTTATCTCGTCAGCCTTGGCGGAGACGAAGAGCCCGGCGCTGTCATGTTGGGCGCATAGTTCGTTGTAGAGCTCGTCTTCGACCTTGGCAAGGTGGGTGTCGGGTTGGCCGGGTATTGCTATTGCTTTGGCCTGGTCCCTGGTGGTGTTGGCCTTGATGAAGTGCTTCAAGGAATTGTAGTCGATGTTATCTGTAGCGAGGGGCTTGTCAGCAACGGGCGCGAACAGCCGAATCGAGAGTAGAGACGAGACTGGATAGAGACAGGATGTGACGGGACGGGGTAGCACGACGAATTGGCTTGGCGCATTACCACGTACGGAGACTCCATTCTGGTACTGATTCCTTCTCGAAGTTCTGACCGTATTTCATTGCCGGTGCGCCACGGATGCAGAGCAGGGCAAAGGCAAGGCAAGGCAAGATAAGACGAGACAAAAGCAAAGACAATGTTGGGTGTAGCTGGGAGTCGCGGGAACCGGGGAGGGGTTGGTTGATGTTGACCCAAGTCAGGGTTCGCCGTTCAATTGATTCTGCCCTGTTGAAATTGCGGATGCGGTCGGCTGTCGAGTGGCAGAGGGCAATGCTGTGCGAGGATTCGAAGTCTCTGCGGGATTGCAGTGCCAAGGAGTCGCTGGCTGTGAGGCTGGTAAAATGGGCGGCCGCGCGGGAGTCACAAGCTTTTATTTTGGACAAAGGCTACGTTCCTTGGGCACCTACAATACGTGGGAGATAGCAGCAAGGCCAAGCGGTCTCGCAATTACGTATCTTTGGCAACCGCAGGGTCCGGTCCTCTTGGGAGCTTCGGCCGGGCGTGGCTGCCAGGGTTGACGAGGGTGGGGCCCCTGGGTCAGTGGACGCTTGTGGAAACCTGAACGTCTGGGGCACCCCCTGATACAGGCCGTCATCGAGTGGGCCTTGTTTTGGCTGTTCTGGACGGTCTGCTCCAGGAGTGGTGATCTTTCAGCTCTTCCTGTGGTGTAGACTTACATGCAGCACAGTACAAGACATACCTACCTATCTATGCATGATTCTGTGCTGGGAAGGTGACGATGTCGAATACACGTATGCGACACTGTCAAGAATACTTGCACATACTTGCCCAGATCCATGCTCATGCTCATGCACATGCACATGCACATCCATGCATCGCCGTATGGTCTGCATTCGACCGTTGCAAGCAAAGTGGTTGGCTGCAATACCCACCATCCCTCCCTCCCCCCCACCCCCTCTCGATCGACCAATTGACCAGTAGGAGTTTATCCAGGAGACACACTCACACGACATGCTGGAAGGATATTCGTACTGGCGCACTGCACTTAGACTACATACTTCGGTACGCCCCATCGATAGCCTGGGCCGGTCTTCTCTTTGTCCCCGTCCTGGCAGCCTGGCGGCCGCGAAACAGGCCAGTGCCCGGTGGACTCTCAGGGCCATGCGGGGGGCCTCGACGGCCCTTCCTCTGTTTCCCATCCATCCCTGCTAGGTTGGAAGGCTGGAAGGGTTGCCTCCTGCGGCCCTGCGGCAGTTCGGCCGTTTGCCAATATTATCACCACTCTAGAGTACAGCCTCCCTTCCGAGAGGCCGACACGAATGGCCCCCACCTAGACCGGGACAGAACACTGACTGGTAGGCTACAAAAATTGTGAGATTTGACTACAGAGTTTTCAAACCTTCGCTTTCGCCTCCCCACTGCCCGCGCTTGTGGTGATAACCCGCGAGTGTAAATCATCCATTCATTCCCTCCAACCGGGGCCCAACACTGGCATGTCATCATATGATATGCCTGTCACATCGTCCAATCGACTGACCCAAACTAGGTTCTGTCAGGTTGATTATCGGAGCGAAAGCATCGTCGGGTGATGTTTCCCTGTGCGTCAATGGCCGTGAAGGTCGGTTGCTACAGTACTGCACGTCCATTGTATCACATTTCACCTACGCCTCGCTTGAGGCTCTCCATTCCTGGGACCGGTGGATCTCAATCTCTGACCATGCCTCTCACGGTCGACCCTAGACAAGAAGGCTCAAACCGGCAAGGAGACTGCTAGGAATCCTCGCTTGCCCGCCTGTTTAGCCCAGATCCATGCGGCCATTGTTACGCCGTCGAGCAAATTCGGCAATCCGACTGCGAGTCCAGGTTCCCCTCTTTAGACTACAGCGGTGTGTTCTCTGCGACAGATCGGCTGGGCCTCCGGATCGGTTAGGCGTCGTAGGAAGCTGCGATTAAGTTTGATGAGGCCTGCAGAACTTGGACTCTGCCCTCGTGCAGCGTGACTCCCCGTGCTATAGCGCAACGCTCTTATTCCCGGATCGACTCGTGTTGACCGGCTCGTGATTTTGCACAAGCCTAGCTGCAATGGCTTCCGAAAGTGGCACAAACTCCAATTCTTCAAAAATTTGGGTGATGCGTCGCTTTCTCGTGATACTAGCATGTTTGAGACGAGCGCCCCTGACATTAACCACCGACTCGCAACATGCGTACTTGTCGTAATGACGCTTACTGGCGGCCTCCACTTCCACGATCAAGCCTTTCCGCGGCGACCGGCCCCGTTGCCCGTGGAGACTCGCGTCTGGACGCTGGATCGTATCAAGGACGTAAGCGGGGGAGGGAGGCTCTTTAGCAACTTCGGCAAGATCCAACGCTGCCGCGGCTCCACTGCGCTCCGTGCCATAGGCCCGGCCAGAGCAGCCGGACGATAGCTGCTAAGTCGGGCCCCGCTGTGGCACTTACTTGCATCAGAGGTTGGCGGACTCGGTTGGTCGATTACTACGTCTGCCACCTGCGGCAATTCCGCTTGCCTTGGGCGGGACGAGAGTACGTCTTCCTGAGCCTGTTGTCCCCCGAAATGTGCCTTCCGAACTGGCATCTTCCGAACTCGCTCCTTCCGAACTCGTATGGCAGAGTTCCGATGCCACGGAGACCCATTGCGCTTCCTGCGGCTGCCCATTGGCCCGGGTGGATTTCTCCGGAGCTGATGAAGTGATGATCGTTGGTCTCATGTTATACCCGGCACGATTTTCAACTCCGCAGTAGCGTGTTGCCCCCTTCAATTTGCGTCATATGCATGAGTTCTGGTAGCCTTCTCAAGATCAGGCCTGCTTTGGCGGCTGTAGGACTGGCTGTCATGAACATGGTGCGCCCGTCAGTGGGTGGTAGCGTTGGAGCGCGGCCTGAAAGAGTTCGTCACCGGACGGCCCTCTCCCTCAGCGACCCGAGAGACGGCGGCTGGGAATCGGGAACGGCCTGGGCACAGTGTACTCGCGAGGCAAGATCTCGCAGAGGCACAGCCCGGACTCGGCATCGTCACTGTTCAACAGGTGATGGATTGATATGCATTGGCGCGTGGGACGGTTGCAGTATTCATGCAGAGATGCCACACAAAGTGGACTGTTTCGAGCGAGAGCGAGCAGGCTACCAGGTTCTGCCAGGCAAACGGCCCAGAGCAGAGGATCCGCACCATGACACCCCAAAGTCTGCTCGTGTGACCTTCTTCCGCCTTTGGCTCACGATGTCGAAGCTCGTTGCTAATGCACGTCGCTGACAGCGTCTGATGGTGTGTAACGAGAGTCAGCACAGCTGGTACAACTGCGCATTGCCTTCACCAGGATGCCGCGAGACAGCTCCACAGATGACCACTACTATAGTAGTTCCAAAGAGACAGCACTCGTCTTCCCGGCGCCGGAGAAAGCGCAATGAGGCCGATAGAAGAGAGCACCGAACTCCCGCACGCGAGAGACAGCAAAGCCATTACTAGATGCTATCAATTAAACAGTACGTGATGATCCTTCGCCACTCAGCGGAGATAAGGGAGATGTTCGTTCAATGAGGGGGGGTTTCGAGGTTGCGTCGTTTACGGAAAGTGAATCGCGTGTGGGCACCTTGTGCATGGCCATGTGCAATGCAGTTGCAGTCAAGGGACCAAGGCAGCCGCACCCAACAGCCGCATGGGAGGCCACTTTAAGCGACAGCTCCTAGACGCAGACATCTCCACAGGGTCCCAATGCTCGACTCCTACGCAAGGGTCTAGTCAATTTTCTGATTTCCAACCTTCTCAATCCACTCTACTTGCTACGGGTCTTGTATCCACATCCCGCCTAGAGCAAGGTAGGTATACTGCGTAAATCTTTAGTATGTGTTGTTTGTGGGGACTTAAAGATACTAGTCTTATCCTCTTACTTATAAGATATACTCTTTATTAGTATATAATTACTTTAAAAATTAAGAATACCTTTTATATTTTTTTAGATAGTTTAGCCTATAAGCTACATATATATACTTTTTAGAAAGCTTTAAGTTATAAGCCCCTTTTTCTTTAAGCCTTAAAGCTATTATTTATAGCTTAATCCCTTTAATTTCCCTTTATAATTAATTTTATTTTATAACTTTCTTTTTTTTTTAAAAAAATATTCTTTTTTATATTTATACTTTATATTATTTATAATTTATTTTAGCTAATTAAGTTATTATTTTAATTTTTTTATTTTTAGATATTTAGTATTTTTTACTAATTTATTTTAAATTATAGAAAACTATTTATATTATTTATATACTGCTATTATCTATTAAAGCAATAGTAAGTATTAATAATAGATAGGTAATTAAAAATATAAAGTTGTAAGTTTAAGCTTAAAATTAACCTTAGATTTAATTTTAAGTGCAGCTAAAGCTTTATAAATAACTTATAATAGGTAAGTTATTTAGTATATAATTAGGTACCCCCTAAGGAGCCCCATATATACCTAATTAAGAAAACTTTATAGGAAAATTAATTAATTAGATTAATAATTTAGCGAAATTTTCTTATAGCCACTAAAGGTAGTATAGGGTATTAAAAATAATAGGAAAATTCTACCCTAACTAATAAGTATAAAGGTTTATCCTAATATTAATTAGGATATTAGGAGGGGCTATTAAATCTCTCCCTACTAATAATTTAGGGCGAAAATACTTAAGGTATTAATAGGATTTAAACCCGCGCCCTTTATATATTAAAGTGCAAAAGGTAGCCTAATATAAGACTAATTATGCTATAGTGCCCTTATTTTAAGTTATATTTATCTATTAACTTACTTAATATTTTATTATACTAATTATTTATTATTTAATAACTCTTTTTATAACCCTTACTTTTAACTTTAATTATATTCTTTTTTTTAATTAATTAATTAAGTTATTTAATTTTTTTTTTAGGATTATTTAACTTTTATATATTATCTTATTTTTAGTAGAATTGTTATATCTTTTTTACCTTTTTTAATAAAAAGCTATTAAGTTTATTACTTTTTTTTAAAATTGTTTACTTTTAAAGTTATTTATTTTTAATTAAATATTTTAAAGCTTTACCTATTTTAATAACTAAATTTTTATTAATTTCCCTTCCCTATTAATATTTTTAGTTTTAATTTTTCGTATTTTCTTTTAAAATTTAATACTACTTTTATAAACTTTATTTTTATTTTTTTTACTTTATTAAACTTATTAAAAGTATAGCGCTCCTTATTAATATTAAAAAAGAGCTTTATACTTATAAGCTTATTAGTAAGATTAACTATTTTAAATAGTGCTAATATTTTAATTAAGCTTATTAAGTTAAGGATATTTAAAATTTATTTACTAGTATAAAATTAATTTGCTTTAAATTAAAAATTTAAGATTATTATATTTACTCCTTAATTAACCTTTTTATATTAGCTAAAGGTAATACCTTTAAAGAGAGCTTAAGTAAAAGCTAATAAAAGATTTATAAACCCTTTAATTTAAATTTAATACTTATAGGCTAGTAAATTATAGTTAAGAAATAGGAGGTATAAAAAGAAAAGGTTTAGCTTATAAAAAAGATTATTTTTAACTTTATTTTTTTTTTAATTATTATTAAATTATAAGATATAAATATAACTATTTTAAGTTTAATAGCTTAATATATTAGAGAAATTTATAGTATTTTTAATAAGTTTATTAAGTAGTAATTATTTAAGGATATTTAAAAATTTAAGTTTTCTAATTATAAGAATATAATTAATTACTTTAATTAATATTATAAGCTTTAAATTAACCTTTTTTATATTAGTATAATTATTTATAAAGATTCTATTTTTGCCTTATAAGAATATTAAGAAGATTTATAACTGCATTATTTATAATTATTATTTTAATAGCTAGTTTTAAGTTAGAGAAGTTAATAACTAGGTATAGTGAAAGTATTTTTATATTAAACCTACCCCTACTTATTACTATTATACTACTAATATTAAGGAATATATTTATTATATAGTTCAGGAGAAGGCCTTTCTTATAATATAAAAGGTAAAGATTGTTAGCTATTTTAAAGATATTATTATTAGGGATATTTTTAAGCTTTTTTATAATACTGCTATATTTAAGAAGCTATAGCCTTTTACTTTAAGTTATACTACCTAGCTTAAAAACTATATGCTAATTAGAGCTTTTTAGGATAAAATTCCCTATAAGAAGCTTTTTTTAGTATTATTCCCTATTTTTAGTATAAAAATATCTAGAGTAGCTATATTTTTATTATTTTCCTACTTAAATAGGATTAGGATTAAGCTTTAAAAATTTATAGTACTTATAGCTAGGTTAGCTTTTTTATTAGTTACTTTTTTAAATTTATTTATTAAATATAGAATAAGGATAAATATTATATCTTTTATATTAGGGTTATAAGAGTTTAATAGGGTATTAGCCTTAATAATTTATATAATAGAGATTTTTATAATAATAGGAATTCTATTTCTAATAATTATAATTATTCTATTTTACTAGATAATACTATTAATAATCCTACTTTCCTTTTTAATAAAGATATTTTATTTAATAAGATTAAATTCGTTTAAATTATTAATAATAATTTTACTAACTTTAATTACCTATAGTAGCTTTATTTTAATAAGGAAATTAACTTTAATAATATTTTTTTTTAGTAAGGGGAGTTTAGTAATTAAGCTATTTTAATTTTATATTAAATATAATAAGTTAATATCTTTTAAGATAATTTATTTTTTAATTTATTTAATTAAGATAATTTACTTTTATAGGGGGAGTTTATTTATTAATTAACTCCTTATTATTTATAATATAATAATATGATTTAAAATATTTTATTTTTATAATTAGAGGAAATAAAATTAAAATTACAATTTTTTATTTTTACTATTAATAAAATTATTTTTCCTAAATATAGCGCTTGTTTTATAAATAGGAGTACCTATAATAGAAATTATCTTTATTAAAGCTATTAAATATAAGAAAAAAGGTATATAGATATTACTAATAATTAGCTTTAAAAGTTCCCTGCTTAAGCTTAAGCTATCCTTTAAAATATAAAGGTTTTAAAATTTTCTTTTATTTTATTAATTATAAATTCAAGATATTAATATTACTATTAATATAGAAATATTTATTAGAAATATTTAGGTAATAATAACTATATTAGCTATATTAATATAGGAAGAATTTATTGCTAGGATTTTATTAATATTAAATTGATTGCTAAAAGGAGGGGTAGTAAGGTTAATACTATTATTCCTATCTTTACTGCTATTTCTATTATAAAAGCTTGTGCTATTTATAAGAAAGTAGGAGTAAATTATAATAGAAATTATTTATACTTATAATACTTTTGCTTAAATATTTAATATATTTTTTAAATAGATAAATTAGCTCCTAAATATTTTAATTATAAGTTAGGAAAACACCTATATAACTAAGGATAATTATACTAAATTTATCTTATAAAAAATATTATATACTTTTATATTAAATAGGAGGGGCTTATCCTATATTAATATAACCTTAACTCGTTTTAAAAAAAATATAATTAGCTAAAAATTATTAAGCTATTAAAGGATTATATTAATTATTATAGAAAGTATTTTAGTAGGTATAGTTAAGACTAACCTTACTACTAATATATTTTAATATTTACTTAGGGTTTTATAAATATTTTATATATTTATATTTATCGTTTTCCTAATAATAGTAGTATAGTTAAGAATTAATATTTTATTTATTAAACCCTAGGCGCTATAGTAGATAATTATTTTAATCCTTTTATTATCCTAAAAGAGAATTAGAAATAGATTCTTTAGGAGTATTATAATAATTATAAGTAATAAAACGGTTAAGGATAATCCTCAATCTTTACTATTAAACTTATTTACCCTTAATTAAATATTATTAGAGAATTTAATTTTAAATAACTTTAAGAATTTAAATAATATATATAATTTTAATTAGATTTTCCTTATAAGGCTATTAAAATTCTAATATTAGGTATAGGATACTTATATATATAGTATATTTTATACTATAATATTAAATACTAAATATTAGATATTTATATTTTAGATATTAATAATTTATAAGCTATTTATAACTAGTTAGCTAGAGAAAATTTAAAGTTTAAGATAGGAAATTCTAATATATTTTAGCTTAATTAGTTAATCCTTATAGCTTAGATTTATCTTACTTAATATAAAGTTTAGTAAAGAATTAATTTTATTTACCCCTATAAGGGATAGCGCTTTTTTACTTATATTTACTTTTAATTTAACTATTTATTAAATAAGGGAGTTTTCTAAATTTATAATAATAATTATAGTACTTAATTCTAATATAATACCTATTTTTAGGGATTTTATTATTAAACTCCTATTAAATAATAAATCCTTAATAATTAATAGCTTAATAATTTTAATAATTTAAATTAATTTAATAATAATAAAAACCTAGATATTTAATATTATATATATAAACCTTATATTAATAATAATATTATAGAATTTATTAAATAAGGTATTAATATATAGCTTTCTCTAACTAAATAAAGGCTTAGTATAACCCTATAAAGAGTCTTTAAAGTACTCTTCTTTTAAAGTACTTTTAATCCTAATCTAACAACTATCACCACTATTAATTATTTACCCTATTACATAATTTTAAAGCTTTACATAAAGTAAAGCCCTTTTAATACTAATTAATAATTAATAATAGCTATAAATTAGCAAAAGAAAAAAAGATATTAACTACTTATTATAGGGACTTAATATACTAAGCTAACCCCCTACTAATTATATACTATACACTAATTTTAAAATACATTAATTATCATTACCTTTAAAGAAGATATTTTAATTAAAGCTAAAATCTTTAAGTACTTAATAAAATTAATTTACTTAATTATTTACCTAATTAGCTACTCTAAAATAAGTAAAAACCCTTAAGTAAAAAATTAGCTTAAGTCTTTAGTTTACTATTATAAAAAGTATTATATTACACATATAATAAAAAAGTAATTTATTTATTTAAATATAACTTTACTATTACCTAAAAACCTAAATTTAAATAAATACCTACTATTTCCCTTTCTCTTCCCTCTTTTTAATTCTTTCATTTCCCTCACTACTCTTACTTTTAAGCATTTAAGGAATATACAAACTAAGAGTATATCTAAACTAAAGATACAAATTAAAAATTCTCTATACCCTAAAAATTAAATATAAAAAAAACTTATTAAAATCTTTAAATTAACTAAAATCCAGCTCTTAACCTTACTATACTTTAACTAATTAATTAATATTAATAAGGCTATTAATAACTTAAATCTTCCACCCAACTAATTAAACACTTTTATAATACACTACCTTTACTAGTATATTATAACTAGTTATTATAATTATAACCTTTTTAAGGAATTTACTAATAATTTTAGAAATTATAAATTAAATATATTCTCTAAAATTAATATAATTATATTATATAAAATTAAGCATATAATTAAATATAGCAGAATATATACTAGAAAACTAACCTAAAATATCTAATATTTACTTATAAAAATAATAATATAGGAAAACCTCCCTAAATAATCTAATTACTAAAATATAAACCTTATATAATTAAACCCCTTTTTTATAATATATAAGGAAAAATAATAGTAATAAAACAGTAAAATTATATAGCTAACCCTAAAAAGGCTTTCCTAAAAGGTACTTATATCCCCAAGCTTAAATCTACAAAAATAAAGCTTATAAAAAATTATAAAATAACCTAAATTATTAATTTAACTAAACCTAATATTATAATAATTATTATTTAAATTACCTTTAAATTAAATAATAATATAACTACACTTTAAAACAAACTAATAAAGAGTAAATAACTATAATATACTCCCTCTAAGGGAATTTTATAATAGCATTATCCCACTAAATAAGCTAATAGGATTTATTAAACTATATAATAAAAACTAGTACTATATAAAACAAGCTTATAATATACTTAACACAAAGGTTCACTTAATATTTTATATATATAAAGTATATAAAATTAATTTATTAAGTTTTAAGGTAGTTTTTAAGAAGATTATATTTAGGTTAATATTTAATTTCTAAATTCATTATATTAAAAAAAACAACACTTTTTAAATAGCTTATATAAAAATTAAGCTCTACTTTAACACTATTATAAACTACTAATATTATTACAATAATTAAACTAATAGCACACTTAGTATTATTAAATTAAATAATAACAATATTAAAAAAACACCTAGGGAAATACTATAAATACTATTTAATACCTTAACTAAGGCTTAAAAAGCACTTAAAATACTATAGAATATAAATAAATAACTATAAGCTATAGTAATTAAGGCATACTATAAATTATAGGAGCTTAAAATAGCACTATTAATATTAAAACTAAATATAAAAGAATTAATATAACAAATCATAATTACCCTCAATATAATACTTACAAAATAACCAAAATAAAGCTTTATATATATTATAAAAGCACTAAAAGCAATATATATAAATCATTAGTATAACAAACTATTTTAACAAGCCTAATAAAATCAAACACTATTCCACTATAAGGGAGGATTTAGGGGATATTTTTAAAAACTATTTTAAAAAAAGAGTTATAAAGGCTAAACAACTATATAAAAAAGAAACTTTTCAACCTATAATAACTTTTCTATAAGCCCTAAAATATACATTATATACAGGAAATAAGAGTATTAATTAACTAATTACCTTATATAAAGAGATATTATAAAATAATAATACTTCAACTTATAATAGATAAATAAGAGTAATAAGTAAGAATAAACTAACTAAAATAATAACTTTAAAGCATAAGTTATTAATATAAAAAGCATAAACCTAAAAATTAAAAAGGCTAAGAAAAATAAAAATAAATAGAATTAATAGGATAATAATAATAAGTAATATTTAGTTTACTACCTTAAAGATCAAGCATTTACTTATTACTTTACTAGCATTACTACCCCTTTAAAACCTAAATAAAAACTAGAAACTAATTTAATTATTTAGAACTATTTTATTATAATATTTTAGAGTATTCTACTAAATACAAATATAGTAAAAATCTTAACTACTAGGAAATAGTAATTTAAAATACTATAATAAAAAAACCTAAATATTTAACTTAACACTTTAATAAGGGGTAAGATATAAATCACTTTTAAAAAAGGCTAAGCAACCTTAATTAATTTTATAACTATAAAAACCACCTTTAACCCAATACTCTTTTATATAATAAATTTTAATATACCTTTCCTACTCTTAATTAAAGATATAAACCACCTAAATATTAAGGTTTATAATATTATTAGCAAAATAATTTATATTAAAAATAAACTTTTAATACCCCTAATTATAAAACTTAAGCATCTATAATTCTTTCTAAAATATAATATTAGTAGTATTACATCTTATTTAATAAAAACAGAAATATAGTAACTCTATAAGCACTTTAATTACCTATTAATAAACTAATTTTACAAACTTCTTACATAAGTAAGCTATAAAAATATAAATTAAAGAGTAATAAAATTTATTAAAAGGTTTTATTACTAATACTAATTATATTTAGCTAGCCCTTAATACTTTAAATTTATACTCTAAGATAATTATAATTTTAACTATACTATTATTATAAATATTATATACCTTCTAAATAAAAAACTAATCCTATATATTATTAATAAAGAAACTAACTTTTAAAATATATTATTCCTATATAATATTTTTATAAAAACTATTTAAGAAGTACTTTAATAAATCTAGGTAGATATATACTTAAAACTACTTAATTATATTATTTATAACATAAAAACCTAATTTAACTCTAATAAATTTTATAAAAAAGCTAAAATTATAAAAATAGAGTATAAATAAGTACTAGTTAAGGCATATTAGTTAATTAAGAAAGTAAAAAGATACTATACACCCCTAAAATAAGTATTTTAAATCTTATAATCTAAAATTAGTATATTTATATTAAAAAAAGTAGTCCTATAAATAGCAATCAAAATAATAAATAATACTATAAAACCTAATAAGCTAATACTAATACTCCTTATTTTTAATATATACCCTAAAATAGTTAATTTATCTCTACTAATAGTAATAACGCTTTAAAGGGCTAAAGTAATTCAAAAGGCTATAAAGGCATTTTATAAATTCTAAGCTTATAGAGATATAAAACACACTTTAAAATCCCTATAAAAACTAAATATTATAAATATACTAAAACTCCTACTCTAAAGTAATATTCTTATTTAAAGGGAGAAGTATAATTAAATAAAACCTTTTAAAACTATCTCTCTTAATAATTATAATATAACAATTTAAATAGAAACTACATATAAGGTATTTAAGTTAATAAATATAAAACTATACTACTATATAGTACTATAGGAAGAAAAGTATATAAAAACTAATAATTAAGGTAAACTAGTTAAGGGTATAAATTTAAAGAGCATTCCTATAAATAAATATTTAGTAAGTTAAAACTAAGTAAATAAATAACTATTAATATAAAGGGGAAAGGGTAAGTTACTAAGGTTAAAAAATAAGCTAAATTACTATATTATATAAAAGGAAACTAATAGCTATAAACTTATTTTAAAATTACAATAAAAAGATATTATTATAACACTAAATACCCTATTTAAAGCATTTATAGTAACTAAGTTATAAGGATTAATTAATAAAGAAGTAATTATTTTTAAATAATATAATAAAATTCTCTATTAAAATACATAATTATTTAAAGCACACCTTATATATAAGGTTAAGGAGCTACTTATAAAACTATTTAAAAAGTTTAAAATAATTATATAAGGATATAATAATAAGGATAAAACCTTAATTTTAACCTAATCACTAATAATTCAATATATAAGTATAAGGCTAATCTTAGCCTTAACACTTAAAAATATACTCTTAGGAATATAATTCTTAATCTTATGGGATATTATATAAGTATATATATAATTAAAAACCCAACTTTAAAGAAATATTATTATTTAATTACTAAGTAAACTAACTAAAAAGTACCTATATAAAATTATTATTAAAATAGTTAAGCCACTTTATAAAATTACTAAATTAGGTATATACTAATTTATAACTTATTAGCCTTACTTATATAACTAGTTATATATAAAAGTATCTTTATATAACCCTTATTTACTTATTATAATAAATAATGTAATTAGTTTTAACCTTATTAGGATATAAATAAACAACACTCTTATATTTTATAATCTACTTTTTTAAAAAGAAGAGGATATCTAGCTATATACTACTAAATTAAAAAGTAAAATACCTACATTTCTTATATATAATAATAACTTAAACTTTAATAATTATAAAATCACTTAATATAATAATATAATTATTTTTATTTAAAAAAAATAAAGCATAATACTTAAAACTATATAGTAAGGAGACCTAAACTAATAAGATAAGTATAAATTATAATACACTTAAGTAGCCTAAATTATAATAATATCCCAACTAAAAGCTTTATTTTAACTATTTATAATAATATAAGCTTAATAAAACCTTATAAAAAATAATTACAAATAACTTAATATATACCTATAATAGCAAATTAATAATATAAATTAGGGATTAAAATATATCCCACTTAATTTAAGTATATTAAAGCTATATATATTTATAAATAGGTTACTAATAAATATAATAAATTTAAGCTTATAAATTAGTTTTATTATTATTATTAAGAATAAAGAATTATATAATAACAATTTCAAGTTACATACTAACTTAATTTATTAAAGCTTAATAAAGTATAAAAGGGTTACTTATAGTATTTTTACTTTAAAAATATATAAAATAATAATAAAATTTAATATTAGTATTACTTTAAAAACCATACTTAATACTATTATTTTAAAGCTATTATTACTACTAGTTCCTCTTATTATTTATATAAACTCTTTATTATTATATAAATACTTAATTAAGCTTAAAACTATAACTAAAAAGCACTTAATAATTAACATTATAGTATTAAGGTAATCTTATAAGTAATATAAAATAAGTAAGATAAGGTAAATTTATAATAATAATAACTTAACTAACATAATAATAAAAGCTAAACTAAATAATACTCTTATAAAGCTTATAAACTAAAATAAGCTTTTAATTTACATTAAAGGGGAGGTTATATAACTAAAGGTAGTTTAAGCTTTTTTATATTTTACCCTATATATATTACTCTATTTTAGGGAGCATAGATCTTATAAAATATATTATATTTATTTAATATAAGGTAATAAAAGTTATAATTACTCTTTAAAAAATAATTTTAAGGTATTATCTTAATTTAATTATTTAACACTTAAAACTTAAACTCTTAAGTAAATTTATTTCCTAAAGCTTTTAAAACCTTACTTAATAAGCTTATTAAAAAAGCCCTCTCTAAAATTAAAATCCTTATTATCTTTAAATTTAGCCTCCTTAAAACTAAAATTAAAAAAATTACTCTTAAAAAAGCTCTCCTTAGGCTCCTTATCTTAAGTACACTTCTTAATTAAAGTATTTATAATAACATTCTTAAGTATATATTTCTTAATAAGCTTTTAAATTAAGGATAGAATTACTATAGGGGCTAAATTATTATTCTTATATACACAAATAACCATACTATTATACATATCAGTAATATAAAGCTTATAAATAGTCTTTTATACCTAGATTACATTATTTAAACTAGTTATATTCTTATAGCTAAAATAAGCCTTTTAAAGAGTATAAAAGTAAAATATAACTAAAGCTAAAACTTTAGGGATATTTATATAAATGTTACTACCCTAATTATAATAAATATAATAATTACTATTATTAGCATTAATATTAAAGTAGTCTTTAATTAACTTACTAAAAGTAGCACTATTTATATAGCTAAAGTAGGGAGTATTATACTCTAAACTAGGGTTATAAACCTTATTCTTCTTTTTCTTAGTATACTTAACTTTAATATTAGCAAACTATAGCATCTTAATATTCACTTTTATCTTAGTAATTAAAATAGCATTCTTAATAATAGTAAATTAGGTTTTTAAAGAGTATTATTAGTATAATATACTTTAAATAAAGGTTTTAAAACTTACTATTACTACTCTTCTTCTTCTTCTTTTTAAAGCTCTTAATAAGTATAATTATAATATTTTAATATTTTAAAAAGGGATAAAGTATATAAGTTCTAAACCTAAGTATTAGAGCTATATATTTTTAAATATAATTTAAAATAGGATTTTAAAAAGGTTATTTATAAGAGAATTTTAAATTTACTTATTAAAGAGTAATTAAAAAGTAAACACTTAAAAATAAGATAGCTAAAGTAAAAGAGATTAAGGATATTTATAATAATAAGGGGCAGCTAATATACTCTTTAAAACAGGGTTTTATAAAGTAATACTATTTTTTAAATTACACACTTAATTAGGAGATTTAAAAATAATATTTAAATTTTTTAAATTACTTACTTAATTAAAAAATTAAGGGGTAACATTTTTCTTTTTATAAATTATATACTTAAATAATATTCCTAAAAGTAATAATTCCTACTATTACTTATTAAATAAATAATAATTCACTAATAGGGTATAACTTAGGTGTATTTTATTTTATATAAAATAAAAAGTACTAGTATTAGTATATAACTTTCTCTAGCTAAATATAAACTTAGCATAGCCCTATAAAGAATCTTTAGAGTGCTCTTTTTTTAAAGTATTCTTAATCCTAATTTAACAACTATTACCACTATTAATTATTCACCCTATTACACAATTTCAAAGCTTTACATAAAGTAAAGCCCTTCTAATATAAGGCTTTATATATAAGGATATCTTTAAGTTTTTTTAAATTTAGGCTTAAATTATTATATTTACTATTTTTACTAATATTCTCTTTAATTTAAATTAATTAACTTTTAAAAATTATAATATAAAAGATAGTTTAAATTCTACTTTATATATTAAGGTTATATATATACCTAATTTTAAGGGATAATAGGGTATTATTAACTATAAAATTAATTTGTTTTAAGAAAATTATATCTTTAAGCTTATCTTTTACTTTAATTTATTATTTAGGAAATATTTTCTCTTTAATAAGTTTATCTTTAAGTAAAAGGTTAATTTTAAACCTATAATAAAAACTTATTAATATAAATATAAAGCTTAACTTATAGCTAAAGGTTTTTAATAAAAGGAAGGTATTAATTATAAAGAAACTTTTATTATTATAGTTAAATTTTCCTTATATAGGATTTTTATTACTATTTTTATTACTTTTAGATAGCTAATATACTTTATAAATATTAAAATAGCTTTTCTTTATAATATTTTAAATATTTTAATTTATATAAAGGCTTTTATTAGATTTAAGATTTTAAGGGATAAAATTTTTTTCCTTTAAAAGGCGCTATATAAATTAAAATAGTTTTTATATATTTAGTATAAAAAATTATTTACTACCTTTATTAAGGAATTTAACTTTTATATTTTTATATATAATTAATATATCTTTATTTAGGAAGATATTATTATTACTATATAGGTTAATAACCTTTTTATTAGTACTTTTAATTTTATAAAGGTTAGCTATTTTAAATAAGCTATATACTAATAGTTTAATATAATTAATAATAGCCTTTATACTTTTTATTTTAAAATAAATATAGAGTAGTTAAATAATAGTATTACCCTTTATTAAGCTTATTATATTAATATATATATATTAAGTGCTTTAAGTTAGAAAAGTTTTTACTTTAATAAATATTACTGCTATTTAATATTTAATTAGTTTTAAACTTTAAATAAGCTTTAAAGGATAATATTATTTACTTTATTTCTCTTATTAGCTTTTAAAATTAGCTAGCTAATTAAATTTGCTTTAATATTATATATACTATTAACCTATTTTTCTACTTTATTTTTAATCCCTTATAATAATATATTAATATTATATATTATATTTAGGGATATTTTAAATTAATTAAGTATTATAATATCTTATACTAATAGATAGAATTATTTAACCTTTTTAGCTATTTTAACTTTAATTATATAATATATCTTAAGATATAATACTTAATTATAGGATAGGTTTTCTTTTTAATAGGTACTTTTATTTTATAATATTTTTAATAATAAAAGTTAATTATACTTTCTATAACTTAAGTTAAGTAGGTTATAAGCGTTAAGGTAGTATAAGAAGTAGTATAGCTAAGATAGTTTATTAATAATTTAAAGGTTATACTACCTATTTAAAGGGTTTTACTTTTTTTAAATAATAATATTATTAAATATTTATTAAGGAATCCTAAATTTTATTAATATATTAAGTATATTAAAGTTTAATATAATTTCTTTAAAGAATAGGTTATTTAGGAAAAAGATATCTTAACTATTTATATTAATTTTAAAGATAATATTGCTAATATATTTATTAAAGCTTTATTTAAGCTTTAATTTATCTATTTTTTTTATTTAGCTAAAATAATAAATATTAAGGAGGAATTTATAGAGGAGGATATTTAAGAGATATTATTTTATTATTAAGATTAGTTTTTAAGTTAGGGGGAGTATTATTTATAGGGATTTAAAGATACTAATCTTATCCTCTTACTTATAAAATATGCTTTTTATTAGTATATAATTATTTTAGGGATTAAGAGTACCTTTTATATTCTTTTAAATAGCTTAGCCTGTAGGCTAAATGTATGCGCTTTCTAGAGAGCTTTAGTATGTGATGTATTGATCTTATCAATTGTACATACAGTGCTCCGTATTTGCTAAAGTAGCTCTAGGTACTAGGTATCTAGGCAGGAAGGCTACACTAGGCTGGGCCCGCACTTCAACGGCCCACACCGCCCAGCCAATCAACTCATTTTCCATGCGACGGCCAAATTTTTTTTCTGCAGTTGCCTTTGAAGCCTTGCTAAACCGCCGCAGCTGCACCGAAAATGCAAACAGCAATCAATCCACCCCCAGCCGGCTCGCGAAATCGATCGTGACGCCGCACAACCCCTGCAGAGCATCGCGAGACCGAAGATGGCTGGAGAAGGCAGCACCACCTCATCGCTAACCTCCACATCGCACACGCTCACACACCCCGCGCCGACCAGCAACGCCATGGCCGCAACCACTACCGCCCCTCTCGAGGCAGCTTCTATGCTGGCCTTTCTCGATTCCCTCAAGGCCGAAAACCGCCACTCCTTCCTTCAGCCTCCTGCCTCAATATCCACGGCGTCTCTGCACTGGGCCAAGCAGGCGCTCGACGCCTTCGCCGGACAGGTCAGCGACGAGCAGCAAGCGGCCCGGCTGCGGGACAGGAAGAGGAAACGAGAGGTCGGGCCCAGTGGCGACGTCTTGAAAATTCGCAAGGTTCATGTGGATGGCTTTGAGACTGGTCAGGTCTGGCAGCAGACCAGGAGGATCATAAACAGCGCCCTCAGCTTGTCTCAAAATGTCCTGCAGGAGCTGGAAGAGAATGGGCAAATCCAGACGGCTGGAGCAGAGTCCTTAATACCCAACGGCCACGCAGAAACGCTACCGAGCGACGAGGAGGGGTCTGAAGCCGGCTCGTCCGAAGAGGACGACTCAGCCAGCGATTCGGACGAGGACGGGGAGGAAAAATGGGAAGACGCCGAGTCGCAGCAGGGTCAGAGTGAAGCGTCGGTAGAAGTTGATGAAGACGATGGTGAGGATATCGACGATATCGAGGACGAGGGAATGCAGGATGAAGACGACGAGGACGGCTTTGACGACCAGCCAAACGATGTTTACGTTGAGGATCCACACGGGCTCAATGACGGATTCTTCTCAATAGACGACTTCAACAAGCAGTCGCAATACTTCGAGGATCAAGACGCCAAGGCTGATCCATTTACGGACCAAGCAGACGACGATGACGAGGTTGACTGGCATGGAGATCCATTCGCAGAGCCAAAAGGCAAGGCATCAAAGACCAGCAAAGGAGAGGAAGCGTCGGGAGCCGAGGATGAAAATGACGAAGAGGATGAAGATTCTGGCCCGACGTTTGGCGACATGGACTTAAATGCCCCGGAAGGTGCAAGTGATGACGAGGGCGATCTAGCAGACGGGGTTGAGGGGGACATGGGGCTCGATCTCACCGCGAACGATATCTTCTACAACGACTTTTTCGCCCCTCCGCCCAGAAAGGCAAAGAAGGGAGAGAGGCCGAGAAAGCCCAAGCCGACGAGGCAGGGGACGCCAGATGGGCGGGATGTGGAGCGAGCTATGGACAACGTCCGACGGGATCTCTTCGACGACGTTTCAGACAACTCGGATGACGAAGATGCTTTGTCAGACGCATCCGCTGGCGACCCAAAGTCTCGCCGGTCGGCACATGAACGTAGACAGGCCAAGCTGTCCGAGGAGATCCGCAAGATGGAAGGCGAGCTCGTGGCCAAGCGCGCCTGGACTCTCTCTGGTGAGGCATCCGCATCCGCACGCCCCATGAACTCATTGCTAGAGGAAGACCTGGACTTTGAGCACGCGGGAAAGCCCATTCCCGTCATCACTGAAGAGGTCAGCGAGGAGATCGAAGACCTCATCAAGCGGCGCATCATTGCAGGCGAGTTCGACGGGGTGCCAAAGCGGAGGCCGGACGCGGACACGCCTGCTGACGCCCGGCGCGGGCTTGTCGAGCTCGATGATTCCAAGGCGAAGCAGAGCCTGGCAGAAGTCTACGAGGAAGACCACGTCAAGGCCACCAACCCAGACTCATACGTCAACGCCAAGGACGAGAAGCTACGCAGAGAGGAGAAGGAGATCGAGGCGATGTGGAAAGACATCTCAGCAAAGCTCGACTCCCTCAGCAGCTGGCATTACAAGCCCAAACCGGCAGCGCCGTCGTTGCAGGTCGTGGCGGACGTCGCGACGGTTGCCATGGAGGACGCGCAGCCCACGACGGCCCAGGGCGTCAGCGGAGGTGAGAGCATGATTGCGCCGCAGGAGGTGTACAACCCGGGCAAGGACACAGCAGAGAAGGGCGAGGTGGTGGCCAAGAGCGGGTTGCCGGTCGCGAGACAGGAGATGAGCCGGGAGGACAAGCTGCGCAGACGCAGGCGGGAGAAGGAGAGGATTAGGAAGGCCGGCGGGGAGACGACCAAGATTAGCAAGAAGGCACAGGACAAGAAGGACACAATGGCGGACCTCAAGAGAGGAGGCGTCAAGGTCATCAACAGGAAGGGCGAGCTCATGGACATGGAAGGCAAGAAGCCGCAGGCCGCCAAGGCTGTCACCAGCGGGAGCTTCAAGCTATAATGTCAAGTACGCTTTTGAGCAATTACAGGAGAACACCGTTGACGAGCTCAGCTTCATTTCCACTATCATGTGGCATCTGGCCGTTCCAAAGTTTACATCGTGTATTGGACGTGGAGAAGATGATCAGTGGCCGTATCCGCCCTTCCTCAACAATGACATGAAAACAAGTAGCCTGAGTATGAACCACACTTTGACAGGCCGTGACGAAGACCATCTAACATGATTACTCTTGTCGGATACCATTCAAGCCATAGAGGATGCTCAGACCAGCCTGGCTTGGTTCCGTGACAACTAACATAAAACGACAGGCCATGACCTTATTCGTTACACACGGGGAGGTGACCAGCGAATTTGTGCAATCTAGATGGAGTATGCCACTGACGTCGAATTGTCGCCATCCTAACTCGACTGATGAGGACTTTGAACAATTCTGACCTATAGTCCCGCTCTCATGGGTGCAAGGTCGTCTTTCTTATCTCCTTCTATCAAATTATGTAATTAGGCTGCGAGTACTGTTTCGAAGAGTCACTGGTGGGTGGCAAGAGTGGTCTCAAGAACGATGTTGAGACTACCTAGGTACTAATTTGTTTGGTTGTAGCACCAGACATGAAAAATTGTTAGTGTTCAGCGCAGCCGTGGTGACGTGCACGATCCGGGCGGCAGCATTTGAAGGCCGCGGCTCCTTGACCCACCCGACGGAGTCAGACCAATCAGGTTCGCCAGGTTGGTGATCAAGCGGCGATTTCTAGCGCACCTCAATTCGCAACGCTCTTCCCCAGATCGAGTGTCTTCAGCAACGTCCCTTTGCCTCCGACCGCAGCATCCCGCGCACTCTCCGCTCCTTTTCCCCATCCCCGCCGAAGACTCGACCGGGTATTCTACATTCAGATCCACAATGTCGGGCGCATTAAGGACGTCGGCCTCAATGGCTCTGAGAGGTGTGTAAAAGCAGCAGCTCGTTACAGCACTTGCACAACCCATCCCACCCTCACACGAAACGATCCCGACCTCGACAGATACAGCCAGTGCTGGCAGGTGGAAGTCATGTAAACTGACGGGCATATCGCCACTGCAGTCAAGCCGACACACTTCCTCACCCCCTACCGCGTCGCCGCCGCCTCCATCTCCTCCTCGACAAAGAACAACGCCGCACAGGTTCAGACCCACGGTGCCTCGACGTCGCTGCTCAAGCCTCAACGGCAGGAAGTCCCTCTGGCAAGCCAGGAAGGCACAAAAGGCGTGGTTCAATATGTCCTGTACGTCACCATGCTGTTACATACCCGCCCCAGATCCCGGCCGGAAAAGTCCAGAATCTACGCAAAAGGCGATGTTACACCAGGAACGAGAGGCTAACAAGCAACACTGACAGCACGACCCTCGACCAGATTGTCAACTGGGGCCGGCAGTCATCCCTCTGGCCCATGACGTTCGGGCTGGCGTGCTGCGCCCTGGAGATGATGCATCTCTCGACCCCGCGATACGACCAGGACCGCATGGGTATCATCTTCCGAGCCTCCCCCCGGCAGTCGGACGTCATGATCGTGGCGGGGACCCTGACCAACAAGATGGCGCCCGCCCTGCGCCAGGTCTACGACCAGATGCCCGAACCCCGCTGGGTCATCTCCATGGGCTCGTGTGCCAACGGTGGAGGCTACTACCATTACAGCTACAGCGTCGTCCGGGGGTGCGACCGCATCGTCCCCGTCGACGTCTATGTCCCCGGCTGCCCGCCCACCAGCGAGGCCCTCATGTACGGCATCTTCCAGCTCCAGAGGAAGATGAGGGAGACCAAGATCACGAGAATGTGGTACCGGAAGTAACGCATCCGCGCTGGGGGATGTTTTGATGATGGTTGTGACCACCGGGGGGGGGGGGGGTTGCGGTGGTGGCCATGGGGCTGTACGGAAAGGAGACAACGATGACCTGGACAAGGAGTACGGAGGAGGCGGTCTGGCCAGGGTGCAGGTTTCCTCAGGCACGGCTGTCATTTTCAGCAAAGAGGGCCTATTTGGGCCAGGATGGAATAAACAAAAAACAAACAGCTGACATACATCGCGGCCACTTTCTTTCATTTGTCCACAATGCGTGTTCTGTACATAACCGTGTGGGATCAGTCGGGCAAGAATGGAGGGCTCAGTAAGATAGACGCCGACATTGCAACTTATTCTTCGCCGGGCTTTCATCACAACTCTAGGGCGGTGCCATAGTGCCCAAGGAGGCACAATGTGTTCCTGACGCAGTATTGTGCCTCTGGAGTGTTCCGCCTATTCAGGCAGACTGCGAGGCTGCCTTGAGGCCTGGCAGTCTCGACCACTTCGGGCCAATAACAGTCTTCAAAATACGCCCGCCAGAAAGCACACAAACCCCCCCAATGGTGATCAGTAAAGTAGGTAGCTCCTCCTGCCACGACTCTCCAGGAGTATCAACCCGGAGGTGGCTCCTCTATGCCGGTAGCCTCGTATAGGCGCGGGCCTGTGACGCGTGCCAGCTATCGTCAGACATTCCTGGCAAATCTGTGTGCTCCGAGAGGCCGCCTCCGCGTCCGTGTCCATCCCCGTCTCCGTGTGTTTATTCCGCCCCCCCTCCCCCCACAGCATCCCCCTGGGGCGCAGGGTTTCCTACTACGAGTAGAAGTGAGCAACTGGCCATTTGCCCTAGCCCGCGAGACCTCATCTTTTTTTATCTTTTCATCCCACAACTATTGAGTGGCCATGCTGCTGATCGTCAGGGGAGGGATGGAATTGGGCAGGAGGATTTAGGAAGGATCTAGGACGGAGAACTCGAAATACGACGACACGGGTCCGAACCCGCGTATAACGCAAACACGGCGATAGGGCCACAACTCGCTTTCCCGTGTGACACACAAAATACCCTGTCTTCGCGCCCAGAGTGATCAAGGTCCGGTAATATCCGGCAACACAACATGAGAGATATTCACAACCTCGCTCGAGACGTTTGAGTGGAAGTACAGCCGTTTATAATTCCTAAAAGCTTAGAATGCCTGCCCTTGGATCCGCCCAATTTGTCCCTCGAAACAGCGTTGCTATAAACGACAGACTCTGTGGAGACATGTGTGTCCAGTCTCGACTAAATGTGTAATAAAAAAAAGTGCACCATCCTTATTCTCTCCAAAAGCAGTGTGTGCATGATGGCCAGTGTCTCCGAGCTACAAAGAATACATGCTGTCTGTGTCGGTCCAATGACGCCCGAACGCCTTCCGGTAGTAGTTATAGCTTCACCTCACGCGTTCATGCCCCTTCCCTCTTCACATTAGGGATGCTGTCTGCAGCCCATTCCCGGTTGTTTGCCACTCGATGCCCGTGAAAGCATTCCAGACGAGATTTCTTTTGAGGTAAAGCGCACCACTCGGCGTTTATTCTTGACCGAAACCCATGGTCTCTTCGACCGCGATGGTGAGTTTCTGCTGTAACTGCTCGAGAGACTTGTATGGCGGCAAGTCCAAGCGGTTGAAACTGTAGGTTGGTCAGTAAATCGATAGCAAATAGGGTGAGGACAAGACTTGGAACGTGTACGTGTACTTACCAGGTGTGAGCCTTCGGCAGATTGTTCACCTCACCCGCCTTCTCGATGGTAAATCTACGCGGCCCATCGCTACCCTGCAGATCCTTGAAACCGTTGACTGGAATCCTCGATGTTCCAGTCGTGAATTGCAGCAGTCGACTCTTCTGCTCCCCATCCCAGCTGCGCACCGTCTGCCAGAAGAATTGAATCACCTCGTCACTTTCCGTGTATCCACGATAGTCGGTATGCTTCTTCCAATCGTCCACATCGATCTCGGCGATACCTCCAATGAGCAGCTCGAGCTCACGCTCATCGAAGACATTGATGAGATCTTGAGGAATGAGCTCATGGAATCCCTCTCTGAAGGCCTGGAATTGCTCCGCGATACGTTTCTCGATCCGCCATTTGACCATCAGATCGACATATTCCTTCTTGTTGTCATTGGTAACGTCGATATCGCGGCCGCCGGGGATAAGATCTTCGACAGTGATGACACCGAAACGCTCATCCTCGGTGGAGAAGGTTTGCTCCAATATGCCACCAGAAATGTCGTTGTCCAGCATCCACTGGAGAGATCTGTGGAAGTCGGCGTCCACACCCTCCATGTCTGCCAGAACCACAGACTTGCCTAGAATCATCTTGTACAACGCGCCGATGAAGAATGCATCGAGGAAACGCCTGTGGAAGATGGCCAAACCCACCACGCGGCCGATAAACTTGAAGTAGTTCAGATGCTCAGGATTGATGCCTGAGTGAGGGTTAATTTGAAGGGTGTAGTTGTCGTGTGCCGAATACTCGAATAGGCAGTAGAAGGGGTTGAACATTTCGTGAGAGAGGAGGAAAAAGAACTCTCGGGACAGGCCACCATAGTCGAGACCATCCTCGCCATCGAACTTGATCATCAGACGTTTCTTCAGGTCAGTAGCAGATTGACGCGAAATTTCGGCAAAAGAATCCTCGAAGATATGTGATCGGCGGATCTTGATGTGGCACTGCCCGGAGAGTATGCGCATGGCAGGCTGGGACCGGAAGTAGATGAGCTTGCGCCGGAAGTCACGCTTGTACTGCGGCACATTCTGGTCCAGAGAAGACGGCAAACGTGGGTCGTCCCATGTTGTCGTTTTGGTGTTGTGGTCGACAAAATAAACCCGAGCGGTGTTCGTGAGCCGCATTTCCCACCCGCTTGGTAGGGGACCAAGCTGAGACACTGGTTGCTGCTGGATGGTCCCACTGGCGTTGTTTTGGCCGCCGTACATCCTAATGTATTGCTGCCTCCGAGGATCAACCCAAGTCGTGGTCCTGGTATTGTGGTCAACAAAGTATGGCCGTCCCTCGGGTGTGAATCTTTGCTCCCATCCAGGGGGAAGTTCGCCCGTGCCGGGGCTCGTGGCCCCAGTGTGCATCATTGTCTGCGCATTTGCGCTCTGCGCCGCCTGCTGTGCCTGTATTGTAGGGGAGCTAGAACCTGTTCTATCTTCAGGCAGCGTGCGGTTCTGATGTCGCTGTCGCTCAACTTGAGTTGACTCCTCTTGTCTTGCCGTGTTGACCGCCCCGCTGGCGCTGGGCCTGTTCCAGCTCGTTGTTCGCGTATTATGGTCAACGTAGTAAGTACGGCCCAAGTTGTCTTCTCGGCGCTCCCAGCCGGGCGGTAGTCTACCTTGTGCGTCCTCAAACGGGCTCAACGTGCTATTTCCGCGTTGCTGAGGGCCGCCGTTCGACGATGGCTGCGACGACGATGGTGCGGTCATACTGGCAGGTCGATGCGGGAGATTCGCCGGGTTACCGTTCGCGCTGCCACTGGGAGTTCCCATGGCTGAGGTCGGTCGTTCGGACGAGCGATCGGGATTGAGCGACCCTGCAGCGGATGGGTGTGGGCTGGCCAAAGAGGGACGATTGTTTGCCGCCTGCCCTCTCGGTGGGCTGGACAGGTTCGTAGACAAGTTGATTATCAGTTTGCCATGGACGACGAGATTATCAGTCGATTTCTTCAAGTCCCTGGTAAGCATCTGGTCTGTCACGGCGCAGTTGTTTGTCAGCATAGTCATTGACGGGCGCAAACGTCAAGGGGGCGGATTACCATCGGCGTCTGGAGCAAGCTCTATCACATCGCCAATGCGAATATTGATAACACCCAGGAAGCCCTGGTCCTTCTTCTTGAACTTCTTTTGGTCAAAGACTTGAACCGCCAAGATGCTGTCCTCGTTTACTCGGCTGCGGTGAGTGTTAGCTAGCAAGCTCCGCGCTTGACTTGGAGAGTTGGGTTTGCACACAAATCGAAGCTCTCGTTCCAATAAGGGCAGAGCGTCCTCTTGGAAACAGCGGTTGTCTGCGTCTGTTCGCCACTGATGGTAGCGACGGCGAAGGGGTCGGGAAAGCCTGTAGCAGGGTCAGTGGACGTTTATCATGACATGCCGTTGCTCTGTTCTCGGGGATGGTGCGTACGAAAGACATCGCGTTTGTAGAGACCGTCCGCGGCAATAACTGCATCCAAGTCAGTACACAGGGCGGCACGCGTGCTCGCATGGTACTTTACTTGTCACTCGAAGATTGGGCTGGTTGCTGCAGATGTTATTCCCGTCAGCGAATGGTCTCACGAACAGCATCACCATCACCACACGGTCGTGTGCAGCCTGGGGTCTTGGGGGACGGGCTGCTCGCGTGGGCCGGGGGTGTGATGAAACGTACGCAGCAGGCCCGGAGTCGTTTCGGCGACTCATCTTTGCAGTGGCAGCAGGTTATCCTGCTATGGTCGACGTCCTCCTCGCGAAGTCCAGAAAAAAACAAAGGCGATGAAGGGATCAAGGGATTAGGCAAGCGAGAAGAAATGGCTCAGGAATCCACCTGTTGGAAAAGGAGTAGCCAGGCGAGGACTGCAGGATGGACGGGCGCTAGATTGCTGACAATGACGACTTGGTACGGCTCAAGGGCGGCGACGCAGGCGAGTTGAGGCTGTGCTCTCTCGGGCCCCCCGCTCCCAGATGCTCGAACCAATCCCGCGGCCAGGTCAATTCTGGCAGGATAAAGGTGCCGACGAAGGGGGTTTGGAGCGGGCTGCTGCTGTTGGTGTCGGCGGGTTTCGATGCGGATGGGTGCAGCAACGTGCGTGCAGCGAGTCGCTGATGGATGGAAGGCGTTAAAAATGTCAGACGGGGGGGGGTTGGAGGTGACAGTTGAAGGAGGAGTGGGTATGTTCCAGCCAGCTAGCCCCTCGTAGGCGAGATGTGCCTGCACCGACTGTGAACGGATGATGAGGTGAGCACCCGGGCAAAGCAAGCACTGTCCACTGGCTGGAGGGCGGACAGCAGTCTGGAACTCCAGTCTGGAACTCGCACTGGGCCGGGACTGCCCAGATGCCAGACTGGACTGCCCAGGGGGGCGGGAACGACCTCGGGAGGGGTGCCAAGGAATAGGGAAGTTTGCCGTGCACCAGCCGGGCAGTGGTGAGTACTGTACCACAATCTCGACGGGCGCGCCCTGTTGTGGCCCAAAACACGCACGCCGCTTCATCGCCATCCCAAGGTTCATGCGACTCCGTTGGCCAGACATCCGGCCAAACATGCACCCAGGAGTGAGTTCCGAGCAGAGCATTCTGTGCGGACTGGGTTGTATTGATTGCGCATACTATGGGCATACTATGGATCTATCTGTCAGGCAAGGTTTGACTCTGGTTATTACCGGCCAGATACAGACGTCCCCACTGCTACAGAAGAGATGTTCTATAGATGGATCTACAGGTACATTCTTGCGCACTTATGCTTACGCAGAACTGATGCGACACGTCTGAGCCCCTCCTTCTTCGGCTGAAAGCCTGTTTGTTCACACTTGTTCAACCTCGTAATCCCGATTCCACTCATGCGTTCAGCGTTTCCCGCTGCACCATAATCTTTATCGCTGCTGCATACCTTGGCTATCCCATATAGCTACCTCTTCAACAAGCTGGTGCTGGGTGGAGCAGCTTATGACGTTGATCTGCCTTGCTGGATCCGGACTACCGCGGGGCAAGCCACTGGGAGCAAGCTCCTCCCAGCCTTGCCTGACACGATACCTTGGAAGACGTCCATATTTCTTAGACAGCATTGGGAACCTCTTGGGCAGTTAAGGGCCTCTGAAGAGAGGTGGGGACCCAGTCTACCTCAGCATTTGGCCCATCATGAGGGGGGAGACGGCCTCTCAAGGTCCGCCCCCATTTGTAAAATCAGTGCAAAGCTTGCAAGTAGGCGAACGCCTTGTGGTCAAGGCGTTGCCCAAGCATATCTCCCCTGGATCACTCTGCCCATTGTATCGTGGGTTCCATTTGCTAAGTAGAATAATGTGATGGAGAAGCCTGTCCCTTTTCCCCCCTTTAAACCGATACGCCGTAGGCAAAAGCAACTGCAACGATCGCTTCTGGCAGGCCAAGCTGTGCAGGCTGGGGATTCTATCATACACCCAGCGGTTCCTCGTGCCACCTTGGATATGACGTTGTCATGGAGTCCTCATTGGAAATGGTGGACGAACCACCGCATCCAACCACCTTAGTAGGGTGCAAAGCCACGGGGTGCACCCCGAAAGCCTCCACGATAGCCACCGCGGCCCCGTGGGACGAAACCGCCTCGCCCGCCATAGAATCCTGGGCCTCCACGACCACCCCGGAACCCCCCTCTTCCGCCACCACGCCCTCTGCTCATTCCCGGCACGTTGGTACGCTTCGGCACGACCTTAATATTGCGACCCTTGAAAACGCTTTCGTTGAGGACCAGAGCCTGGGCGACCAGGCTTGGTTCGGTGAACTCGACGTAGGCATAACTGCAGAATCCTGGTCAGCAAGGGCCGCTTCTATTGGGGGACGAGGGGGCGGCCACGACGGGGCGGGGCGGCCGGTTTGTCGCACTCACCCTTTGGGCTGTCCGGTGAACTTGTCCAGCAGGATAGTGACACGGTTGATGGACCCGCAGCTCTGGAAGTGCGCCTGGATCTCCTCGGGAGAGGCCGAGTAGTCGACGTTGCCGACGAAGATGCTGCGGCTGTCGACGTCGGTCTTGCTCTCCTGGGCGTTCTCGGCCTGGTTGTCCAGGCTGGCTTGCATCTCGCGGAGCTTGGCGGCCTCCTCTTCCATCTCTGCAACCCGTCGCTTCATCGCAGAGATCTCCTCCTAAAAGTGCCAGCTCTTGTCAGATTGTTTTTTTGAGACGCCAGAATCACCGAATCTTGTAGTTGCCCACCTCTTCATTGCCCTCCTCCTCGGCAGGGCGAGTCTCCTGGGTCGGTTCCTCTGACTTCACGTCGTCCATGATTGTGTCCTGTCGTTAGTACGGGCGACTGGAATAGGAAGATTAAAGAAGAAGAAAAATTGGGCAAGAACTGTCGACACGGTCAGCAGGAGCCTTGCGCGCAAAGGGATACGTCTTTGGCCTCTTTGTTGCGGGGGGGTCGCCTTTGTGCAGGTAACGAGCGACTCAGCTTGCGCCACCTGTCGTTGCACTCTAAGGGTGCACGGCGCAGATATGTGTAGGAGCGGGGGTTGATGAAAGGTTGGCTTACCTCCCAAGACAAGATAATACACGTCGAGTTCACGGACCCTTCGCAGTGGAAAAGCAAGATGCGAGATTCTGGGATGGCGCGAAAGGGAAAGTGGCACTCGAGTGTTGACTTGAAATGAAAGGCTCCCGGCGCGAGGCTTATCGCCGATAAGAGGACCGGTCTAAGAGCTGCTCCATTGCCTACAGGGGTCCTGAATGCCTACCAAGGACCCTAGGTAGGCAGTCTAAGTACTCCGTACCCAGGTACAGTACTTCCAGCTACAGGTACCTTGGTACACTGTGACCGTCTCGAGCAAACACCAACCAGCTGCATCACAGAAAACAGCATCCCATTACAGAAAACTTGCTGGTCCCTGACAGCGTCGAGCCCATGGGAGTAGTACCTCGGTTAGAGTCATGGAAGCTAGGCCGTGCTTTTTCTGTGGCCTTCCACATTGAATAGAAACCTTGGTAGGCTGATCAGGAGCCGAGTGGCTGTCCGTCATGGCAAGCCGTTGCTTCTCTACTTAGACACATGGCGTGCAATTCTCAGTTAATGGAGCCTTGCAGGGCAGACTGCCAACGGGAGACCTTTCCATGGAAACCAATCGTGTGTCTCGAAGACAATAGTATAAGACTCACGACGAAATGACTATCCAAAGACATATTTCCTGGACCTTTCGATACACTCTTCAGTACCTGGGCAAGAGTTCAGGGTGCCCTGTGAGCTGCCGGTCGGTATCTAAAGCACGCCCAACGGCTTCGTCTCGGGGCCGTTTGTGTTTGTGTTTGAGGGATCCCTTACTTGACATGCACCTGATATACCCCGCTCCTGCACGGCCAGAAGTCAATTACAAGGAGCCTGATCCACTGTTGCGCAACTCTTGACCAGCAGCTCGAGGAAGTCGCCCCCGCCATTTCCTCTTACCTCAAGAATCACACCAGCAGGCATCATGGCCTTGGTTCCTCCTGTTGACAAGGACGGCTTCTCTTATGCAGGAGACTCACTCTTTCGTGAAACGAGTGGTCTGAACCGCCACCGTCGAGCGACGATCCCAGAGCTGAGGGCACACTTTGCAGGGAGGGACACGGAAAACCGGCCTGCCCACTGGTACGAGGCTCAACTGCTCCATTATGGCTTGCCTCCCAGCAAAGTCAAGGGCACAGCTCACAAACGCCGTAAGTCGCTTGCAAACTTTCAATCCAAACAGCTCCGCCAATGCTTTTCTGCGCGAGAGGTTTCAGAAGCTAGTCTCAGAGATAGTTACGACAGCCGTAGACCCTCACATGCGTGCTGTTCTATCATTTAATAGCTTAGCTGACTCTACTGCCCCAGTCTTTGATGCTGTGATGGCCAAGGACAGCCTCACAGTGCCAGCCCATATCCAGAAAATCGAGGCTGACCTGAAGAAGGAGTGGAAAAAGAGAGAGCGGGAGGCGAAGAAGGTCCTCAAGGAGTCTGAGGGCAGAGGCACCAAGCGCAAGGCTGGTCAGGTCTCTACCAATTTCAACGTCAACGTCTATGTCCAGGTCTCCAGCACTGGAGCTGTCGGGGTCCAGGCCGCTCAGCCGTCAACAAAGCGGCCAAAGGTTGCAAAGTCAAGCTCGGCGGCAATATCCACCTCTAAGAAGACGACCACTGCTACAGCCCCCACAGCCAGAGCTAAGAAGGCGCCTGCCACCAAATCCGAGAAGGTCAAGCTTGTGCCCGAGCCAGTCAACGCTATAGGCAAGAAACAGGCAGTGCAGAAGTCAGCCCAGCAACCTCGCCCTCCCAAAGCAGGCACTGCCCAGGCATCTGCATACACACTCGGAGGCCCGAGTGGGGGCCTCGACGATGTCCCCCCTCCTTACTCTGAGGCTGACCCCGGTTACGGCGCTGCATTCCAATCCAGCCCTCGGCGGGGTATCGGTCTGCTCAACGGAAGATACGACATTGAGTGTCCACACATGGAGGAAAACTTCCCTGAGTACAGGGATGACTTTGGTGTCATCGCGACTCTAGACGGAAACAAGCTCTGGTTGAAGTTTGACTTTGGTCCACTTGTCGGGATCATGAAAGTGGACCGGCCTTACGAGCCGGATGAGGATGAACAAGGAACCGTGCTGTTCTGGCGTGGGGATTCCACCTACGAGCAACAGGATATCAATATCGACAACGCCGCCCGTGCCGGCGAGGCGAACAGGTTGCTTTTCTTGGGTGGTGGACATATTCGAGGCGCTCTTGCTTACGACTGGCACATCATCGAGTTTGATGCTTACCGGATTCCTGGGCAGTCGATGACCTCCGAGATCAGTCCCAGTCAAGCACGAGCCGAGTGGGCAAGACGAGGTCAGCAAACGTGGAACTGAATAGCCTTTGGAAAGGGGAGTTGGGTCACGAAGATGGGCAGACTACCGAGAACGGTCGAGGCATTCGACAGCGGACGAAGATGGATGTGATGGGTCGACTGTGTCAAGGCGTCAGGGACTGTCTTGTTGCCCGTCTGTCGCCCTGGCGTTGGGTAGAATCCGGCCTTGTACCGGAGTCATGATCCTCCTGGACCACTCCAATAACGGATACGGAGTCATGATGTTGATAATGCTCAATGAAAATATTCCAGTGTTCATGCCAAGGGTCAACTCTTGTTAGAATATTTAATTAGCCATGGGATGAAGTGACTCACACAAGAACTTTAGGTCGCTCAGGATCCATGAGTGTGGATTGAAACCACCAATTACTTAAGACAAAGTAAGTCACAATTCCATTCATAACCTCGGAAGGCGCATGTCAGACATGCAGGCCCCGCAGGCACTCCAATGCTGTTGGTTGCCGTGTAAGTAATCGACAGTGCGCTAGAATGACTTCATTGGCCCGCAGTATCCGCAACGTCCAACAGCCATATGACTACATCAACACCAACACCAACGACTCAAACAACCTAATTTGTCGTCTCTGCCGTGCGGCGCATTGCATACAATAGGAAACTTGTGTCCGGAAGATCACAAGCACCCCAACCCGTTCAAAAACTGCGTCCCCTCGTGTCTACCCAGGCAGACCTGTGACAACCTTGCATATCTCCTCATAATCAGCCAGTTCCATCCATCCACACCCCCCATCATGGCTCCGGAACGCCCCCAGCCCAGGTCCAAGCTGCAGGAGTTCTTTCCAGGCGCAAAGCTCCCAATTATCATCTCAGCTCCCATGCTCGGGGTGTCCAATGGGACCCTGGCCGCCCACGTGTCCAAGGCCGGTGGCATTGGCATGGTCCCGGGTGGGCTGGACTTTAAACCCGGCAGTGCCCAGCTCGTGGCCCTCGAGAACGAGCTCAAGGCCGCCCGCTCGGAGCTGGCCCTGACGGAGATGACGCTTACCCCGGCGCCGGTCGGCGTCGGTTTCCTGACCTTCGACCCGTCCGCCGTCCAATTCCGCGAGACCGTCATGCCGATCCTGGAGAAGTACCTGCCCCAGGCCGTGTGGCTGTTCGCCCCAGACCCCAAGACGGCCGAGAGGGCGCACCCGGGCATCATAGAGGCCTGCCACGACCATGGGATCAAGGTGTTCGTGCAGGTCGGCACGGTGGAGGCTGCAAGGGAGGCTGCAAGGGACGGGGCAGACGTCATTGTGGCTCAAGGCGTTGATGCTGGTGGGCATCAATTCGCCGCCGGCGCCGGGGTCGTTAGTCTTGTGCCCGAGATCAGGACCATGTTGGATGACGACTTCATGGGCAAGGAGATTGCCTTGGTGGCTGCTGGGGGGATTTCTGATCCGAGTGCCGTTGTGGCTGCCATTGCGTTGGGTGCGTGTGCCCCACTTCGAAATCGGTGTTGACGGCAGGCGAGAAGCTGATGGCAATATAGGAGCCGACGGTGTTGTCATGGGCACAAAGGTCAGCCTCGGTCGAGCCTGATTACAGCTGTGTGACAGAAGTGCTGACTATCAGGGTGCAGTTCATACCCGCGAAAGAGTCGCTGTCCTCTGAACGTGTTAGGAAGGCCATTCTCGAGACCCGAGATGGAGGAAGCACAACTGTGAAGTAAGGTCGAGTTCAGTAACTCGTTACTGTTTCCTTGCTGACCGTTCCTGAATGACAGGTCGACAGTTCACGACGAGCTCAGAGGAACAACATTCTGGCCAGAGCTGTATGATGGAAGGGCTATCATTTCCCAGTCCTATCAAGACCACCTCTCCGGCATGTCTCTCGAGGAGAACAAGACCAAGTTGGGCGACGCGGAGCGCGCTGGGGACTCCTCGAGGCAGGTGACATGGGCGTGAGTTGAACCAAACCAAAAAATGCTGGTCCCGCTTTTACTGATATTTCGCAGCGGCACGGGGGTTGGCCTGGTCAAGGACGCAATCCCCGCTGCCGATATTGTGAGGAACACGAGGGAGGCGGCGAAACAACGACTACAAGCCCTCAGATTTGCTTTCGACGACGAAGGTAAGGATTCAAAGGACAAGTCGTGGGTCAAGGAGCTAGGTCACACTCTCTATAAACACAAGTAAGAGAGGTCAGCCCAGGAAAGGAGGCCGTGTCAAGAGGATGATCCCATCGGAATGTTTCTGCAAGTTTCAAAGCTATCGGGCCATCAGGCCGAATTACGTCTCGGCAGGCTCGTCAGCTATTTCGTGCGAGAAAAAGGTCTAATGCGAGGTGGCTTTCGGAAAGTTTTGAGACAGTGGCGAGCAACTAGGACTGTCCAAAAATTACACAATCGGTGATTCAGGTATCAGCGAGCTTGTCCGTACGTATGACTAGGATATAAGCCATTCTTGAGCATGACGGCGACTGGCCAAGTCATACACGGTTCACAAGAGAAAGAGCTCCCTTCCCACTGCGTTTCGACTACTCGGCTTCGTCCCTCAGGTAGACCCGTCGCCCACCAACCCACGTCTCCCTCACTTTAAGATGACGAATGTCCTCGACATCCAGACTCTCTAAAGGCTCATCCAAAACAACCCAGTCCGCCATCGCGCCCGGTAGGATCACTCCAGCCTTCCCATCAAGGAACGCAGCATGTGCAGGGCCCTCAGTGAAGCCCACTAGTGCTTCGCGGAGCGTCAGCGCCTCCTGGGGGTACCAGCCGTCCAGGCTACCGTTAACACCCTTGCCAGTGTGGGGGCTCCTCCTGGTGACAGCCGCATAGATGCCTTCAAAGGGGTTGGGAGGCTCCACGGGAAAGTCGCTTCCCAGTACGGGCTGTAGATCGAGTAGCGAGCGCATCCTGTAGGCCTCGGCGGCAGTGCGCTTGCTTCCTAATCTCAGCTCCACGTAGCCCATATCAGAGGTTGCATGGGTGGGCTGGATGGACGGTATAATACCCATGGAGTGCATACGTTCTAGATCTTCAGGATATATGATCTGTGCACTATACGTCCTCTGATCAGTAACGTGTACGAACGCAACACTTCGGGGTGCTCTCAGATATTACCAGGCACCGAAAGATCAGACTGATACTTGGGAGCGCTGTGGTACTAGATGCTAAACGAAAATGCTCTTACTGCTCTATTCGGAAACGATGCTTTGCCTGACAGATTGACGGTGATTCTCCTGGGCAGAGGTCGCCAAGGGCAGCCTCCATTGAGTCAAGGGCGAGCCAGTTCGCGAGATCTTCAGACTCTGTCAGTACACTATCCTCTCGGATCAAGACTAAAAATGCTCCTGATATGATGACGACAGGCGGAAACAGGGGCGAAGAGAAGAAATGATACGGACCACCGATCGCGTGGATGTTGACTTGGAACCCTTTTGATGACCATGACCTCGTCAGAGAGGTGAGTGTGGAGGCATTGACTAGAAGAGAGCCCGCTGTATCGGGACGATCGGAGTAGGGCTCAATCATTGCACTCCCCCAGCTACCCAGTGCTCCATCTGTTGTGACATATCAGCATAGTTCCGAGAGTTTGTACATGGCTGGGGTTGAGTAGTAGTAAGTAAGACAGCAAAATATTGATTGGACGCACCGGCGAAGAGCTTGACGCTCTTGACATGGAGGAATCCATCGCTATCAGTGAATGTAGGCACCTTTTCTGGGCAGAACGTATTCCTTTTCTCGCATTCAATCATGGCATAGACACGCAATGTCCAGTCATCTGAACTGGCAATCTCCCTGTATAGTGGCAGATCGTTGGTGTAGACACCAGCGTCATGCACGCCAACGAGCCCGACTTGGTGGAGGCTGGTCATTGCAGACTTGAGGAATGATGTCTTTTGAGCATCATCTGGCCGTGGCCAGAACTTCGTGACGATCTCCATGGCATTGTCACAAAATACACCCATGCTAGGTTCTCGGACAATCTCTCCACCTGGAATATCGGTCAAGTCTCTCAGAGGCAGCAGATCGAGAACCGCCTGGGAGACCCAGACGCAGTGAACATCAACGCGGTCCAGCATTATATAAAGCCCGTCGAAGTCGGCAAGCATAGCCTAGCGAAAGCAAAGCGGTCAGATGCTGTAATCGGATGCTTTAAAGGCGACACCTACGGCGGTTGGCATCTCGCCCAAAACCATCTGATCCCAACCCACGCCCCTGATCCAGTTTTCCCTGGAACCCACGCCTTTGTTTGCCGAAAGGTAAGCTGCCAGACGGTCTTTGGCCTCTTTGACTGATGTGGATCCAAAGAGATCCACGGAGTGCAGGAACTCTCCATACTGAGCCAGATGGCCATGCTGATCGAGTATTAGTCGCTGGCTTATAAAGCCCTCGGGCAAGGTCTCTTACACCGTCCCAAAGACCGGGAACCGCGTGGCCGGGCTGGAGGTCCGCAGGTTCGGATGCAAGGGTGAAGACTTCGCCAAACCGACCGTCCTCGACGGTGAAGCATGAAGCCGAAGACTTGGTTGAGAATCTAGCCGTGACGCCCTTCGCGTAGCAGAAAGTCTGGGGCGGCGCGGTCGATGTGAAGACCTGCTGGAGTGGGCCTTGAAGCCCAAGGTAGACGGCCACCACCACGACGGCAAATGACAGCCAGAGGCCTCCTCTCAACAGGAAGGAGGTCATCTTGGGGTTAATCGGGTTTGGCAGAGGTCAAGAGAGTAAGAACATCATTGTATCTGTATGACTTTTTCGGACTGGGAAATGAAACGATGGTGGCTGTCCTCGAGTCAACTGATTGACGGTAGGGATCATTGATAGGAGATAAGGTTGGTGTCGCTGTCCCTGTTGACTGGCGGCACGGATCAACACTCTCTACAGTTTCAATGACGTACCGAGACTCTTGAAATTCAGTTTCAACCCTCATCCAGAATCAATTTGTTGAGTTATGCACCTTTCAAAGGACCCTCATGCTGTGATACCAGAACGTCTTTGGTGTGCCTGCGCTCCCGTGAGGAATAACCCCTGCTCCTGCTCCCTGGGCCGCCCAACGAATTGAGGAAGCAGCAGCCAGGATGGGCATCACACACCAAGTGACCAACTCACTTTTCAACTGCCTTGACTGCCATCATTGGAACCAGAATGCAACCAAGTCTCGAGGAAGAGGGGACGCTCTTCGCACAGGATTCAGCTGGCATTCGCCCTTATATTGCGGAAAAGAAGTCCGACACATGATTAGGGGAACGCCACGCCCTCCGCACCCTTCAGAGTGACCGAAAAGATGCCTTCTGGTTCCCCGTCAAGAGACAGATATACGGTCGCCGGGACACTGTCGTCCTGATACCTATGCTGGTCGTAATTCCCTCGACCGGAATTCGAGAGCACCACACACCAGCGACTTGCCACCGTCGTCGGTGTTTTCCAGCACGATGACTGTATCACCCCGAGTTGAAGGTGAGCCAGCAGAAGTGATCCAACGGGGATAGACGGTGGGTCGACGAGGGCGCTCGGCATGAGCTGCTTGTTATCAACAGCTCACTATGTGAGCGAGGTACCACTTCTGGACAAGGCGTTCGAGTCTCAAACGCAGAGGCCCGGATCAATTATCCCGTGTGCGTCTGTGGAACTCCCATGGTCCCCAGTCAAAGCTCACAAGACGTCCCATTGCGAGATCGGTCTGCCACGGTATCATCTAAGACCGAAGACCTGACCGACATCCACCTGCCAAAGGGTACACGTTGGACCCCATAAAATGATCATCACAAGGCCTCCTGGAAGTGCTTGTGTGCTCTGCGCTCTGCAAAGGCCGTTCGACGTCTTACCAACGGATTGACGGGTCATATCGTGGGCAACGGCTGTGTGTGGTCTCTGTGAGGGATTACGCAGGCAGGCTGCCGGCCTTCATGCCTGCCAAGCCTCGCAATTCGAGTCAACTTGAGGACGCAAATTCAGGACGGAAGGTTCGCGGCTCAACAGCGGGGCCAGCAGGTGAAAGTCTGCATGGTTGGTGGACGAGCAAGGAGGAACTCAGACCTGGCAGATCAGGCCAAGGCAACGGTCACTTCCCGAGCTGAGACAGCAGTTCGCTGATAAATATCGTCAGGCCAGACCAAGACTCAAGCATAAGGAATATGCACAGGATGAGGGGGAAACCTATCATCGAGATCTTCGACGTGAAATTATCAACACTACGAACAGGCAGTAGTACGTTCGGCAGCGATGCCTTGCCAGGCTACAACGAGAGTTGAGGCCCACAACAGCCTTGCGTATATGGCCAACGATGATTGATCTGCTTCCTCATCTTGTTCAAGGACAAATCGAAGCCGGCGAAGACTTGGGGGCATACATGCTCTCTAGCTGACAAGCTATTGATAGGAGGCTCTCGGAGTGAAGGAGTTTTGCTTTTGGAGAGATCGCCCATAGGCCTTGGAAAACCTCATGGCCTGGGTGTGTTTCCTTGCGGCTGCCACTCAATACGAGGAATGCACAACGACGGTGTTGCCCATCTCGCAAGAATCGGAAACTGGGCTGCTTTTCCACCAATACCTTCCACCAATACCTACGCAACATCCGCGTGAATGAATCGCCGTCCGAACATCTTCTCGTGCCTCGGCACGCGATACAAACGTTGTCTCCAATCTTCGCCCGTCCAATGCCCCTCGCCATTAGAGACTGGTTTTGTGCACAATTCTTGCCTCGACGAACTCGAAGGAATGTGGCCCCGCATTCCTTGGGCTTCGTTGCGTGCAATGTGCAGCTCCATGGCTGCACTCTGATCGGGCCTTCCCTTGGCAACACAGACCATAGGCGGAAAAACTGTTCTTGGATGGCAAAGGCACCTTCTTCTTACTGATTGTAATATTCCTGACATCGAGGAATCCAACGGCCATTGCACGCCACAAATTGTGGCGGGGAAATGAGATCCATCCGGTCTTGGGGAGATGGCCAGACGGCCAAGGTTAAGCTCGTTGCTGGCTCTCCATCCGACCCAAGAGAAGGTTTGGTAGCCCAGGGGCTAGAATCATTTGGTCTTCCTTCTCCATTTGTCGCCGAATCATTGAACTCAGTACACTGGCATGGGGTGCATGGCGGGTTCGGTCAATTCAGCCTCCTTTCAGCCGGCCAGACAGCCCGTTTTGGCAAAAGTCCACGACCAGGAGTCAGCCGGGTCAATCGATCGAATCGCGGTAGCGGGCACTGGCTATCTCCCTCCCTCAAATCTCCAGCAGCGCAGAATAGATGAAGCTGCTCGTCTTGGCAGCCGCTGCTCGCCGCGTGCTGCAGACTAGGCGTACGGGTTCTGTATTTCCGGGCTGCCGGGTCCGTCTCGCGGACAAGCTTTCAACCTAGAACCTGCAGCATCCAACCTGGCGTTCGCACTTGAAATGCAATTCGGAACGATCCGACAAAGGCGACTCTGGCGCACTGATGAGCGTACTGTCGTCTCTGGTAACATCAGGGCACAGTGTCCTGAATGCTGTTTACCTCGCCGTGGTCGGCATGGTGACAAAACAGCCACAATCTATCTGCAGTAACTGATGGACTGTCCATTAGGCTGATAAGACCGGAACGTTACTCCAACATAGCTATTGAAAACAATGGTACGGAGAGACGCGATGTCTCATAGAAATATATGGCCCGCATGGCCGAGGCACGCTTCATCTAGCCTCGAAGCAGCCTGTCAGTCAAGGAACCAGTGAAAAAGCGAGCCTCTGACCGGCATCAGAGGTGTCACAATCACATCAGGCCCTTCTTTCTGTGTATGGTGTAAGTGTCTGGTCTGGCTGGTCTGCCTGCTTTGGCCAATGCTTGCTGATCGTCAAGCGGCGTTCGCCAAGCAATGTGCCGAGGCGAGCACAGTATTTGGTGATTGGCGGAAGATCTCGGCTTTCAAAAATCCAGAAATAGGGGAATTACGGCAGAAATCAGTGGTCCAGATTCCGGACCACCCCTCGCCCCACGTTCTTCCCCAACCTTCTGGCCTGGGGAAACTGGTCTGGAGCTCCTGGGCAAGCTTCCCAGCAATGGCCCAAGGTGTCCTGGGTGTCGGGGTGTGTCCGCCCATCCACGGGATGAAGAAGCTCTTTGCTTAGGCAGTACACTATAGGCAGGCTACCCCGCGATGTTACGTCCCCTGCTGTGAGCCTGTGACTCGGCAACGCGGGGGGCAGTCGCAGCCTCCTTGCCAGTTTGAATCGCATCCTCTGCGAACCAAGCCTCGAGCCATCCATCACCAGTTGTTGCCCACCAAACCGCCGGACCATGTGGATCGGCAACAGGCGGGGCGGGTCGCAGGTCTCGCATTGCATCTCCACCTGCAGCCCTCACCGTGGGCGACCACAGCAGATCTCAGGGCGTCTATTTGCTTGATCACCAGTTTCGGCGAGTGGGCCCACTACCTACAGCGCGGCGTGTCTGGGCCTGCTGGGCCCTGCTGAGGGAGAACTGCCCTGTGCCCGCCTATGTTTGAGAGGCTCGTGGGCTTGGTGCGCCGAGATCCGCATTGTAGATCTGTCGAGCTTCATCCATGTCATGTGGTGGAACAATGGAGTGCTCTCAGCCGCGGCATGTCAGTCACTAGACAGCGGCAGAAGTCATCGTGATGCCCGGCCTCCTGCTCCTGCCTTGAGCAGTTTAGCAGTTTGCCTTGCATTGCCCGTGTTCAGCGTAAGCCTGGCGGGCAAAGCTGGGGTTTCTCCTGGCAATGTTTCGTCGAGAACGCTCGTAGCAACCTGATGCCACAATAGACCCCTGCCAAAACCGCCGATATATCAATGAGCTTATTTCTAGGCTAGGTCAGGGATAATCGTTTCCAGCGTCGGCGAAATATTCTGGCTGACTCCTTGGCGCTGCGACTGCTCGGGTCCCTGATGCGGGAAGCCGACTACTTGTACTTACCCACTACTCCAACATCACATCATTCGGCCTCCTGACACCTACTATTTCCTTCGATACCACACGTATGCGCCTGTCCTGTCGGCCTCAAGCACACGCGATAAGCACTCGCAAACATCCCGGGACTTGAGCTTGCGTGACTCCCCCAGAGAAAGACGGTCTGGACCCAATGTCACGAGATTCGTCTACAGTCGCAATGACATGACAGGAATGCGCCGGAATCATATCTGGAACAACGTCGCCTCTACACACCAACCAGCGTCGGCCAATTGACGCTATCAGCTCCAGGCAACCTATTGAGAATTTCTCCAGGTTCCTACTGTCTCTTGGCCTTGCATATCCAACCACAAATCACCGGGGCTCGGAGGACGTCCTGATCCGCGCCGCCTGTTATTCAACTGGCCAAGCCGCATACCATCTATCACCTCACGAGGAGGAAACACAGCCTGTCGCGCACCACCGAACACCGAGTTCAAGTAAACTCGCACCGCTCGCCTGCTTACTAGGTTATTTACTCAACCGATTTTGAGGACCCGGATATCGAACAGACACAACTTGCGGTGCGGTGCGCTATCCTTTATCTGCCGCCACGCGTCCCTCCAAAATCCTGTCCTACACAGGCTGTTGATCTTGGAGTCAGGGCTCCAGCTTTCCGCCCCGCTCTGTACAATCTTTTGCACTGCCGACCATTTTGCCATGCGCGGTTGGGAACACAGATACAACTCGCGATAACAGTGGCCAACTGAGGAGTGGCGCCACCGTGAATCTCAGCCCTGGATATTGAGAGCAACATATAGAACTCCGCAAGTCGACTGGGATCCGCCCGCTGCTCTAGTCTCCTATTGCCAAGGAGGCATCACTCGCACAGTTCGCATCGTTTTCGACTTGCCTATATCACCGGGGGGGCAAAGGATGACGGCGGTCCAGCAGCTTGAACCGACGCCTACGCCGGCGAGGCCTAGGAGTATGGTCGCCGGATTTTCAACTAATGTTGATACCGAAATGGAGATGAATGGGCACTCACCGCCCATTTTGACCACCACCACGTTTGGCAGTGGACCTCAGAGGGGCGACACGAGGATAGTCGTCATCATCTACGGACCCGGGCAGGACAAGATCGTGTCCATTTTCGCCGAGATCCTGGGGAAGCCTCAAAGATTGATCGAGGCTTTCAAGGACGTCAACGAGGCGGATCAAGGACTGGTTGTTGGAATACCAGCAGACAAGGCGAAGACGGACATTGCGGACCGTGATAGGGGGCTTGTCGTGGCCATCAACGCACACTGGGTGAACCTGGGCATGCCGCCGGACGAAATTCTGTCTGTGCAATGCGACTATGAATTTCTCTACAACGAGACGCCCTTCTTTCGGCGGGACCTGTCGAGGTTCATCTCTTTCACCTTGGGCCAGCTCAACCACCACGAAACACTCATGGCGAAGTCAAGGACATACTTCATATCGACCACGTTCCCTGACGTACGGGCAGCTCTACCAAATCTGGACATCTTGACTGTTGGCGCCGACGCTGTTGAGATCCGAGTCGACCTGTTGAAGGAACCGCTTGGGGACGGCACGTGCTCTGACATTCCCAGCTTGAGCTATGTTGGGCAGCAGGTCATGCTTTTGCGACAGAGTACGGAGCTTCCCATCATATTCACGACGAGATGCACGAGAGAAAATGGACGATTCCCCATGGAGGACCCCAACCTCTACTACGAATACCTGCATAGAGCCATCAAGTGGGGCGTAGAGTATATCGACGTCGAGCTCTGGTTGCCAGAAGCCATCAGGAAATCGCTCTGGGAGCAAAGAGGGAGCAGTCGAATCATGTCTGCGTTTCACGACTTTTCTGGCACGTTCAAGTGGCCTTCGAGACACGCCGAGGAGATATTCGTGGAATCCCAAAAATACGCAGACATTATCAAGATGATCGCGATCATCAACGATCACAACGAGAACTTTGAGCTGGAATATTTCCGATCGAAAATGAGGGCCGACTATCCAGACTCGCCACCCTTCTCAGGTGTTAACATGGGCGAGACTGGTCAATTCTCCAGGACCTTAAATAAGGTCTTCACCCCCATCACACATCCGCTACTTCCAATCATAGCTGCACCCGGGCAGATGAGTGCTGCCGAGATAAACGCAGCGCTGTCTCTGCTTGGCCAGCTCCCCAAGAAGAACATCTATGGAATCAGCAGCCCAGCCAGCCGCAGCGCAACGCCGCAGGCCCCTTTCTACGAGAAATGCTTCAACGAGCTCGGCCTGCCGCACCACTTCGCGGTGGTGGAGAGGCAGCTTAAGGGCAACGGCGGCATGGAGGCGTGGTGTAACCAGAAGAACTTCGGCGGTGCCTACCTTCAACCGCCAGTATCCTTCCATAGCCTAGTCGGCAGCAGCCCGTTCTTCGCATCAGTCAACGGCGGCGCCGGGCCCATACTCAGCGAGGCGGCCCGGGTGATTGGCATGGTCGACACGATCGTCGTGCGGCCTGGGGTCTCTTCGCCGTCGCCGTCCTCAGCGCCAGCGTCGATACCCTCGAGCCCGCGCAACGGGCACGCGAGGATGGACTCGCTGGGCCACCTGGGCGGCGGCGATGCGGGCCTCCCGCCGAACACGACGCTGATCCTCGACAATGCGCTGTGGCGCGGCGTCCTCAGCACGCTGACGCGCGACCTTGCGCCGTCGGCCTACTTCGGGCGCGCGGCCGTCGTGCTGGCTTCGTCGTCCGACGACGCCGCGAGCGTCATCTTCGCCCTCAAGGCCCTACGCGTGGGCAAGATCTACACCGTGGGCTTCAAGACGCCGCCCGCGCTGGCCTACGGCCTGACCATTGAGCCGTTCAACTCGCTCGAGTCTCTCCAGCGGGCCCGCATGGTTGGCGCCACCGACGACGCCGCGTCGCCCTTTGTGGTCGTCAGCGCCCTCGGCCCGGAGAAGGCCAACATCGTAGGCATGCTGATCCGTGTCTTTGGCGGCGGCGGTGGTGGTGTCAACAAGGGTCTCGGCATGGGCTCCGTCTCGGGGGCCGCGCGCAAGGTGTTCCTCGACCTCGCCGACGGCGGCATGGGCGTCCCCCGCAAGGCCGACCCGGGCATCGTCGCCGAGCAGAGCGGGTTCACGGCTTACGGCGTCGCGGACACCGCCGCTTTCGCGACGGTCGAGACGCTGAGGCTGCTGGTGGGCCAGAACGTCCCGTACAGCTTCGTCAGGCTGGCGAGCGGGCGCGGCATGTTCTGAGTGCCTTGAGAAACCGCGTCGAGCCTAAGCTTGTGGTTGACTCGCAGACCCCTTCTTGCGCGCTCCGCGGGCCTCCCTCGCTGACATCGGGCTACTTCAGAACCCCGTTGTATCAGGACTTCATCTTTTGCCTGGCGGGTGTCCGATGGGTCAGCTTGGGAGAACAGATTTGCGGGACCCTGTGGGTAACGACGTGGAGCAGGCTTAGCTTCACATGTTACAACTCACGCACATATGCCCTAGCAATGCATCTCGAGGAAAGGAGTCGTGCATTCGGAGAACGGCGCTCAACGAGCGCGTTCGGGCGACTGAATCGTGTGTAATGGAGCTTCTCCTGCGTGGTGCAGGAAATGAGCAACACCTCATACTCCTGGTTGCTCCATTCTCGTGCTTCTGCTCCGAGTGCACCGTTCTATTCGGAGCATCGACGAGATGTAGCATTTGTGAGCACACTGTTCCACTGCTAAATCAACCAGAGGCGGTGAATAGATGAGTGACGGTGATCCGGGGGGGGGGTTGCTGAATGGCGCGCACAGCAGTGGAAACGGAGGGCATCCCCATCAGGACGATTCGGGCCAGAGTCAGCGGTGGAGTCCAAGGTTCCATGGGGTAAGGGAGCAAATACAGTATCGGCCCTTTGCTGACAGGGGTAAGTAACTAAGACTCTTTTGAGAGGGGTGTGGGAGGGGTTTGCAGAGTGTGGGTAATGTTTCGCATGGGCACGGCGTATCGGTGACGAATTCCGGAACTACTACTTCCTTCTTTCTTTTTTGTTTGTCTGGATTTTTGTTACTATTTTTCGGTCCCGCCCATCTAATCGGGCGCGTATCCGTCATTCGTCATTGTGCATCGTCTGCGAGCATCCTGTATATATTTCCCGTCGGGTCTTTCTATGGCAACAAGTGACGGATGAGTTTTCCGACCGATTGTGGTGCCAATGTCCAAGACCGATACCTGCAGGCTTGGGCAATTTGCGTGCTGATGTCTCTGTCCCTGCGAACGGTTGCGAGTGGTTAGTAATTTGCATCATCATATCAATAACTTGCCAGCATGTAGGCCTGTGCCCCGGTCGGGGGGTGGGCGTGGGTGTGGCCCGAGGGCCTATCGTGCTGAATGCATTACGCTCACAGAGGACCCCAAAATAGATTCCGGTGTAGAATGAAGTGTAGACAACTTCGAGCACTTGACTGGACTGGGCCGAAAGTGGGCGCGCCGCAGAAGGGGCTCAGCAATGAGACAAGTCACTGACGCATACTAGCCGACCCTCCTCGCTTAATCATTCCCATTTTTTATGGCTTCGCGGAATTGGCCATTGTGCTGTTCCTGCGTATGGACGTGGTCAGCGACCGGCTCCGAACGATGCTCGGCTCACGGAGGTCGGCGATCACGTTCTGCTGGGCCTCGCCTCCTCAGACGGGCAGCAGAGCCTGAGAGGAGGCGCCGGAAGCTCCTGGACAAGGGCTGAGCTGTGAGAACCAGACTTCCTGGTGGGCGACACTGCAGAGAGGGCAGTATCAGCCTCAGTCAGGCCCATTTCCAGTCGGCTGGTGGCTTGACCCGGAGACATGCGGTGGGCAAGATCAGACGAGACCAGGTGCAAGTGAGTCAATGCTGTGCGACTATGAGGGAATCACACCGAGGTTGGCACCAACGTGGGTTGGGTTTGTGACTGTGGCGCCACCGCGATCTGACATCCCGCACAGTTCCGCGCTTGCACAGACAGACAGGCAGACCCGACAAAACTCGCGAGAAGCACGATCATGTACAGCCTGCAGAAGCGAGGAAGCCGATCGCATTCCCAGCCCCCACAATCTGAGACAGCCTCGCTGTGCAACCGTCCTACCGCGCAGGCGATCGCGCCCCGGCTCCGTGGGCCAGGGACCGCAGGGAACCAAGTGCGCACTGCAGCATGCATGTGGTGACGGTGACGACCAAGGCGCCACCGTGATACTGCAGCAGCCTCGAGATCCCTTCACGAGGCGCCGGACAGGTATTCACGGGCCATCACCCGCGAGACATCTGTTCAACGTGCACCGCCATGTCGCACAGTTCCGCGTCTGCGTGGGGCTTCCGAGACATCGGGATTTGACGAAGCCTCGCACGAGACACAAGAGAACCTGGGTGCCCCTAAGACAATGTGTTGAGACATGATGGAAGCTGCTTCGAGCTATCTCGACACCGCTGGCGACACCGTCACATAAGGCAGGCCCGCTCCTCAGCGGTTGGCTTTTGACTGGTCGACGGCCTCGTCAACCTAGGCTGACCGCCTCCGTCCAAAGAATTTGACGTGCCTAGCCATTGTGCCCCTTGCTATCGCCAACCAGTAGGGCCGGAACCGTGAATTGAATAAGGTAAAGAGACTCCAGGGGTCCAAAGCGAGGCGAGCTCTCAGAATCACTGACGACCCATTGCCGACCCGAAGCTGTAATGTCTAAGTTCGGATTCGGGTCGAGAAGGGCCAAGCCAGTCTGATCTCGTACTCCAGAAAAGAACAGCCATTTGGGTTGTACGCGATGCTGCCGTGCTCCTCGTTGTAAATGCACGGTCTTGATGGCGGCCGTCACAACCGATTTCTCCCGAACTACTGGGCCAATCGCTCGCCGTAAGAGTCGTGACGAGATGCTTGTCAGTCTCCGGTATCCATTTCGGGGGAAGCCTTCGATTCACCTCGATGTGCCGACGTGATAGATCTCACATATCTAGAAAACAGGATCCTTTCAAACCGGCGGGCTGAAGCCGTAGACCGCCACTGTGTCACGCCAGGCATCGGACAGGGCGACTTTGTGAAATGCCGGAGGGCCACACGGCACTTGCCAACCCTGTAGATAGCTCATTAAGGCTTGCGAGCCCTTCCGTAGGCCCGTAGAATGTGACGTGGAAGCTGACACGGGTCTGACCCGCACTTTGTCGTCCTTATTCCGGCCAACGTCGAGGCCCACCTTGCAGCTGAAAATATAGACCCGAGATCTCGCATACGCACCTTTATCGTACCAACGGTGAGCATCCCGTGGTTCCGGGTAAGCTGTCGTCTGAGCAGACAGCAAAGAGGTACATACCTGGTCATACTAGTCATGCTAAGGTCGTACTCCGGGCGGTCCAGAGTCTGGGGTAGTGAATAGCGGCTCTGAGTGGTCAAAATGGCAAAACGGGTAAATGAGAGCAGCCGGGGATGCACGGGTGAAGGTCCATGTGATTTAGAATCACCAATTCGAGATGGTGAGCTGTTACATCCTGGTGGTGAGGGTCCGGTCTGTGCTGAGGCTGAAAGGAGCAAATATGGAGAAGGAAGCGAACATTCTGAAGTATGTACTGGCCACCAAGCCGCTATTGGTGCGCATCGATCGAAGCGCATATGCACCCCAGATGAGGCGCATTGCAGATCTCCAATCTTGGCTGGTAGGTCCGGGAGTACAGTACAATCCCGTGTACCGAGAGGGAGGGTCGAAATGCCAACCGCCAACTTTACGACGACCTCGAACCTGTTTCTGGTACCTCATGTTGTCCAGGAACTCGGATGGGTGTGGATTTGATGCCGAGTCTCGCACTACATCGGGCCGATCGACAATCTTTGAGGGATGGGGCTTGCCTACAGAGTGATATCAGATTGGCAGGATTCATTACGGAGCCAAGAAATGATATCACGGTTGCATCGTAACAACTGTTCATTACCTTCCAGAACATGACGGCAGTCATGATAACGAAGCAAGTGATATGTGTGGGGGCAGGTCATCTCCAGCCCTGCTGTCAGGAAACAGGGGCAATCCACCAGGAATCGAGGTTTCTCGGACATGGGCCAGGGCAGGTCACCGAAGCCGCGAAATCAACACGTCCAGCCGTTATGGTGGCACCTCCCAAAACTGCTGCTATAACAAGGCTGACTGCAGCAAATGCATACTTCCCTGACTGCAAAGCTCCAGTCAAACATTGGTTCTCTGGTACCGATCTTCAGGTGGCTTCAAGAGAGCCAAAGAAGACAGCAACCCGATGCAGAGGCCTTCAGGTCTATTGGCCCACCGTGATTTGCAATGTCTGCAGATACCTGGTATGGCTAGGCCCTAACAGGCAGGCCATGATGCTTAGGTTCCTCGTGATGCATACAGGTAGACCCGATGCTCAGGCTCACGCACTGGCCGCCCTGCCGCACTCGCATGGGCGATTCCTGCCTTGGAGTCTGACGTGCGGTGCGGCCTGTGACATTAAGATAGAGGCGGCTTTTGACGAGGTGTACCAAGGCTGCAGTAAGAGTTAATTGGTTGAGATATGAGCATCCGAGCCTGGAGTCCTGGCTAAGTCCAGATCAGATCTATGGCACAGCCTGTATCCTAGTAAGGTGCGTGGCCAACACTGTGAGGCGCCCGAAGATTTGAGCCTTATGTTACCTCTTGAAACCAGCTCTATAAGTTGGCGCCGACGGGAGGATATCAGGGCAATTTGGATTGGAACCTGAGTGTGGATAAGCCTGCTTCAAAGAGCTGGCAGTCAAGGATTTCTTGTTGTCTGAATTGGTGTATTTAATAACCGTCGGTTTGGTAGCGTTCGCTTTGCCAATGACGATGGCTTGACGATCCGATGCCGAAGCCGGGACCCATGATCCTCTCAGAACAAATACTGGGAACAATTTGCTTCCATATCCGGGGATGTTGTTATCCGAGGATGGTAACATTGCGCCATTGAAGGTGCTGTTCAGGAAGGGGTGGGCCAGTGAGGATCTGCCTCTAGTCAGGCCATTCTGCTGAAATGGGAAGAATGTTGGGAGGGAAAGATCCAGACTCGCCTAGCCTGTGTCGGACATAGATTAACACAATGGCGTTGGTGCTGAGGCTGGACCCTTGTTGCGGCAATGTGGATGACCCAGACGTCTGTTCCGGAGCCCAAAACTGTGATGGTGTTGTCGATCTTGCTTTGGCAGGGTTACCTTGGTAGCTCCGGGCACGCGCGAGGTTCTCGCGCTTGGATGGGAAAGGAACTATTTACCCCCGCGCCTGCGTGGGCGAGCTGTGCCGACTGGGCCTTCTCCGAGAACAGCAGGCTTCAGACCGCATCACTAACCCATTGGTGTTGGTGCATAATACAATGGTGGAAGCACGAACAAAGGTTGCTGCAGGGCATAGCATGTCTTACCCTCGGCGCTGACTGGATGAGGCGGGATCATGTCAAGACTTTGCTGTTTCGGTATGCGACTGCGGCACCACCGTCTGCAACTCTTATGGGGAAGGTCGCATCAAGATCGACTTTATCTGAGCCGGTTCAGGAAGTACACCAAGGGACAGAGTGGACGCCACTGCGACGCTCAATGTCGAATGCCGGCAAGAAAGAGTCGGCGAACAATGTGGGTAGGAGTCGGCGCTAACGAGTGCCGTGTTTGAAAGTACTTTTTGTTGTGCAGGCTGGCTGGCTGGCGGGTGCTGGCTGGCAAGTGCGAGCGCTATCGTGGGAAGCTGTGAACTGATCGACGGTGGATCATACAGAGTGAACGAACTCGGCCTGGACGAGATGAACACGTCGGGGCCAGCATGATGGTGTACGGGTGAGCAGCGCCAGGCTCATTCAATGCGTGCATGGTGCACCAAGCAGCCTAGGCTTCTCGAAGTAGATGACTGGCATCTGCCGTGACAGCAGAGATTATGTGCGGCAGCAGGCCATGATGGTCGCGGAGATTATCGTTTCACGAGGTCGAGAAATAAAACGCCGCCACGCACGTCCGTCTGAACTACAAACGACCTAATGTAGCGATGACACGGCTGAGGGCAGCGCTGAGGGGCCCAGTGTGTATGCGTCGTGATGCCGCAGATAGTGGGAAGACGGCCCTGACGCGGCGGTTTAGTCAAGATGCGTCAAGATCCGTCAGCGATCGGTAAGGCGACACCAGCATCACGGCATTGCATCGTGACGCTTGGAGCCGTCAGCACAACCGAGCCCGCTTTCATGCAATTAGATTGACATGTTGAAAGGAGACCGGGTTCAACTGTCGACAGCCACGTGAGCGACCAGAAGACGCCCAGGTGGCCGGGGTCCGGACATGGGTCTGAGCCTGAGCATGGGGGGTGCGTGATTTGAGGTTTTCGTGATGCAGAGGGGCGGCCAGGCTGCCAGGACTGGCAGGAGGGTGATATCCCAGAAGTGGGGCTTCTCTTGGATGGGCCGCTTGAGAGTCTCGGTGCTGGTGGGCTGGCTGGGGAGTCTGGATGGGGTGAGTGGGCAAGTGCCAGGGTGGATTGCGGAACGTACCCGGTACGTACCTCGGCTCGTCCCTTCCTTCCCTTCACTGCTACCCACTCGCTACCGTCTTACCGCCACCTCCCCTCTGCAGATCGGTGACCGTGCAGTGAGCGCCCCAACGCCTCGAAGATGCCCCAGGTCCAGCCAATGTCGCGTCCCAAACGTGCTCATCCAGAGGTGAAGCTTCTGGGCCCGTCACCTCTTTGATAAGCATCGAACAACAACAGGATGGCACCCCCACGATCCCATCGATCTTGTCCCGGGCTCGTCGACCCTGGCCATCTCGCGAGCAGGTTCATCATGCATCATGCAACAGCATGGCTCTGACAAGCCATGGTCTGCATGTCATCTCGAAGTCTGCACAGTCTTTGCCATGGCACCCCGCCGTTGGCTGCTCCGGTCGGCGCAGTCGCCGGCAGCTTTCTTGCTTTTCGGTTCAGAAGAATGAGTTCCATCGCCAGGTCCCTTTCGGTCGGTCAGAGCCTCGAACGAGGTTCGGCATGAGTGAAGGTGGAGCTCGACGATGGCAGCGCTTCTCGGCGAATCGCAATCCCTCGTGGCTTGCTCGAGATAAATGAAGTCTGACGTTGACCAGATCTTGACACCTCGAGTCCCGGGGCTCCGACGCGGCAGCACGGGTACAATCACATCCCGAGGGTGGTGCGCACCGGTCCTGACCTGCACTCTGCCCGAAATAATACTACACAACTGTGATGAGCCCTTTTCTTCTTCTCGATTCGACGTTGCACTCGAGGCATCAAGGCATGAGCTTGACAGCCACCTATTGGCAGTCTGCTAAGTTAAGACTCATGACCGTCAGGGATGTGCCTGCTGCATGATCGGCTGATCATCTCCTTAGACGATCAGCAACATTGGACGACGGCCTTCATGGCAACAAGCAGTATAGCATGCGAACAACTCCACCCGCCCAGACTGCGAACTGCATCTTTCTATTTGTTGCCGCGTACTCAGGGCCAGACTCGGTCAAAACATGGGCTTCCAAAAGGGACCAAGAGCGACACGCCTGAAGAAGCACTGCGATGCGCGAGCTCCTAGCCCAAAGTAACGAACTGCTCCAGGTTGTGCTAGAGCATTGTTGCAGCACGATTGCTCGCTACACCGCATTATTCCTTCCCAATTGTCTTGCTTCACGCGGCTCTTTCGATACATCTCGCTATATCTCGCCATACCCTGGTTTTCCATCATCTGGATACCTTGCCAAGCCTAACCAGGATTCGACCCCTCTGTACGTAGTAGCCGTCCGGCGGCGCTGGAGCTTGGCACGAATCAGGGCCAAAGAGCTTGACCACCCCCGGCCCAGCTGCCGGTCGGCCCAGCTGAGAAAGGGAATGCTCACGGACACGAGAACGACACTGCATGTGGTGGATCTCCTCTGGTACGAGTGGATACGACAGTATCCCGAAGAGCAGTCCGGAAGTGCCTCGACTTAAGACAGGAGTGACCCAATGGCCTGGCGTCATGTCACTGTCGATAAGCCACGTCAAATATAGTGCCGGGGCCAGAGCCGCGGGCTCGCTGGCGGCTGCTGGGAGGAGCACGGGCTCCTCTGCGCTCTGAACACTAATCCCCCCAGAGCAGTAGCATGATGCGGCTGTTTCTGAAACTCGGGAGGTGGTGCAATCTCGACGAGACACGTGCGATTTCATGGTCTTCGAATCGCAACAACCTATGGACCCAGCCTTATGGGCTCAGTGCCAAGATCACCCGTCTTTGCCCCGCCCCTTGTTGACTCACTCGGTATATGTGCCTGGCAGATTTTGAGCGATCTGATCCGGGCCTCTCTAGAACTAAGCCCCATGATGGATTTTATGATCGACTTTTTGTGTCAGATTACCGAGACCGAGCCGAAGACAGCGATGGCGGGACCCGCCCGCAACATTTCTCAAAGAACATGGCGGAACAAGCCGACAAACTATTATCAGCCTGGCAGCAAATGGACTCGGCTTTGTGACAACAACCCCGGAGACTGAGGCTCCTTCAACCAGCTCTACTTGCGCAGGCGCCTCGCATGTGGCGCCATGAACAAAATTCTGGAGGTCACGGGCTCACGGCCCTGGGACGGCCCGATATGGAGTCCGCCGAGGCGAGGTTGCTGTAGGCAAAGGACACGAGATACGAGTCAAACTAAGTCCCAAGATCCCCGACACTTCGACAACAGTCAGGCGAGGTCAAGACAGCTAGCTCATCAGCCGAAGTACTGAGAAAGGTTCGATTTCAGACACGACCAGCCCCAAAACAAAACTACTGTGCCTAGAATTTTAGGACGCCGTGCCCCGGACTGCGATTCAACGGTACCAGAGCCAATCACTCCATGGTACTCCGTAGACCTCGGAACCTTTGTTAATGCCTCCGGTAGTTGCCTCCACAAGTTTCTGCATGCACAATAACCAGGTGCCGGCTTGGCGGGAACTGGGGTTGAGGAAGCCAATCCTAATGGTTCCGGGATCTGCCACGCGAGTGGGTTGCCGGGTCTCGAGTTCATTTTACATCAGACTCTGGAATCGAATCTGATACCAACATAAGCCTGCACTGTTTGGCGCGTTGGTTCGTCTCCTATCCAGAACCTTCCACGAAATGTCAGAGGTGATGCAGTCAAAGATTAAGGGTCTCTCCGCTCGTCACATTGCAACTTCCAGCCATGGGGGCCCAGCTCTCATGCCCTGTGTGGGCAAATGAGAAGCAATCTTGGCGTACAAGCTCACATGAAATGGCCAACGGTGCCTGAGGATGTGACAGATCCGGATAGAAGCATCATGGAGTGTCCCTGAAGCTAGCCATACCGCGGTTTAGGGATGACGGGTTTGAGAGGTGCCTGGTGGCAGGCTGTGCGACCGTGACAGCACACGATGAATAATGCGAGGCGAGCGGGGCTCAATGGCTAGAGGCTCAACTCTGTCAGGGACCTGTGCATCCTTGGCAGCCTGGCAATCCCGACCAGGGCCATTTCACAATTCTCGCAAACCCAGCTCGCGTGAATTTTCAAGGTTTTCCTCCCCGCATGGCCTGTTGCTCTGCAAAGCAGGCAGGCAATCTGGTTTGGAAGCAGTGAACAACAGCGGCACAGTCACAGCGAAACGCCTCACAGGAGATTAAGCTGCACCTTTCCCAAGACCATCACATTCGGGGTTTTGTCCACTTGGGACGCTGGACGCTGGCGATGCCGACAGAAGAAGCAAGCTGTACTGTTGTGGCTGGCCGTGCAAGACGCAGGAGGTGCATCTGATATCCCTGACGTGACAGTTCGTCTACCGGCATGGCAATGATGACAGACGCGTAGTGCGACCTTGCTCTCGTCACGATCCTTGCGGCGAGTGCTTAAGACTCAGGGGTTCATGGAGATACCGTTCGGGCGGTTTCTAGTCATTCCGGCGTTGTGTGTTTGCGTATGTGTTCTAGTATGGACATGCGCGGCTTTCAAACTGCCATGTGCCTATGGGGCCGCCGTGAGAGACTGACTATACGTGCTAGACAGGCACGAAATCCATGAGGAGGTTGGGCCTGGCACAATTTTAGGTTCAGAAGTACCGGTACAATGCAAGGCATGTTGCGCTCGGGTGTCGTTGGTGCAAGGTAGTGTTCTCAGCGCCAGGGAGCCCAGGCGATCCTATCACAGGCAAACCCTGTGGGCCGAGACCCACCTGCCCGACGGGATTCTTCTGTCCCCACCATGGAAGGAAAGAAGCCTTCTCGCGCGCTTGAGTCTGTTCCAACTTGGAGCGGAGCAGGCAGGCGGGCAGGCATGCTCTCCTTTTTTTGTTCATTATTTTCTTCCCGCTGGACTCGGTTCACGGTATTAGCTACATCCACCCACTTTCATGCCCGCCCTGGACCGTCATAACTGCAAAAGTACCAGACGCCTGATGCGATGCCGGCAACAGCAAAGTGATGAATCCCATCCATGCTCAATTTCGTCACGCTCCTCTCGGCATGCACCCATCCCTTTTCATCTCAATCCCTCGGCAAGGCCACGGTATCAAACCTGGACCCGCAGCTGCTGGTCCTTCCATGATGACCGGTTTGACAAGGGCAGGAGAAGCAGAGCTCTCAGCTAAGTACTGCCAGGTTCAAGGTGGCTCTTTATGCCTCTGCTGCACATTGACATCTCATCATGTCGCCTGACCTAGCATCCTGGCATCCTGACGGTGGGCTGGCACTCCTTCCACGGGGATTCACGGGCAGAGAGAGGATGCAAGCGCTCTACGTACTTGGTATGGCATGTTCCGTTGGTTGCACTCGGCTCAGTCTGGGGATAGGCTCCGCCCGCCAACGGCCACGGCTGCGTGGTCCCGGCGGTCTCAACTGAGAGGCAAAGGCGCTCGCTGCTGCTGGACTGGGGCCAGCAGCAACCGAGTCGACCACCTCGGTGGGCTGTGAGTGTGGACTGCGAGGGCTGCAACATCACGGCCCCAAGGCGAGTCGGGTATTTCCTTGGGGTGGGCCCTGTCCCCATGACCTCCTCCTCAGGCGGCTGTGGTGTTGCACTTGCGCCTTTGCCTGCACTTACTCCATTCCAATCAGCTGGCTGGCCTCCAGGTCCTCGCTCCGCGGGCCCACGAACCCTCGACCCTCGCTCCACGCTCACTCTCACTCACCCTCACGCTCCAGTCGAGCCCGAGGCCGAGCCCCCCTCACCCCCCTCCATCCTCCATGGGCCATGGTTAAGATGTACAGACCCGGTGCTCTTGCCTCATGCAGAGTAGGCCCATTGTTTGGGGGCTGCGAACACGCTGCGCGACATGCCAGCATTGCCCATCCGCACCTGTCCCTTCGCCTGTGCGTGCAGTGCAAATCCTCCCAGAGAGGGTACCACAAGCTTATCCGCATCCTCGCCTCACGGCCCAGATGGCCAGAAGGAGTAGCGTGCTCTCCCCCGTCCCCCTCACCCCAGTCGCAAGCGCGGTCGAGTCCCTCCGGCGTGCCTCCACACGTGCTTCGCTCTCTTCGGAGTCTGATTTCTGGGGCATCCTGCTAGACCCCCGCTCCGTCTCGCCTGCCATCTTGCTTCCCTCGTTCGAGTGCCCTTCATCATGGAGAGAGCTCGCCCATCCTTGTCGTACGGATACCCAGCACGTCCTGCAGGTCAAGGCATCCTTACTCTGCGACTTGATCTCGACCAACCCTGCCAATGCGTTCCCCCCTGAGTACCGTGTACTATGTACACATCTCGTCGCTTCCCCCGTCCCCCTACCACCACCCCTGATGAGCAACTGGATTGACTCGTCTGGTCTCTTCTTGTCCGTTATTTATTATGTCGTCTTGGTCGCATCGCAGCAGCGTCAACCCCCAGTCCTGGGCTCACTAGCCACTCCTGCCACCTCCACACCAGGGTCCACCACGCGTACCGGGTCCGGCTAGCCTCCCTTCTCATCTGCTGCTACTCCACACTCCCAGGTCGCCTCTAAGGTCACTTGCTTGCTTCATATTTACCGTGCCATCTCCTTTGATAGTCTCCTTCTTACCTTGGTGCTCTTCTGAGTTTCCCAGAGTGACCCCAAGCTCAACACCCACCACCATCACTACTACCGCTACTACTATTACCATTACCACACGTCGAGGACTAGTCGTCGTCGTCATCGTCGTCCTGTATACACATATATTAGGGCGAAGGCCTCCTTGGCTCCTGGTACGGTCATCAGAGAACCTCGACCTGGGATATCTCAAGCTTGCGATCGACATCGGAGGATGCGTGTGAACAACTGGTAGACTTCCAAGGAGGACACGGGTCAGATCCCGCAACTTTGACCTGATATCTTGGCACTGGTTGTCTTGTGGCTCGACGAATGCCCTTTATCACCCTTGGGATGACTGTTCCTTTCGAAGCGACCGGTGTCGCGCCGCCTCCCCCAGGAGTACACTCCATCACCATGTCTCGACCCCAAGTCGGCATCGAGAGACTGCCTGCTCGGCGCATGAGCAACGAGCCTCGAGAGTCAATGAACTGCAAATCATGCCGCAAGCGCAAGGTATGGAAGCCTCGGATCGCTGAGTTCTCGAAAGAAAAGTGTTGTTCCATGGCTCGGTCCACACTCAACATTGACTGATTGTGCTACGATGGCTAGATAAAATGCAACCGGCTACGACCATCTTGTGAGGCCTGCCAGGTCTTCCAATGCCCCTGCGTCTATGGTACGTGAACAGCAGCGGATATCAATGTCATGGCCAGAAGTCCCCCGTCTTAGTGAGACGACCGTGGAAGCTTACCATATCAACTCTCCCACGAGCAGATGCTGTACCGAAGAAACGCGGGCCCAAGACGGATGTTCTGGAGGCACTCTTGAAAAGGGTAGATGGGCTTGAGGCCAAGTTGAAGAACAAAAAAGAGCAGTCGAGCCTACCAGGTTCAGAAACCGCCGCTTCTGCTGCGGAAGAGGCGTCGTCGTCTGCGGTAGCAGAATCGGCAACAGCAGCAAACCCGACCAGCACTGAGGATGATGAAACGAAACCTCAGCAGGTCGTTGATACCGCACGGACGGTGGATGTAACAGAATCGGCTGTATACACACCTACCTCGAGCAGGTATGCCGCTTTCTCTTGCGCTCAAGGGCGGCAGCAGGAGTATCACAGACAACTGACCTTGCCACTCTTCAACAGTGCTCCATCGCCTCCGGGTATTCAACCAGACGCCTTGCTCGACACTTACTTCTCCAGGTTCCACGCCAAACCATTCTACATTCTCGATGAATCGTCCGTTCGGCAGAGGCTACAGTTGAGTCAGCTTCCAACATACTTGGTCCACGCCATATACGCCGTGGCGGCCAGGTAAGCAAGTTGCAACTGATTGTAATTTGGTATGGCTAATTCCCGCATAGGTACACACCACATCCGAGCGGATACCAATCCGCGGTCAAGCTGAGCGAGGAATATGCCACACGGGCAAGGATGGAGATCGACCTTGATGAGCCATCCATTGATGCCTTGCAGGCTTGTCTACTGCTGGTTACGGCCTTCACCGCAGCTGGGAAGGGCAAGAAGGCATACATGCTTCTAAGTACGGCCTTCATCTTGCTGTTCTGTATCGACTGCTAATAAATGTAGCAAATGCTGTCGGAATGGCCATGGCACAGGAGCTACATCGAGAAATGGACCCACGAGCGGGCGTCACGCCAGTCGAACGCGAGACGCGAAGGAGGCTCTTCTGGACATGCTATTTACTGGATCGGTTCATGGCTTGCGGGTCAAAAAGGCCATGCCTGGCTGGCGATAAAACCATTTTGCTCCGTCTACCGTGCTGGTCGCCGAATCCAGCGGCGCTGCCGATTGAAGGAGAGTTCTTCCAGAGCGCTTCCAACCTCCAGTATCTGCAGGGCGCGGGAAAGAAATCACAAGGCAGCAGCGGGATGCTGATCGACATCAGCCGGATTCTAGGCATTACAAATCGATATCTTGCAGCAGGAGGCGTCAAAGGCGACTCCCATTTTCCGTGGCACTCACTCTCCAACCTGTCGAAAATTCGACAAGACTTGGACATATGGGCTTCTGGCACCGAGGACGTTTTCTCGAGCCTAGACACCCTATTTGGGCAGAACGATTCGACCGTTCTCGTGCTCAGCAAGCTCATCTATCACCTAATACATTGTCTGATCTACCGGCCTTTCCTCCCGATCGACCTCGCGGAGCTTGCGGGCAATGGCCAGCACCAATCGTGGCAGATAGAGGCTACCAACATGTGCTTCCTGCACGCAAATGCAATCGCTGAATTGGTGGAACTGGGGAAGCAGACGGCAACCATCGAATGGCCTGCATTCGTAGGCTACTGCATCTGCACGGCCGGCACGGTACATATCCACGGCGCACATTACAGCAAGCTTGGTCCAGGCGGGGAGATGAGCGTCTTCAACTCTTCCGCCGAGTTTCTCTCCAGGGAGATGCAGCAACTGAGCGAGTTGCGATATGCTTGGGCCAGCGTTCAACACCAACGCGAAACATTGCAGAGCATCTTCAACGCGCACACCGAACTGGTCAAGAGCTTCGCGAATATGCGGTATTCTCCCGCCTTCCAATTAGAGGACTTCTTCGATCGATACTCAAACATTGGGGGACCAGGTGGCCAGACCTTCAACTTTGACGCTGCCAATCTGAGCCTATCTGACGTTGTGGTTGACTTCACCGCCGACGCCTACACTGGGCACGACTTGTATGCACCGCGGGACCAGGGTTCCGAACGACCAAACCTCAAACGCAAGCCAACCCTGCAGGGAGGCCGACGGAGAGCAGACTCGAAGTCGCTGGCCCCCTTGGCCAGCAATGTTAACATGAACACGCACATACACACAGGCCTGCCAACGCCGTCACAGCCCCGACATCCAGCATTCTCGACACACGGCGTGCCAGTCCACCCGCCACACCCCTCGCCAGCGATGCTTCACAGCCCTGCGTCGATTGCGTCCCACACGGGGCTTCCAGAACATGGACACATGAATGGTATGCAGGACTCAGACGAGATCGCGAACAATGCCGCCATGGCGGCTGCTGCTGCTGCTGGCTTCTCCATCCCACAACATCCTCAACATCCTCAACATCCTCCACCTTCGCAGCCCCAAGCCAACCCTTTCAGCCCCCCTTATGCGAGTTTTGGTCACATGCCTAGTTCGACCCCCGGCCCCGCCTCCCCACCGAACAATCAGAACAACACGAGCGGAACATCCTATGACCCTATGTTCGGTGGTTTGCCTACTAACGCTTTCTCAAGCCCCGCCGCATGGAATGGCAATGAGGGAACTCCCAGACCAGCAGGGGTTCAGCTGGCACCTAGTCCAGGTGGAATGAGCAACAACGGCAGCACCGGCACAGGACCAGGCGAGGAGAAAGACCCGTTCCTCAGCCTACTGGAGCAGCTTGCAGAGAACGAGAACGCACGCGGGCCGGGATCCGAGTTCGACTTCTTCTTCGCAGGCACAGCTCCGCAATGAGGACCTGAAGCCCATTTTCATCGGCCTATAACGGGACAACTGAGTGTTGATTCTACAACGAAGCATCGACACAATTTCGTCTCTACAAGAACCCTACGTCTTTTATTTTGCTCTTCCGACGACCACCACATTACCACGCGGCGCTCGAGTTGATTTGCTTAGGGGGCGGCATTCGGTGTTCTAGACGGAGGGAAAATTCAATTGCGAACGGAATGTGGCATGATTGGCACCGGAACTGGTTTCTGTCGTTGGTAGTAGCTTGCTCTTGCAAGCAGTGGCTTTGGCCGCAACACCGGTTTACCTTGCAAGAGTCTCGGATTTGATTGTGGGGATCATGCACGTCCAAGGCCTGGAAACCTTGGAAAGGGATGCCGCGATATTTTGAAGTTCCAGTCTGGCCTGAGAGGGACGACCACGACGATGATGATGATGAGGTCTGACAATGCCCATCTAGGTTGATCTTGACCCCGTATACCCATGGGTCAGCAGATATATGTATCATATTATTGCCTAGTATATAGTACGACGTGAGGCTTCGGATCAACGGAGCTTGATACCCTCGAGGGTAATGACCAAGACGTATTGCAAGACAGCCTTGGAGAATACACTTTCTCCGCCTCCACTCGACCAACCTCAAGCATCAAAACTCCCTTGTGAGCGGGAACAAGCATCATCTATGTCAGCCGGGAGCCGGTCCCCAGCATGCCAGGGGGTGAGGCACAGGTACCTCCTTGCACAGGGCCCAGGGCGGGCTGAAGCCCTCCGTGGCCCTCCAATTTTGGGGGCCGGTCAAGAGAGGGCGAAGGAGTCGATACACGGCATCTAAGCCTTGGTCCGGCGGGCTGGAGGGTCGCAGCCGAGGCTTTTCCGACCATTACGACGATCATGGGGTATCCTTGTAGACAGGGGTACCACGTCCTTGGTCTCTAGCTTACCCCAGACAGGCTGACAGGGCATTGTCCTCTGATGTACCTCCCATGGGGAGAGCCGCAGGCGAACGCAGCGATTGACCTGTGGCGCCTCTCTGCGGAAATGCGACCTCGTAGCCCAGGCCAGCTGTTGGTTTGTACCTGTACCTGTACCCGTTACCTTGTGCCTGGATCGGTGCTTGCGAACAGACCTTTATTATTTCCTCTCTCGGACACGGACACGTATCGAGAGGCTTCCCTGAAGCGGTCGCATTGGTGCGCTTGTCTGTCACAATAGGGGAGTGAGTTTCTGGCCCACCTGCAACCACATGAGGGCCTGCTTCTAACTTTGTGTGATGAGTGACGAAGAGTGATGATGAGTGATGATTATGTGAACGCCCGCATGTAGCCTTACACATGCATGTAGTCAATTAATACCCCGCCGCCCCGGACCAACGTTGAGGTGCAAAGCAAGCTTTGCCGGTAGTTAGCTGCGTCGGAATTCTCTGGTTCATGCGCTGGTAGTGGCATTCGAATCTTTGGTTCGACAGGTTCTAGCCCTAACTGCTCAAATACCACCTTGATGGGAGGGCAACGCGTAAAATACATGCATGGCATGCTTATTTGGGAGCCGCGTCGAGACGGGCTCACCACATGTCATGCTCAAGGACATAAGAATGCACACAAGTAGCCCACAATACCTGAAAATGTTTACTAAATAAAGTGCAGTACCCGTGCACCATGGACCCGAGCGTCCCAACAGCACAGAAGATGCACGTCTTCGTTCTCTGGCAGCTCTTGCGAGATGAGACGAATTTCTGTTGGGAGCGGTGCCCCTGCCACACCACAACCACACCACACCGCACCGCAGCGCACCTGGACAAGAAAAACATGACCCCAGATCCCTGGGCTGCCCACACCACCACCACCATCATTGTATATCAATGCTTTGCAGAAATGTTCTATTGACCGGCATTCCATGGCTCCCCCAAGCGTTATTGATGACGCATGTGTCACCAGCGTCACACTGGACAAGGTTTGACGGGCCGTCTTGACATCGGATGTGGGTCTCCGGCTGCCCTGCCATGCGGTGCAAAGTGCAAAAGACTGGCCGCCGGCGACCAAAGGGCCACGCCGTCCTTCCCGCCAGCGTCTATGAAAGAGGGCCTGCTGGCACCCACTCCTCCCTCAGCGGGGCTTCAGCTTCATTGCCCGCTGCCCGCGATTCGTCTCTCCCGTCGTCAGCCATCAAACACACCCGGAACCACCTTGTCCATCGCAGGCAGAGGCCATGCCCGCATGGGAAAGGAAGGGGTGTGTGTCTAGGAGTCCACTACCCGCGCACCCAGCCCGTCTTCCCGTCTGATATCACAATCCCAGCCCATACCACGGCGTACCTGCGCATCGGGAGCGAGGATGTTCCCACATGTCAGGTTGCTGTCAACCCAGGGGCGCGGGCACCGTGAGAAAGGACAGACAGTTATAGATCGTCCCAGGTCACATAATGATCTAGTTCGCCCGGGGAAGAGAAAAGCGCGCAGTTCACCATCAGACGATAGATAGACGGAGGGATCTCCTCGAGGATCTGTAAATCTGCCGCCGTTTCAAGTTCGCAAGAGTCTAGGACTCGCATGTGGAGCCAGCCCGCGGCTCCTTCGTGGCCCGCCCCATCCATCCATCCCATGGCAAGGCTGATAAGGGAACCGACGACGGGGGAGGGGGTGAGAGAGTTCCTGATCTGCCAATCGCAATTGCTATATCGCCATAAACTCCCCGAAGCCAATCCTACCATCGTGAGGAAAACCTTATTCATAGTGTAACCGCTGTTCCTGTCATCCCCATTGGCAGGATGTCGACCTTAGTACCGTAGTAATCCTGCAGCGAGGTATTCTCGACTGCCGAGAGGACGACCCGGGCCCTTGCCCCTGGAGGTTGGTGACGTCCAGCGATGAAGCCTGAGCAACGAGCATGAACCGAGCCATCAGCATTCGAACGCTCCCCGGTTCGCATGCTGTTGCAGCAACAGCTCGCCTACGCGTTCCAGAAGGAGGACGCGTTTTCTTCCCTACTATGTTAGAGGCTGGCATGCGTGATCTGCTGTGCCATCCGGTGCCTAGCTCTCACCCACGGCCAATGACCCTCCCGACGACTCGTCATCGGCACCATCATAGAGCCGTCTCTGGTCTCTGCGACAGCCGCTTTCAAGAAAAAAAATCCTTCATCCCGGCCCCCCGAAGGCTTTCTACCTGAGACGGTCCTCCAGCTGCCAGTCGGCTCTGCAATCACCTTATTACCAGGCTGTTCCGGCATCTCCGGCGGAAGCAAAGACCCGATCAGAATGACGCGCTCTCTAGTAACAGGATATTCCTCCCCGTGCCCCCGGGATCCCGAGTAGAGTCCCGCATCGTTCAAGGAACGGCCCATCTCGCGTGTTCTGCGTCTCGCGTTTCCAGACCCCCCCCCCTCGCCCCCTTGCTTGCTCGTCGAAAACTGCGAGGCAGGACTGCTTCTACCCAGGCATCCCTGACAAAGCACCGCTATAGCTGAACTCTGGCAGGGCGGTGTCTTCCCGGGGTTTGAACCCGCATCTGGGTCCCTTGTGATGTCCGGGGGGTTGGGCCGGCCTACCCTGCCGGTTCCATATGCCACCCGTCTTATTGATCGCTGCATTTGATGGGCCGTTGATTCTTCCCGGGGGCGGGGGACGCTTAGGGGAGTTCGTCTATACGGTTTGTCGAGATCATCACTGCGATGTCGGACTCGGTGTCAGAGTTGGGTGATACGCAGGGATCTAAGGCATGGCAGCTCATCGGGGCCGGCACATGTGCGAACTTGTGAGAGCCTGTATTTCGTATGTGGGCGTAGTGGCTGGCGGTGCCGTTTGATGCCAGCTGAAATTGCAAACTCCACAAGTCTTCCTCCCAGTTGTCCATGCTAATGAAGGGGATTTGAACTTGAAGGAGTGATTGAAAGACAGCTTAGAAAGTGAGCACTGTTTTCTTGTGTGCTGCCATGACGAGCCACAAAATCCAATGCAGGTTCGATTGTGGCGGCCGTACGAAGTGATGTATTTCCTGGCGACCGGTGGGCTATTGCTTGATACTCCAAATTGTTGTTGCAGTGAAAGGATTTTCATTGACGCGCCTGATTCCCCTGAATTTGATCTGATTGTAGAAACTGTGCCCTAAACGGCTCCCACCACTGAATGCCCCAATGTTCGGCCTTTGGAATAATGTCCTTACACTATGTAAATTCAGCACAAGATCCAAAACAGCTTCCCGTGTCCCGATGATGTTAACATTGCTGCTCACCCCCGAAATCAAGTTGGTATGATGTCTGTGGCCAGGCAGTTCACGATGGACACTTGGAATGAATCTTTAGCTTGGAAACTTTGTACTTTGGCTGATGAGTAGTAGAACACTTGAATCCGAGCGGCAATTGATTAGACGAGTTGATGACAACCGAGTTCGAGCACGCCCAGGGCATTGCATTAAAAAAAAAACCCAAATCCTTCTGGATAACTACGGTATCTATATTGATAACGATGGTCCCAGCAACCATATGTTTAAGCTCAAGCAACTATATCGAAGTTATTGGACATTGTGCTCTGGCCGGTGAGTTCTGGCGATGACTTTCTTCGTGGATCTCACATCGAATATCCACCTAGGCACCGATGCATAACCTGAATTTTACTATTCATAGAAAGCTTCACGCGTTTGGCTTTTCACTTATCGAAATATTGTATTGCAGTTATTTGATTGACTTCCGGAATCGAAAGTGAATCAGCAGGTTGGTAACACTTCATAGCAATTGAGATCACCCACCATTTCCGCGACCTCGAGGTTGGGGACGAGGGCTTGACGCTCTCTATTTGTGTCGAGTGGCGTCCAAAACCGGAGGCACGTTCCATATTTATACATCTAGCAAGAAACAAAAGCACTGTTGCAACTACGCAAAGACCTCGTGAGCAGGATAACTATGTTGCACGACGTTCGCGGGACGTACTTGGTTTACGGAGTCTAGAAACATTGACCGAGTGCTAAGGTTTATGCGTATACTGCTCTTAAATGATACAATATACCTAGGTAGGTTAATAATAAAGAGAGCGGAGATTCGCACGTATAAAAACGGAGGGTACATGGGTATATATAAGCCCTAAATATATATATAGTACGAACCACCTAAATTATTAGCAAATAACTATATTTAGCTTACTACTATTATTACTAATTATCCTTATTATAAATATAGCTAAAAAAACGCTTACTATAGTATAATTATTTAAATTAATAATATTTTATTATATATTTAATTTATATAAACTATAATCTTATTTTAAATCTCCTCCTTATTGCTATTATTATTAATAATATCTTTAACTATTAAATCTACCTATAGTAATTAGTTAATACTTTTAATAGCTGCTATATATTACTATTTAGCCCCTAATCTTATACTTAAGGGTATACCTACTATTAAAATCTATATAATTAATTTTATAATATTTAATAGTGCTTTTTACTTTTAAAGCTACTACTTTACTTTTACTATAACCCTTTTTATTAGCTGCTATTTTTAAAAAATATTAGTATATTAAGTATTATTATTATAAGTATCCTTTTTATTTAAGGATTAAAGGGTTTTATTATTTTATTTAAAAGCTAAATTTATATATTATATTAATACTATTATTACCCTTATCTTATTATTTACCCTATTACTTAAATTTATAATAGTAAAGGTTATCTTCTTACCTATTATAGCTTTCCTATAGCTTTTAAAAATACCCTTTTTATTACTTATAAATAAAGTATTCTTATAAGATCTACCCTTTATAATAGTAATCTTTTTTAGTAAGTATATATTAAGGAGTGGGTTTTTAAGGGAAAGGTTATAATTAAGGTAGTAATCTTTATAAATATTACTTTTCTTAAGAGAAAGTAAAACCTCTTCCTTATTAGTAATTTAATTTATATAAATTATATTATACTATATATAGATTATATACTTATAGTTAAATAAAGTTACCCTATTAATAAGCTCTTTAAAGGGTTTATAATACCCTTATAAGGCTTTTTTTTAAAATATTTATAATATTTTTTAATACTCTTTTATAAATATTTTTAATGCTACCCTTAAGATTTATAAAGGTAGCTAATTAAATTATTTTTACCTATTAAATTTTTAAAGTAATATTATTTTCTATTTTACCTTTTTTAAATAAAAGCTATAAATAGCTTTTTTAATAACCTTATAATTAGCTATTATTAAGTAAAGAAAATTCCCTATCTTATAGCTTAAATATACCTTTAGCTTTTAATATATTACCTTTATAAAGGAGGTTATATATAAGCTAAAATTAAGAGTTTTATAAATCTAATATTTAGCTTATTTAATAATAATTATTTTAGCCTTATTAATATATTAAATTTTAAAGTATTAAAGAATTATTATCTAATTTAAAAATTTCTCTTAAAGCTACTATTAAGCTATATTATAAATTTAGTAATCTATAAAATACTTTATAAATTTAAAAAAGTTAAGAAGGGCTTATTAAATATATAATATATTATTAGGTATCTATAAGAGTATTATTACCTACCCTTTTATTAGCACTATAAGGGAAGTAAAATCCTTATCTTCCTTTTTAAAATTTTTAACTTTAGCACCCTTTATAGCAGTTACCTTTAAAGCTTTTATTACTATTACTATCCCTAACTTATATTACTTCTTCTTAATATTAAGGATAATATTTATATTTATATACTAAATATATAACTAATAATATACCTTAGGGAATTTATATTTAAGGGTATTAATTAAAGTATTATTATAATTAGTAATAAAAAGCTTTAAAAACTTAATTTAATACTTATAAAAAAGCTTATAAATCTGCTAATTTAGCTATTAAAAGCTAAATTCTCTCTTATTATTAATAACGCCTTAAAATAGTAGTAATATCCTCTTTATATAAATTACTATTATACTTTAAAAAAAGGGTATCTTTTTATTATTAATTAAATATATATAATTAAATAAGAGATTATATATAAAGTATTACTTTTAAATCTATATTAGCTACTACTTCTTATATTAAAAGATACCTATAATATTACCCTCTTTATTAATAGCTTAATAATATTAGCAGCCCTTCTTTTTAAGCTAGTTTAATACTACTTAAAAAGGTATATAAATACTCTAATTTTTCTTTTATTATACTACTAGTTAATCCTTTATAGTATTTAATCTTAATAATATATTTAAGTATTTTTAGTATAGCGCTATTATAAATTTTTAGAGCTTTATAAGGGATAGGTTTATAGCTATATAAGTGAAGAAATTATAATAATCTTTTATTAATTTTACTTAGCTATATTAAGCTTTAAGTACTTTCTAAAAACTATAATAAATATATACGCCCTCTTAAATTATAAGTATTTACTTACTAGATATTAAATAGGTTATATAGGTAAACTTTTACTATTTATAACTTAATTTAATTATTAAAGCGTTAAGGATTTTTGTAATTAAAGATTATAAGGTACCTTTATTATATTTAAGATTTATTTATTTAGGCCTTAACTTTTTAACTATTATAAGGAATTTAGAAGATTTTATAGCTTTATCTAAATTAGCTTTTAAATCTTTAAAGGTATTATATCTACCCTAAAAGAGTTTTAGAAAGGGAGGAGGGTTAGAAAATGTTAGTTAATAATAATTTATAGTAGTAATATTAGTATTTTAGTTATAATAATTAGTTTGCTATTATACCTTAAGATTAGAGTAATTAGGTAGCTATATTATTATTATAATATTAAAAATTTAATATTAGAGTAATTAGAGGTTTTTTTTAATATAAAAATAATTAATCCTAATAAGAATTTAATTAATATAGTAAAGTATTAATTAAGGGTTATTATTTATAAGTTAGTAATAATAGAGGTATTATAGGGCGTTAAGTGCTGTAGCTATAAAAAGTACTAATATGTAGTAAGGTAAGGTTGTAAGTGGGTTAAATAGAGGGATCTGATTAGCTGTAGCTGCCCTATATATATACCCTCCGTTTTTGTATGTGCGAATCTCCGCTCTTATAATAAATATCGAATATTGTTGCACGGCACGTAAAACGCAAGGCTTTTTCCTTTGCCATCACATGTCTCCCTTCACATGTTCACTTCACTCTGTCAACTGAGAAGTTTCGATGTCGTTAATCAGTCCAGAATCAAGGCAACTACTCTGTCCGGGTATCCCATGGCAGGAGCCATGCGCACAGTCGTGGCTATTGTATTCGAGACCATGAGCTATCCAGGGCTTGGAAGATGGTAACTTCGGCGAATAAGAAGTGAAGCTTAACAGATGATCTCACCCCGGAGAGTCATAAGCCTGTTTCCTCCCTCTTCCGAAAAAAGTCTCTGCAAGAATTGTTCATGTTTTTTTCTTGAAGATTTTCAGACTCTCCACAAGTTCTCATAGCCACAAATTTACACCCAGAGGCAATATTGGCAAGTTCGCGAGCGACTGTTGGGTATGGAATCGCTTATTTGATGCGGGAAAACGGTGTTGATATTTCCAGGACTAAACATAAAGCAGCAATTTTACCAGGTAATTATGTACCCGGAAGTATAATCTGGATAATAGCTAATCCAAGGCTGTATTATGCGAGCTGTTTGAGAAACCATAGACTATTTGTATTCTTTGAGTTCCTCTACTCAGTTGGATTTTGGGAAACTATACCACGATTTTACTACTGCGACTCAGCCTCGTCGCAATCTTAGCTTATGACTAGGTCTAGCCATTGACTGATACCTTAAGTTGCAGTACTCAGATACATCAGGCGGTGCTCTGAATCAAATTCAAGGACGCCTGTACATTCTACTGCCATGGATAATTATCACCCGTAGGTGGTTTCGTTCTTAATCTGTATACGTGCTCTTTCGAAGCCGTAGACGGTCCCTTCATACAGTAGTAAACGCTCAAAGACCCAGCGTTAGATAAGTATACGATGCCGATAACAGTAGATCTGTGAATACGATCGTATCACCCGTAGTCAAGGAGCGAACCAAAAAAAACATCGAACATGCTGAAGACCGTCTCAAGAGTATATGATAATCGAACTCGCAAGATTCATCCCAACGAAGGCATTCAGATATGATGTAACGACTATGAAGGAAGCTCTCCTAGCTATCGGCGATACTTCGTACACGAACGCCATTTCACAGACCTCGAATTGACATCCATGCTAATCACCACGCCTCTTGAACCTCTCCCAAGCGGTTATTATCTGGCAAAAACCATCAATGGGGAGATATGGAAGCTGGGTCACCGGAGGGACATAGACAGGCAGTGCTCACACACGAGGACTTCCGGGATACACAGGCAGCTACAGAGAGAGCTCTGGGTCAGAGAGAGCCCGCAGGAACCAAGCCGATGCGACTCTGTGCCCAGTTCCATCATACACGACGATCTGAGGGAGAGTCACCGCCCCTAACTACGCAAACCATCCATCACGCTGCGTCAGACGCGTGTGCGCATTTTTACTAGCTCAACTAGGACAAGTCTTTGGCGATGAGATAGAACGTGACCTAGGTCTGCCCACGCACCACCATAGGCAGCACAAAGAGATTGTACGGCGTGCGGACAAGCCGAGCCTTGAACCACGTCGAGGCCAAACTCGCCGGAGTCTTCATTGTGTATCCGGGGGCTTGCGGACAACGACATCGGGAGTGGCCGGTGTTTTAGATATTGCCAGTCTTTGCGATCAAACAAGTTGTTCTCAGCGCGCGCCTCAGGCCTCGCCGCCAGCACCTGGTAAACAAGATGTGCCTCAGTCGCGAGGGTCGTGTAGCCCGACGTTGGGGTATCTGACGCGGTCTAGACCCCAGCCTCCAACACAGGTCTGTACCGGCGGTGGGCTCCGCCGTCAGCTGAGGATGTGGCACCGTCCTACAGACGTGATTGATCAACGATGGAGACCAATTGGGTCGCTACCATTTTTCTTCCTGGCTGGCTTGTGGGTCAGACAGAAGGCCTTGACAGATGGTCTCCCTTGCAGGATGCCCCAGATTCAGGGCGTAAGATTTGCATTGGATGCTGACCGCATATATAACCTGTGAAGCATACCAATAGAACAATGGTCCCAAGTGCCTGTGAGGGAGCACTCAGGTCCCCCAGCACACCATGCATTAGGCCGGCAGACTGGCAGGTCATACCTGCTATCTGCTAGCTGAGGGGTGGGGTGCTTGTGTCGTGGGCGGTGCGGCAAAGTCAAGACTTCTGATGCAGTGTGACTCGAAGGTGTTCCTCGTCCCGCATCTCCCTATCGGGCTGCTCTGTAGCTTCACCAGTACAGCTAGGCACCACCTGTGACAAGAACCACCAACCTGCTTATCCCCCCACTGGTGCCGACCAGGCTGGTCAGGACAGCAGGTTTGCTGGCTTCTCTTTCCGTTGACGAGATCTCCGGCATTTGTCGTCCGGGTTTTGTCAGTTCTGTGATCGAGCAGTGTGCTTGTAACCGGGCCCACCTCCAAGATCGGAGGCCGTGTCTGGACGCCGAAGGCTTGGGTGCACTTAGCTAAGTGCGCATTAAGCAGATGCAAGCAACCGCGCAGGGAATTTTCAGAGCCAACGGGACTACAGCATTGGCCTCTTGGAGGCTGATACGGTTCCATGGGGATTACTGCTGACAGTCGCAGGGCAGAGGGAACAGGTTGCAGATGGACGTCTCACGACTTTGCTTGTGCTTGCTTACTGTGCGCAGCTCTGCGACAGGCTTAGCGTGCACCGGTGTGACAAGTCAGGACCGTGCCAAACAGCGGAGCGAAGATGCTGCTGCTGCTCCGAGGTTGTTGATGTTGCAGAAGACGTACGCCAGGCGATGACACGGACACGCTCGGGTAGGGGATCGATGGGGAAATCCTAAGCGGCGGCGGGGCGTCGCAGCGTCAAGATCGTGGATCATCATGGGGACCCGTTGCGGATAGTCTAGTCTCCTTTCGAGGGCAGGTTCCACCGCCTCGCAGATGAATTTCGTCTCCAGCGTGAGAGGGAATAGAAAAGGAGGGAGCATGTGCCAGCTCATCGCCAGCATCGATCCAGGAAAGGAGGATGCGCGTGCGCGTGTTGCTATTGGTCTGGGATGGTAGCTTTTCCCTCACCGCTGGGAGAGCCATGCATGAAGTAGGCATGCAGCTCCAAGGGTGATGGTGCGAGGTAGAGAGCCGTGGACTTACGGAAGATAGCCGTATTTTGTGATGAAGTGCATTTTGTTTGTCCTCCACAAGAGGCACTGCGAGTATGTGGGTAGCGGTCAAGGCCTCTCTTGTGTATAGTCGTGGCCAAGATGCCGAAAGGACAGGTGTACGTGGAGAATGGCACGTATCGAGTGGCATCCATCCCCAGGGCTGTCTGTAAGTGGACAATCTGGCAATCAGGACAAATGTCTTCTGCCGTCGGTTGGACCAGCGGTTCAAGATGTGGTGTCGTTTGCTGCAGGGTCCAAAGTGGAAAAGTTTGTTCAAGATCGCTCGAAGCAGGGGTGGCTCGGATCAGGACGAGGCTTGCTACAGAACGTCCGCACTACTGTACTTCGGTACCACGCTACTACGATGCATCCGAGTGTCCTCAGGTATGTCAGGCGTCTGTCTGGTCTTGGCACGCCATCTCTGCCTTTAAAGTTCCCTAGGTAAAAAGCCTCAATTGGCAATGCGGGGTCAAGGGACGATGACGTCGCTGGACGTTTGGAAAATTCGTTCCCAGTCTCGTGTGCTGCCAGGGCTGGTGATGAAGATGGAAGATTGGGATCAGCAATTGTGACCAACCTGCCAAGGTTGGGTCAGTGCTGTCCTTGCTATAGGCTGCAGTACAGTGGACAGGCAGACAGGCGGGCAGAGTGCAAGGGGACATTGGTGACAGTCCTGCAGCCAATGTGGTAAATAGCACCTGCAGGTCGCGAGACACAGACGGATGGGGGCGCACGGGTGGTACTGTGTGCTTAGTGAGCAAAGTATCTCTAGTACCTGTCCACTAGCCATTAGGTACGGGTGTACACGTGTACTGGTGCACTCGTGCACTCGTGCGCTCGCGCGTACTCGGTAAGGCGAGCAGGCCCAGCGCTATTGTTCGCTCCTGCCTCCAGGTGCCCGTGCGAGCTCGAATCCGGGGTAAGAGCAAACAGTGCTCCGGCTGCCCGCCTACCAAACAACGTGAACAAGTAAGTGCCTTGTCGCCCCGCTCCACCGGCTCGGCTAAGAGACTGGGACGAGGACCATTTGGCCACAGGCAGACAGGCCTGACAGGGCACACAGGACCCAGGTTGTTCCACCCTGGCTGGTGATCGACGACTGTGGATGTCATGGCCGAGTCACAGCCCACACTGCAGCCACAGCAACACACACACAGCAACACACACACAGCAACACACACACAGCAACACACACACAGCAACACACACACAGCAACACACACACAGCAACACGCACACACACACACCTACCTCACGGCTCCGACAATCTCACTGATCGAGGCGATCTGCTGCAACGTAACGCCCTCCTGGCAGGTTGGCAGGCTGGCGGGCTGGCGGGATGAGACCGACAACCCCATTACACGCGCAGACGGGCAGACGGAATCGGGTCTTTGCCTCGCCTGTCGGGCCTATTTGCTGGTTCGGCCGCTTCAGATCAATGTTCCCTCACCTGACCATCAGCGACAGCTCGCCGCCTGTCGCAGGGCTCGTCGGGTGGGCAGCCAATGCCAAGCTTTCCCGACCTCTTGGGTTTGGGACAGGGACAGCCATCATCGACATCGGTCCATCATCGACTCGACGGACCGGCTTCCATCCTGCCCTGCCAATGCACATCCTCGCTCGCATCCTCCATCTGCAGTGCCACTGCCTCTGCCACCGCCAGTGGGCGGCGTAGTAATCCCGCAGCCTCCTGGGGTCCAATGCCTTGCCCTGGTGGAGGGATTATCTGCTCTATCATTTCTGCCATCTTCTACTGCTCTCCTCTCTGTCTGTCCTCATCCTTTAGATTCCTCCCCGTTTCCGTCTCCTGCTCCCTCTGCCTCTTTCCTCTGGCCACCACCTAGCCACTGCCTTACCAGCTTGGCCCAGGATCTGATCAAACCCAATTAATTCTGCTTTTGTCTGCCTGAGTCGTATTTTCGTCCCTTCTTCCACCTTCCCGCCCAAGTTTCTTCGATCGGCTAGTCCCCCGCCGATTCATGCATCGATCCTTGTCTTGATCCCTCTGCCCTCGAGCACTGGCTGGATCGCCAGCTGCTGGTGCCCCTCCTCATCCAGCCAGGCCAGCAGCCTTCACACCGAATTGGAGTGGGGAAGGTGTTGAAGAAACTAGCTCCGGCGGCCCCGCCGCCTTAGGCGCTCTAGGGTCAACCGGACATCTGGGCCCCAACTTTTAACACGTCTTGGACGTCTCGCCCCAAACCACACCACGCCTCATAGCCCACAGCAGCCTGCACAGCCTGCTCTATATACCTGCCTGGTTATCTGCTTATACGACTTGTTTGCGCCAACCCTCGATCTCTCCTCGGACGGTTGCGCCTCACATCCTGCCTGTTGACAGAACCCCGGATATTGCTGTCTGCACAGTCCCGGCTGGCGGCATTGAGGATCGACCGACTCCTGTTTTAGCGCAGCCGTCACAATGAACTTTGTCTGTTGTTATTAAGCAAGGCATTGTATAGCAGAACAGACGAAATTGCGCCTGGGCCCGGTCATCACCGTTGAGGACAAAAATAGCCTTCCCGGCTACGTGTGTCATCGCACGTGGCCACCGATTTCTGCCCAGCAGACAATACCGACGCTCGTTTGGTGACCAGCCGTTCGCGCCCACGAGTTATACTCGGTCAGACATCTCACCTCAAACACCGTCAAAGGGCCGGCGCCGTCAGCAACCCGTCGAAGCGAAAGAGGATCGGCCTCGGTCGCACATTTCCATCCCCAGGTCGCCGCCGCCTCCACGGCGCAGTGAACCTGCCCATTTTCGTCATTGTCGCCTCCTAGCCTCATCTGATGCGCTCGAAATCTCAATCATGGCGCTTTCGCTCAAATTATCGCATTAGGGCCCCATCATATCTACGCAGACCTCCATAGGTGGGCTCTGCGCTTTGGTCTCTGATAATGTCTGATATGGCCGTTTCGACGGATCATATCCCCGATCGAGGTCCCGCAGTCTTCGCCGTCACAACAGCCACATTGGTGGTCGGCACGGCCTTCTTCATCGCTAGGCTGTTCTGTCGATCTGTGATCGTCAAGCGCGTCAGTTGGGACGACTACTTCATTATTTTGGCATGGTTCTTGGCTGTCGGCCTCAGCACCACCATCGATATTGGTACAAGCAAGGGGCTGGGGAAGCACGATGCGAACATTGCTGGTGGAGACCGTCTTCCGCTCAGGAAGACGGAATATGTCTTCTCTGTGCTTTACGTAAGTCACACTCACACAGACAGGTTGAAGCCCTCTGGCTGACATGAAAGTAGAACCCTGCGCTCATGGCGCTGAAGACCAGCATCCTGATCTTCTACCTGCGTCTGTCCAAGAACACACAGCAGATTCTTCGCATCGCGTCATGGGTTGTACTGGCTATCGTCAACACCGCAGGGGTTGTGCTCACATTCTTGAACATTTTCCAGTGCAACCCGGTCATTGCGGCCTTCAGCCTGTACCGGTATCAAGCTCAGTGCATACCCTTACTCACCGAGTTCATTTGTTCCGCGCCGGTAAACATCGTCACCGATCTCGCAATTCTGGCCCTCCCGATTCCTGTTCTTACGGGCATGAGGTTGCCTAAGCGGCAGAAGTACATCCTCGTCTTCACCTTCTCCCTCGGTATCTTCGTTACTATCGTCGATGTTGTCCGCATCTACTACCTGCAACAGGCCATCTCTTTCGTCCCAACCACTCCGTCGAACGATCCCGATGCCTTATTTGGCGACAGCCCAGAATTCGCTTGGAACGCGTCCTTGTCGTTGATGTGGTCGGCGGTAGAGGTCAATGTAGGCATGATCTGTGCCTGCATCCCGACGCTCAAACCTCTGATCCTCAAGATCTTGCCCACGGTGCTTTTTGATCCAGATGGGACGAATAATGATTCAAGCTTGTCAACATACGCTACAGATACACAAGACAAGGAACCAACTGGAAGTCAGAATGCCACCGCCCCTGCTGAATCTGGCGATGGACCCGAATCTCTGGCAGCACCCGCTCAAGCACGTCAGGCAGACTCGTCCGCTGAGCAGATATCCGCCCTCGATTTTCTTACAACGCCGGATATGGTCAATCCCGCTGCTCCGAACTCTGTTCCGCCGCAGCCTGCTTCTCCAGCGACAAGAAGCACCTGGATGTCTGGGATGTCTCGAAACGACAATGCTATCTATTTCGGGTTTGTAAACATGAAAAGACCCAAGAGCATGATCAAGACAGCCCCAGCTGAGTCCTTGCGGTACTGTGTGGTCGTCACCATCCTTTTCCTGCTCTGGGGATTTTCTTACGGGCTTCTGAACACGCTTAATAACGTCATCGCCACAATCTCCGATATGAGCACGGCTGAGACTTTGGGACTGACCACGGCATACTTTGGCGGCGGCTATTTCTTCGGGCCGCTTGTTGTTGGGGAATGGGTTCTCCGTCATGACGAACACGCTCGCTTCCACAGGAATCGACGCAGACATAAACATCGCGACGCAGTCGGTGGTTTCAAGGCCACGTTCATTTTGGGACTCTGCATCTATGGAGTCGGAACGATCATGTTCTGGCCATGCGCCGTTTTGACCTCGTTCCCTGGCTTCATGATTAGCAACTTTGTTGTTGGCTTCGGGCTGGGTGTCCTCGAGACGGCAGCGAATCCCTTTATTATCTTATGCGGACCCCAACAATATGCCGAAACCCGGATCCTCATAGCGCAGGGCTTTCAAGGTGTTGCAAGCGTCATAAGTGGACTGCTAGCACAGAAAGTATTCTTCGACGACATCGCCGACAGCGAGGGGAGCCGGACCAGCTTGGAGCTGATTGACGTGCAGTGGACATACCTGGCCATCACGCTTTCCTGCGTCGCTTTGGCCCTCTTCTTCTATTATATGCCACTCCCTGAGGTCACTGATGCCGAACTGGGTCGGGTTGCGGATCGCCTACCTGTGGACACCAAGAAGCGGACCATCGGAGGCATGCAACTCAGGACTTTGTGCATCATTTTCGCTGTGATGGCACAGTGGTTTTATGTTGCGGCGCAGGAGTCAATGTCGATTTTCTTCGACGACCTAATGACTTCTACGTTACCAGGTCCCTCAGACGCCGACCAACCCCCAGGCCTTGTCCTCTCAGTATCCGACTACCTTCTCATTGCTCACGCCGCTTTCACAATCTCTCGGTTCAACGCAGCTCACCTGGCTTGGCTGTCGGTAAAGCACCCACAGAGCCGACTCGTACCGACCCCTCGCACCCAGCTCACCATATTCTCTACCCTATCTGTTGTGTTCGCACTCCTCTGCGTCGTGCTGCGGCCCTCAAACTCGAATCTCATCGCCATTCCCGCAATCTTGTTCTTCTTTGCGGAGGGACCCATCTGGCCTCTGATCTTCGCAATGGGCCTTCGTGGTCAGGGTAATCGTACGAAACGCGCGGCAGCATGGCTTACCATGGGTGCAAGTGGACCAGCGTTTTGGCCGTTTGTAATGTATGGCATTATGAGCAACAATGGCGTGTCCGTCCAGCTTGCATTTATAGTACCCGTCATCTTGCTACTCTTTACGCTTGCGTATCCGGTTTTCCTGACAGTACTGAGAGACGCAAGAGACCTTGTGGACCCACAAATACCTCGGGGTCGACGTGCTAGTGCAGGTGGCGGTATGGGCGGGGGAGAACATCCGGAGAGCGGGCACACTACGAGGGACACCAGCGCCAACATGGACGAAATATTACGGCAGAGAAGGATGAGCAACGCCACTACCAACTCCACCTCCAAGGATAGTAGCCCGCTCGCCTTCGTCATCGGAAAGATAAACACATTCAATGAGAAACGACGAGAGAAACGGAGACAGGACTCGTCAACGACGACTAGCTCGTCACCCATGTTTGAGCACATGGAGTTACGCCGGGAGAGCGACGGGGACCAGTCCGGGAACGGGCAAGGACAGCAAAGGGGAAACAGGACACCTACGATACCCGAGGAGCGTTGATGTGGCATTGCCGTTAAATTGGCACTGCACTTCTTGCTTTCTCAACCATTTGTGTTTTTCTTGTGAGATTTTGTTTTGGTTTGAGCATGTCTGTTTCAGGGGTTGGAAAATTTGCATATAAGCATCTGGGCATCTACTTAACATTGAATCCCCACTATTGTATATTTCATGACCGCTTTGAATAGCGCATATATCACATTCTTAGATACCAAATATCTGGCTCGAGACATACGCAGTGACTCAAGAACCCCTCTACTTACCATCTAAGCCTCCAGGTAAAGGCGTTTCTCTTACGATGTGCTTCAGATAACCTATGAGATGCTGGTTGTGAAGTATCTCAAGCATTTTCATGGGGTCGGCGTGAGTACGAGGATGATTCAGTCAGTACGTGACGACCATGTGGAACTCCTGACAAGTCTACTTCTATACTTATTTGGTCTCCCACCCTTGAACATTAACAGAGGAGGGAAAGGCTATTCAGATCTCCCGAACCGACACATCTTGCGTGCGAACAGTACGTCTCAATGCAGATGGACCCAAAAGAACAGCCCCGAGGCAAGCATGTCATGTGAAGCTCACTAGACTACCGGATACTGCCTTGTCCAAAACACCATGATATTTCCTGATCCAGACCACAAAAAAGTAACCCCGTTGGATTTAAGTCGCACCACATGCGGACACCATTGGCACCGTCGGCACACCACACTAGGTGACCACGCAGACGCCTTTCAGTTCTGGGCCCAGATGCCCTGGAGGTTGCCCTCGCAGTCGAGGAATCTAGCCAAGTATCCCATCGCGCCACCGATCGCTGTCTTCTGCCTGTAGTACCGAGTCAAATCCCATCGTCCAATTCAATCAGCCGAGCAGGCTCACACACTCAAGCAAAATGAGGTTCAAAAACAAGCTGAAACACTCACAAATGTGTACTCCCGCCCAAGGCCTCCACCGCGCTCAGTGTTCCCTCGATGCTCTCCACCGCAAACGTCGTTAGAACCGCCATGTTGACTCTGCCGTCCGAGTTCCCAGAGCCCCAAGCCTGTACAAGGCAGTTCTCGGGGACCTGAATGAACGCGCCGTTAAGGGTGGAACCTTTCCGGAACATGTGGATCGTACTTGAGCTTGCGGGACCGCTGCTGCCACCGCCATTGGTGGAGGACGAGAACGGGTTGAAGGTTGTACACTCCCACTGCGGCCGTGATCTCGCGTCAGCCAGCAAGGTTCATTGACGAATTCCTCCTTGATTTGAACGATATTGGCCCCAAGTTAGGGCTATCAGCGATGCCCCTTCCCCACCTCATGCTTTTATGGATGTTTGCTTACGCCGAAGATGGAGGTGTAGAAGGCCGCGGCTCGAGCGGCGTCTATGACTGGGATCTCGAGCCAATGTATCGTGCCGTGCTATTTTGTAGAATAGATGTTGTTAGGAGAAGGTACACATTAGAAAGACGCAGGGGGCCGGGTTAGCAAAGACGGCAAGCAAGGGAGACTGGGAGAGATTCCTTTACCAGAGACGACGACATTGCGCTGGACAAGGTTTGATATGGCACTGCAGTGCTATAAGTTATGAAAAAGGAGATTGACTGGTCTGAAGTGGCAGGGGAATAGGTATGGACAGCAAGCCGCGAGCATCAGGCAGTAGTGGTGGGACGGGATTTCTGTATATAGCTGCCCTCTACATCTCTCTCACTTCCCCGCGGCGTTGACGTTTCTGCGAAAGCAATCGAGTCATCTCCCGATCAAGCAGATGGTCAATTTTTGGCTTGCATGTCTCACAAAAGGGCGTGAATAAGAGGAGACTCGGGGATTTATTGCCTGAGAAGGGTGGCGCCACGGCATTTAGCAGGTCTAGCGGCTGTGCGAGCAAGGATATCACATGCACATGCGATGGCATCGTATCTGAAGTTGTCACTGGGGTTCAGAGAGAAGATTTAACAAATGTGGGCATGGGTTTCACCGACTTCTGATTGTGCGGGGATATGCTGCCACGAGAGTTTTGGGTCTTGGATTGGACAACTCGGGTGGCTAACCATGCTTTTGAGATAAGGCGGCACTATCTTTCCCGCCTAGGGGCTATACTACGTGATTTTCTCTACTAACAAGTCTGAACACGGTTGTGAATCCATTAAATTTCCAACCGCCTTCCCGCAGCCAGCATCCGAGGCTTTTCCCTCCCGTGTCATGCACGTCACCTAAGCCTCCATGCGCCCATCGTGCTCCGCGATTTCCTCCTGTATCTCCTCCTCGCCCTCCTGATTCGCCGGAGCCGTCCAGCCCGTGCCGGCCTGGACCACCAGCACCAGCACCACCAAGGCAGCAGCGGAGGCGTACATGACGTTGAAGGCGGCCTCGTATCCCTGGACCGCCACGTCCCTCTCCGCGGCGCTCAGGTAGCCGTTGAACACAAAGTTTGGGCTGCCGAGGAGCCTCCTGATCACGGCGAGCCGCCTGGGGGACAGGTCGGCCGTGCCGTCGAGCCTTTCGAAGCCGGCTGTCAGGTGGCCCCTCAGGCTCCGCGTGAAGATGCCGCCCCCGATTGCCGTGCCGAAACTGCCAGCGAAGCCTCTGAAGGTTGCCAGCAGACTTGTAGCAATGAAGTGCGTGTCTGGGGTGGCGAGGTGGAGTATGTGGGCAAGTGTATAGTTCAGTGCTGTGCCGGTGCAGAATCCGTTGAGGAAGATCAGAAGCACATATAGCCAGGCTGGGGAGCTGGCGGTGCTCGTCAGAGACAGGCCGATTAGGGACAAGCCAAAGAGGAAGATTGAGACTATGCACGGTAGCCAGAAGGCGCCCGAGCGGCGGATGTGCACCCAGCCAACAATAACGCCCCCTAATCCAAAGGCCAGGTTTGTTGGGATGAGGACTGAGCCGGCCACAGTTGGGGAGAGACCCCGGACTGCGAGGACGAAGATGGGCGCGTAGTAGAGGACCGTCCATCGAGAAGCCATGAAGCCCAACTGCGCCAGGCACGAGAACAAGACACCGCGGGATTGCAGCACGCTGACGGGGATGAGTGGGTCGGATGCTAGCCTGTACTCAACAAAGACGAAGAGCACCAGCGGTATGACTGAAAGTACCATGGGGAGGACCTGAATCGAACCTGACAGGCCGTAGAGGAACATGACGATGGCAGCCGTCAACAAGATAGCGCCAGCATAATCAATCGACTTTAGCTTCTGCAGAACACTCTTGTCCTTGGCCGGGCCCGCAGTGGCAAAGGCTGGGATACTCAGATAGACACCAGCGCCAGACAGGATGCCGACAGGAGCCTGCACCCAGAAGAGGGCCCTCCAGCCCAGCACGGGCAGCAGCGCGCCAAAGACGACGGCGCCAAAGGACACGCCGACGGTGAAGCCGAGGTTGACCATGCCGACGAACAGGCCGCGGCGGCGCCGGGACGTGAGCTGCAGCACCAGGATGAGCGACAGGGTCATGACGCCGCCGCCGCCGATGCCCGTCAGCACGCGGCCCATGGTGAAGACGGCGAAGGAGCCGGCCTGGGAGGTGACGATGGCTCCCGCGGCGACGGACAGGCCCGAGGCCAGTATCATGAAGCCCGGGGAGAAGATGGTGGCGAGGCGTCCGGCCAGCGGTGCGGACGAGGCCATCGCGATCATATAGGCCGATGTAAACCATGTGGCGAGCTCATATGCCTCGAGCTCCTCTGCGATGGCGGACTGGACCATGGTCATGCCGCTCATGTTGCATGCTATAAGAAGTCAGTATTCATGTCATGTAATATGAATGCTTGTGGCACATGAACCAGGTGTTCTGGCGTTTACTTGCCCTGCATGAACATCAGCACCCACATGCTGAAGCAGATGCATGCGGCGCGTGTGGGAGTGACATGATGGTTCACAGCATCGTCATCGTCATCGTTGACAGTAGCTCGCCGTTGCCGTGGTGGGCTCGGCGAGCGTGGGATGAGAGGCGTATGTTCGGACGCATCTGGGGCGGTGCTGCCATTGGAAGCAGCGCTGCCTGCGCCCAGAGTAGGGGGGCCGGGCACAGCCATAGCGAGGTGGCTGTATAAGTGTCTGGATAATAATGCAGTGATGGCAGGAATATAGCGATGCCCACTAGGTCACTTCGGACACGACTATCGGGAAAGGCTCAGGCTTTAAGAAGACGTGACGACATGGCCCGGGTGGATCGCGACATTTCTCAGTAAGGGAGTTGGGAACCTGAGAAGGACAGTCATTGTGAGTAATCGATGGGGATGGGACATAGCAACCCGACCTGTACGGGTTCCGACCCCGAAGGAACCGAGATAATGAACCCCCTGGGTAGAATGGGCGTTGTTCATAGTACGCCCGATCTGATTAGGTGATTGGTAATCCGGCACGGACAATGCGGCGCAACCCCAGTCCCTGGGCGCCCCGTTCCAAGACGCCGGGGTTCGCCTCATCGGCATTAGCCCGGAGTTGGACGCTGTGCCCATTCCGATCCTCGTCCCGTCGGCATCGTTGATGTTGGTCGCGCACAATACGGCTTCAGAACGTCCCAAGTCAGCCGCTTGGAGTCAGCAGCAGAGAAGAGGCATGAGCTTCAACTCAAAATTGTGCGTGCACTCCTGTTCTGACATCGAGGGCCCAAAGGCGTTGTACGTGCTTCCAGACAATTTGTAGCGGCCATTTAATGATTGTATGAATGAGAATTAGAATCTATACATACCACTTTTTCATATCACCGTCATAAGATGATATGCAGATTTTGAGGGGGAGTCCCTGGAGTAGCATTGACGCCGAACCATGATGAGACGTCTTGTGAACTTCATTGTACTGTAGTCCAGTGCGACAAGAGCTTCTCATGCACCCGACCCCAAACACAGCACGCATTGACGCAGAGCGAAGAGCATCGCCCTCCGCTGACCATCTAGATTCTCTCGCTGATCCGGACCCTTGGGTTGGGAACAACGCCACCCGGGGCCCTATTTAAACCCTCTGGCTCATCCAGATCCCCGAGTCTGGAATAATAATACCACCCGAGACCAATCGAGACGCTCTGACTCATTCGAATCGAATCGTCAAGTTGGGAACGTCACCGCCCGTGCTCGATTTAGACCCTCTCACTGACCCAGATCGCCCCCCGGCACCCCAGCCGGATCGCCCCTGTGAGCAGCCAGTGCGGCTCGGCCTTCTGGGCGTCGTGCTCGACGGCGTGGTCGAGGTGCTCGAGCTCCTCATCGCGGATGCGGCGCAGCGTGCCCACGAGGTCCCGGATGTCCGCACCGACCTCGTAGCCCTCCTCCTCCCACCCGCGCACCATGGCGAGCAGCTCGCGCACCTGCCCGTTGTAGTGGTCGCCGATCTCCGTCTCCACCGCCTCGGTGCACGCCATCGCCGCCTCGTTGCCCATCACCGCCGTCGCCCACCCCAGCCCGTAGCTCATCGCCGACCACGCCGGGTACATGGCCGTGGGCCGCACCCGGTGCCGGGCCAGCAGCGCGTTGAACGTGTTCAGGTGGCCCTCCTCCTGCTCGTACATGTGCCGCATCAGCGGCCGCAGGTGTGGCTGCCGCCGCACCACGGGCGGCGTCTGCGCCGTGTAGATGAGCGTCGCTGCCAGCTCGCCCGCCTGGTTGACCCGCAGCGCCGACGACAGGAAGTCGCGCTGCTCCTTGGTGAGGGGCTTGCGCTTCCCTTTGTTGGGGTTGGTGCTCGTAGGCCCGTCGTCCTGGGGTCTTGGTCGTGACGATGCTGGTGGTGGTGGTGGTGTGCTCTCGGCGACTTCGGCACTCCTCGTGGGTGTGCTTGATACAAGGCGCCGCGATGAGACGGTTGGATAGAACAGCGCGGGAGCGAGGAAGTCGTGGACTGGGAACTGTCGTGTCGTGGTCAACTTGCGCCGCGCCGCGCGCAGAAATGTTGCTGATTGAGACATGTTGGCGATCAATGGTGTTCCCAGCTCAGCCAGTGCGTGGTGCTTAGGTCAAGATGGATGGATTGACACAAGCGGTAGTAGAAAAGTAGTCTTGTACATCATCGAGGGTGGTCTGAGGTCCGGTAGCTGCCGCGATGCACCGGGTACTTTCGCAGGGTTCAACCCTCAGCCCAAAGCCATCCTGGCAGCCTTGACTACGTCATGTAGACTGTGACTTTCAGGGGCACACTGAAGAGCCTAAAAGTGTTTACGGATGTATACCTTTGTAATATCTACACGACTAACAATGACTTGGTTGAATAGAGGGATTTGAGTCTCCCTCACCCGGGATGCAACCACAGAGCAAAAACATTATGCAAATGCGCAGAACCAAAACGCCGATTGCTTGATGATGACGACCTGCCCTTGCCCAGGTACGAGACTGTGCTTCAGCAGCGAGCCATGCCGTGTCATCAGCCCTGGCCAGTGCCGTCTTTCATCTCAGTGAGTATGCGCATAGAAAGTTGGTAGATGCCCATCAGAAGAGGAGCATTTCGTAGGAACCCTTCTCACACCGCCTAGGTGTCACCCCAAAGCCCACAACCCGGAGCCATCTTAGTTACTGTAGAGAGGTCAGCTTTCCTTCGCAATACTCGAATCCACCATGTCTCGAGACTTACTAGATCTGCAATGGAGCGGCCTGGTCCACCAATGTAAGCCAGTTGCCCTTCTCGTCCGCGCCCACAAGCCAGTCGTACGGGAATACCACGAGGTGGCCCTGGACCATCCCAAGCAGCCCCTCGCGCTGTTCCCTGCTCAGTAGCTCTTCTACAGGAGGCCTATGGCGACTGCCCCTGGTGTTAGCGCGTCTGCGGCGCTTGACGGACCCCTGCACCCCTTGCGCAGGCGTCGTCGAGGCCGAGCTCCCTGGTGGCTTTTCTGAGATCGTCGGCGTGTTGTCGGGGGTGCTGAAAGTGGTGCGGCGGTCACGCTTGTCTGGCGTGGTCGCCCTGCTGGCTTCGGGTACGACGAGCTTGGACGACGGTTCCGTTGTGCTGCCGTTCGCATTGCTCTCCTCGCGTGCTGCCGCGGCTTTTTCTGGGTCCGTGGGTGCCGTCGAAGCTGGAACGAAAGGGCTGTTGGCGGGCGGACTGAATGCAGGGCTGCCCATGGGTGAATTGATGGCACGCGCCGCGGCCGCGGCTCTTTCCACATCAAGCCTGGAGTCCTGTCGAGCATGCCGATGCGCCGGTGACTCGTTCTCTGTCGGGGACTTCTTGAGACCCCCAGCCAGCGGAGGCAGGTTCTTACCAGCGTTGCCTTTGCCGGGGAATTTGCTTGAAAACGAGCGAGCCGCGGGAAGCGGACCTGGGGCTGAGATACCAGCCCCGGCAGACGTGGCTTCTGGAGGCGGCTTTTCGGATCCACTGGGGTCAGCTTGTTCGCCCTGCTCGCTCTTCTGCGTCTCTCGTGGTCCTTCCTGTGCCTCCTGCAGTCGTTTCTGATGATCAATGTACTCCGTATACTGGTCCCACTCTTTAACCTCGTTGTCTGGCATGCAGTGGAATACTTGTCTGTAAATCTTGGTGTTGTTGTCCGCAATCCTGTACCAAACGTCCTCGTAGAAGGCCGGATCCAAGGGATCACGCATGCAATCTTTATCAAGGGCGGCAGGCTTGATCTCAGCGGCCAGGGGATGCGACACGGACAGAATCGGCTCTCCGTCTGCGTCAAGAAGTGGCGGCCCGCCAATATCCGTGTCGTCACTCTGTGGGAGGTCAGGGAGCTGGTTCGCCCTGGGAAGCCCTAGTTGATCGGTATTTCGACGGTCCAGGGGAGGCATCGCAGCCCTGCTGGGACCTTCTCCGGTCGAAGACGTCGCAGCAGGCCGTGGGCTCGCAGACTTCTGGCTAGGGGCTGGACTCTCGACAGTTCCCTTGCCCTCGGCTGAGATATCGCGGGCGAGGTATTCTCGACCACCGATGACAATGGTATCTCTGCCCTGATCTAGACCCTTTTCCTGTGCCTCTTTCCAGCGATCAGGACCAAAGCCCTCAACCTCGTTCTTTTGTTTGGGGTCGGCGGGTGCATCTACGCTTTCTGCTTCCACGACATTCGAATCCGAGTTGGAAGACTTGGAGGAAGACTGGTCGCTGTTGTCCATTCGCTGGAGGTCGACGTCATGGTTAATACTGTGACCTCTCTCGATTGGAGGACGCGGTACGTTCAAGCCCCCGTTGGCACCTGATCGCCTTGAAGTTGCAGAGCCATCCGAGTCGCTGTGGTAGATTCGATCCATATCAGACTGGAAAGCCTCTTCGTTTTCAAGATCCGCGTTTCTTTCCTCTTCAATGATCTCATCCACAGGAAGACCAACATGTTCCCTCATGAGCCGCATGCGCAGGGTGTGTGCAAAACGCCCGACCTGGAAAGGTTTCCCCGCCATAGTCGACCATATCAGGTCAGTGTCCCTAACGACTGCAGCACACTCGGAGTCACGAGAGCCCAGCATGGATCGCTCATTGATGTTGGCCGAGCCTATCAAGGCAACGCGGTCATCAACAATGATGAGCTTGGCGTGAATGTAGAGCTGTTCGGTGACATGCATCTTATTAGGGCCGATCTCGCCCCATTGCCGCAGGCTGAAGAACTGGATGTAATCTTCAGGGTCAATGCCGGCAGCTCGTAGTCTGCCAAATATCGAGGACTCCCCACGACAGATGCTTCGGTATTGGCACTCCATGATGAGCCGGACGCTGGTACCCTCCTTCTCAGCCACAGTGTTCTGGAAACCCGGCATCAGAGGGATAAGTATGACGGCCTTCCAATCCTCGTCATTCTCGTAGGCTCGCTTGATACGGTCCACGAGTGCATCGCCAATGTTGTTGACGATTGGCACACCAAGCGCCTCGGTACTTGAGACAAAGAACTGGTTCTCAATGTAGACGAAATGCTCAGACTTTTCGATCATTTGGAGATACGCGTTCTGAATACTGCACTCCGTGTGCTGTATTCCCAGCGACCACGTTGACGCGGATCGGAGGATCTGGACTTCGCATGTCCCTGTAAGACCCATAGCTTCCAGGTCTTCGTCGCGGAAGTCAGGCGGTGGAAGTAAGTAGGGCAAAGGCCGTGTTGGCTTCCGCCCGCGGCGGAGATAATTCCACCGTTGCACGAAATGCCTTGTCAAGTCCCGGGCGGGTTGACCGACCACTTGCATTGAGATGTCGTGCCACGGCATCCGTGGAATCTTTGATCGGTCATACATCTCTTCGTAAGGTCGATCCAAGTTGAAGAAGTCCTGCACCCTCGGATTGGTATAGTCCTTGCCCGGAAACATCTGAACGTGTTCTGCGTCTCGAGGAACATTCTGCACCTCATCCGGCTCAAATCCCGTCGGCTTATCATCCGTCAATTTGTGCTGGGGCGTATCCCATCTACCAAAACAAAGATCAATACCTCCGACAAAGGCGATGTAATGGTCAACAATGCAGATCTTCTCGTGATGGGCAAAGAAGTACTGATTCTTCTTGTACTGGTTCGGTGATCTCTGCACAAAGATGTTTGGATGCAAGTTGAGCAAGGACCTCTTCGTATACTCGGAGTTGATAGGAACGGCGGCCTCAACGTTGCGGTATACTATCACGAAGATCTTCACACCTTCTTGCGCCTTCGACTGAAGGAGCCGATCAAGACGCCACCGCTGGCTGATACAAGGTGGCCTTCGCATGTATATCTCGGGGCTCAGCCACCAGTCGTGGATGTAGATCACATCCTTCGCCATGGAAATAGCTCGCGAGACGTTCCACATGTAATCGCGTGCGTCAACAAGCCATTGAGCATAGACGTTTTGCCGAACGGGCGCAAAGCTGGCAAATCGAATTTTGTCCGAGGCCCAGGGCGAATTCTGCTTCATCAGCTTGATCGACTCCTCGAACTGCGGCAGGTCGTGCTGCTGGGCGTAGAGCTTGACCTTGCGCTCAGAGTTGATGATGGTCAATTTGTGGTGATGATTCTTCTTTGAGGAGCCGGGATCGTTGAGGAAATCGTCATCGTCGCCGACATCTGGGCCATCCTGGTCAGACTTGGCCTTCTTGGAGCCCTTCCGCCCGACCTGCTTGAGGCCTTTCTTCTTGGCAATGATCTCGAATTTGAAGTCGACCAGGACAACGTCACATATGTCGATGCTCTCTGGAGAGTCAACGCACGCTATATAGCTCTGTCGGATCAAGAACCACTTGCGATCTCTTCGAGTAACAGCCTTGGCCGGGTTGACGATGCCATTAGCAGGCCGAATCTGCATGAAACCTTCTTTCCCGTGATAGCCGCCTTCCGCCGCGAGGCGCACACCCAGCGCGGACAGCTCAAAGAATCGACAAAGGCGGTTGCTGTCTGGCCTGAACATGAGCCAGCGTATCATTTCTCGGAGGTATTTCTCCAGTGACCGTCGCTGAAATGTAATATATTTGCGCTTCGCTTCATCGGCATCCTTAGCAGCCTGGATTTGGGCGTCGGCCATCGCGCCAGTACCGTCCTCGGGCATTGACGTGTTGCGCCGCGGACTGAGGACATTCATGCGCGACCCCTTGCGTTTCTTCCCTGGCCGACCCTCGGCTTCTGTGCCCGTACCCTCGGCAGCAGTCATCTCGCCGGCTGTAGCCTCGCCGGCCGTCATCTCGCCGGCCGCTACAGCATCGGGCGTCTCAGCAGGGCGTCCCTCGTCCTCGTCATCGCTGAAGTCCATTGCTTTGATACTCCGCAAGTAAGGGAAGGCCTTGGCTGGGAATTTTGGTTGCTTTGGTCCAACGCGGGCTCCGGGACGCTTCAGTCTCTCTGTGGTGACGCTGCCCTTGTATTTGAGATGCATGCGTACGATGTCTCCGATGCTCTTCTTCACCGTCCATATCATGCGATTTGGCCCATTGCCGTACTCCAGATGGATGGTGAAAAGGGTGTGTCGTTCGCTGTCGCCTCGAACCACGCTGTCACTGATGTTCACGCGGACTTGCTCGAGAAGCACAGGGATCTTCTTGTGGCCATGTTCGTCGCGCTGGAGCATGCTGGCAAACATCACCACGGCCGGCGCACCAGCTCGAAGCTCACCCATGAGTTCCGTAGACTTGAGGTAGTCGATGCGCTCGCCCCTTCTGTGCCGCAGAAGACCCAAAGTATTCTTAACTTGTTTCCATCTGTGGCCGCCGAACGTTGAGTATCGATCCCCTCCGAAGCGTGGCCGCCGGGGCGTCTGTAACGCATCGCCATCCGACATACCCCCACCTCCTGTAAAGACGCTCATTCCACGGAAGTGGCTCCTGCGGGTCGTATCTACCACATCGTCTGCCTCCTCCGCATCGACCGAACGACCCAAGTGTGAGTGGCCTCTTAGGGCCGGAGGCCTTGAAAGCTCGCGTGCTTCCGATTCTGACACAGCCCCACGTTCGCGAGGGTCTGGCATGGTCGAGCGGCGTGGCAGGGAAGGAAAGCGACGGGCGCTGGGAGAGCTTGTGCGCGTCTTTGGGGTGGAAGGAACCGAGCCGGAGAACTGTCCTATGCGCCTCGGCAGGCGGCGCTTCTTCTTCGCGAACGCGCCATTGGCTGGCCGTGGAGTCGACTCGTCCGCCGTCTCCTCCACGTCGGCATCATCGACATCGCTGACGTATTGATGGACATGCTGCGGAGGCTGGGGCCCTTCTGCCGCCATTGGCGTTGGAACCTGGGTGTTGGAAGTTTCACGGGAACCGTTGAATTTAATCGAAATGCTAATTGCTGCACTATGCTATAAGGATGCGCGTCGTTGATTGTGTCGGCAAGGAGTTCAATGTTGGAGCGTGTCTCTCTGGTTAGTCCCAGACGGCCCCTTGCAGTCAGGTCTCGTGTGCCAGACAGGTCGTCGATGATGCTGGAGACGGTCATGCAAAAGAGTCGGACGGAGAAAGGCGTGCACACCTCTCGTGCGTTTCGAGTAGGGCGCGTGCAATTCGAAGAGAAGGCGACAACGAGGACGGGAGAAGACCACGATCTCCGGAGTCTTCGAAGCTATGAAAGCCGGTCTCCCTTTCCAGGAGATTTGGTGGTGGTTAGGAGGTCGCCAGCAATCTGGCTAACAACAAGCTTGTGGAGACTAAGTAGGGGTCGTACAGGGGTGTTTCAGTGGAGGCAGGGGACCTAGGTCCACCGGCGCTGCTATCAGTTCAGTGTTCCCGCCGGTACACAGCAGCTATCTTGCATGCAGGTGTACGAGTGATGTCACCCACCGCTGCCCAGATATTGCGGTATATGGGTACGTACCTAGGTACTTACACAGGAAAAATGAAGAAATACCTAGCCAACGATGCCCCGCGACGTGGTTGACGCTTCACATGCGAGTCGCTAGTAAATCGCCCGCCAAATAGCTTTGGATCCAGAACGATTGCCTCGTGACGTGTCCGTGGTGTCGATGGGGGCAGATGACATGAAGCCAAATTCAAATACCCTGAACCACCCTGCGTAATCTCTTAGTTGATATCGGAGACACTGCAATCCCCACCACTCTCTAGTTCTCGAAATTGAACACATTCAGGCCTAAAATGGCGATAATCCGAATAATCTGATGGCCAAGCCACGACACGTCTGGGCTTATGTACATGACACCTTAAATCCATTCATTGACCGTCCCCTGGCTTATTTTTGGCCTAGCGATACCTGTCAATTTTGGCCTGTGGCACAGCCTTATATTTAGCATCAGCTTACGGTGGCTCTTATGGTGTCTGTACTCAAGTCTACGACCCGCCGAACGAGCGGCACCTTTCTGGCTTTCCGCGCCTGGCTTCATGTCACATACAAATCTGCGAGAAACAGCTGTGACGTGAACCAATGGCCCGAACGGATGAGACGATCGCTAGCGTTGAGAGCAAATAGTGACTTGGCACATTGGGCTGAGATCTGATATGCGTTGTAGACTGGACAAAAAATGCGCTTCGAATTTGCCCTCATCATGGACATGGGGTTCCTGCCGCCCCCTCCCCCCAAACACGGAAATAAGTTATAGCCCTAACCCTATGTTTTGGTTTGCAGCCGACCCCGAACCCTGAGAAGCGATAAGAGGTCGCTTCGCGTCAAATCGAGACGCGTTATGCTCGACAAGTTCACCCCATCCACGACTGGCGCAGATACCAAGGTATCAGACGATCATGCCCAGGTAAACTCGCGAACATCCCATACTACGATGAGTATTTGACTGACCCCAAGCAGGGAGATCATCACGGTTCAGGCAGGCCAATGCGGCAACAGCAGTCAGTAACTCATCCTGCCATTCTGACCCGCTACACCATGGACTTACAGCGCCGACCATTTGCTGACAGCTCCCAGTTGGCAGCCAGTTCTGGCAGCAGCTTTGTCAGGAGCACGGAATTGGTCAGGATGGCAACCTCGAGGATTTTGCGACCGAGGGCGGTGACCGGAAAGACGTCTTCTTCTACCAAAGCGACGACACACGGTACATCCCGCGGGCTATCCTCATCGACCTGGAACCCCGCGTCATCAACGGAATACAGACCGGCCCTTTCAAGAACATATACAACCCCGAGAACTTCTACGTTGGCAAGAACGGCGTCGGCGCCGCAAATAACTGGGGAGATGGGTACCAGACGGGCGAGACGGTGTGCGAGGATATTATGGAGATGATAGACCGCGAAGCTGACGGCAGTGACTCGCTGGAGGTAAGCTCAACCATGGTACCAGGCGGGCAGGCTATCACTAACACGCCGCACAGGGATTCATGATGCTGCATTCTATCGCTGGTGGCACAGGCTCTGGACTGGGGTCCTTTCTGCTCGAGCGATTAAACGACAGGTTCCCCAAGAAGATCATCCAGACATATTCCGTGTTCCCAGACACGACAAATGCCGGAGACGTCGTCGTCCATCCCTACAACAGTATGTTGGCGATGAGGCGGCTGACGCAAAATGCCGACTCGGTAGTGGTCCTTGACAACGGGGCTCTATCTCACATCGCGGCCGACAGACTACACGTGCAAGAACCGTCTTTCCAGCAGACTAATCAGCTTGTCTCAACCGTCATGTCTGCTAGCACTACAACACTGCGATATCCGGGTTACATGCACAATGACCTCGTCAGCATTTTGGCCTCTCTAATTCCCACACCTCGGTGTCATTTCTTGATGACCGCGTACACTCCCTTCACGGGCGACCAAGTCGAGCAGGCCAAGACAGTACGGAAAACAACGGTCTTGGATGTCATGCGGAGACTGCTGCAGCCCAAGAATCGGATGGTCTCGACCGTACCGGGCAAGAAGAGCTGCTACATCTCCATCCTCAACGTCATTCAAGGCGAGGTGGATCCAACAGATGTGCACAAGAGCCTTCTCAGGATTCGTGAGCGGAGGCTGGCGCAGTTCATCCCCTGGGGCCCGGCCAGTATACAGGTGGCACTCACAAAGCGTAGCCCTTACATTCCGATGAGCCACCGCGTGAGTGGCCTCATGTTGGCTAACCACACAAGCATTGCAACTGTACGTACAAACCTGATATCAGTCATGATCGATATTTCTGACAAAGTATACAGCTCTTCAAGAGGATCGTCAGACAGTACGATGGCATGCGAAAACGCAACGCGTTCATGGAGGGATACAAGAAGACCGCCCCGTTCTCCGACAACCTGAACGAGTTTGACGAGTCACGAGAAGTGGTGGCCGACCTGATTGCCGATTACGAAGCCGCCGAAAATTCAGATTATCTCAATCCAGACCTGGGCGAGAAGGCCACCTCGGCAGAGACCGACAGGCGTGTTGCCTAGAGGTCGTGGGCCGCTGCGATATGACCAGGGTTGACTGGTATTTGGCCAACGGCGTTTGTGAGGCAATAACCCGGGGTTTGTTCGGCCGGCGTATGGCTTTCCGAGAGACCTTGGATGTGCATTGGGCTTTGGGCGTCTGTGGTAAGATACCAGGCTGAAGGATCCATGTCAGGGCTCATGATTCTCAAGGTTTCGGGATGTCCCGCCCCTCTGCGAACTGCAGCCTACCATCTTGCTCAAGCGGAGGCTTGCGCGGTTTATGCATCATGTGTCATTGCAAGCTCTGTGTGACAATTCCCTGGCATCAACGATTCCATCCGATTCTGGTAGGTGGTGGCGTGTGGGGCGGGATGCGGCTGCGATTCTAGGCTGGGCCTGAGTAGGCGACCCCACCATTTACGTCAACAGCGCGTAGTAGAGTGACGTAGCTTCGCTGAGAGCTACACCATCATCTACTTTATAAGACGTTTTCTTTCGGGCCAGAACAGCTTGTCCCTTCTTCTGCCTCATCATCAAACAAAGATACCCAGCAAAGCCAGAACGATCCTCTCAATCACAAAATTCAGTTTCCCCAAAATCACACTCTCAATCACACAAACAACCTCATCCACCACTCAGTAAGTCACCAGCTACCCATCCCTCTCCTCCCACACGGTCAAAGTACCCCGCGAATACGTTCCCATTAGAACTGAGGAGCTGACTTCGCCGCGCAGAAATGACTCAGTCCAAGGCCGACAAGATCAACGAGGCTCAGTCCAACTTGCCTCTTCCTGAGCAGCCCCCTGTCGCATCTGACTGGAACTCTGCCGACGCCCGCAACGTCAACGTAGGCTCCGGCCGTGACGTGGCGAGCGACATCTCGACCGGTGCCGGTTCCACTTCCGGCCTGCGCGAGCCCGCCACCAAGTCCTCAGGCGAGACCGATATGAGCAACATCGGCCGTGAGGGCAAGGACAACCTGGACGGTCCCCCCAAGGACGCCGCCGCGCGATAGGTTGGCCCTACCAGCCCTTTCGCGCCTCGGCCCACACAAGATGCGGAGCTTAGCTTGATTTCTCGTGGTTTGGCGTTCTCTGGAAAGGAGGAAAATGGATGGTATGGGATGACGACATGAGCATGATCATGCCGTGAGGATCCGGCCATATCAAGGAACATTATACGATGAAATGGCCTTTGGCATGTCAAATGAAATACATTGCATTGACCAACTACTCTTCTCTCTTGCTGTGACTTTTTGGAGACTTTGACTGCTCGGCAGTCACTGAATGCGTAATACTACACCTGTTGTAAGCTTTCCAAAGCCAACGATGGAAGGCTCGTCGGCTATAGGGACTCAATAGACAAATTTGCTGGAAGCTTTGTCCCGGGTCAATTTCATGCTCTCTGAATCTTACACCACTCTCACGTACGGTATTGAATTTCAACGTGGGAGTGCGGAGTCTACTCACTCAATTGAGCAATTTACTCCAAAGCACGTTTCGCACTTCGTATATTTGATCAGGATAATCATAGATTCGAGCCATGCTCATTCTCAATAGATCTAGGTTCAAAATATTAATGCTGTCAGTACAGCCTGGAAATGACATATTACTATACCTTCGCTGAAGATACTCAAAGCAGCACCAACACTTCAGGACCACTTGATTACACTGAATCAAGACCACTTAATTACACTGAATCGGGCCAATAGCGAGGCCAGAAATTATTGCCGTTTTCCCTTTTCTCAGAGAGTAGCCGCATGCTTGACACAGGTGCCAAATACATTGGAACATTGAGCAGGTTGAGCCGCTGAAGTATGGAACAAAGAACATCACGTCACTACGCACCTATACAACACACGAGACCGCACTTACGGTTGGACCCATTTCGGGCGTAATCTCAAGCCTTGTTTCAAACTCGTTCATTTCTGAGAACGAAAGTCTGGTACTTTCAAACCCAGATTAGCAACAATACTGACAGATACTCCGAGCTGCCATGTCCGCCCAAAGCTTGAATGTTATCATCTCATGAAACTGTCATATCTTACATGAACATGTGCATGATGTGTTGGAAATCAGCTCGCCCGTGTGCATACGTATGAAGGATCAGACAAGGCAAACACTGGCAAGTATGGACTCAAGTAAACTTTGGTTCAGTATCAAGCTTTTAAAAACCAGCATGATGTTCATTTGGCAACTGACGGCATGCAAAAGTCTTGTCTGAAGTTGGAGAGAGACTGCAGAGTGTTGTGTTGTGCATCTCGTTTGCTTAAGCCTGAGGCCTGAGTGCTCCTCAATACTGTAGTTGAAAGTGCCCCTTTTGTGTTACTCTGCTTCTTGCCTGTACTCATATGACCCACAGAAGACCATAACTGCCTGTGGACATCAGGGCAGTCTCCTAACGGGCAAGGATTGTGTAGACAAGGCCTGGATTGGAAGGAATGACTCTGAACCGACTACGCGTCTTATTGCACGTAAGGCCACTTCGAGCTGTGCAGCAAAGATGTGCGAACAGACCGTCTACATAGCACTCAATGCTCTTGCACGTAGGCTCATAAGAAGCCAGAGGGAGTTGGGCGCTCCATGGAGGCAACTTGCTCGTTTGCAGCTCTTGGGCACTTGACATTCTGATACCTCTCTGTGAGGCTAGCATTTGTCAAGCTGGCGTCTGGTTATCTTACTGCCAGGCCAGCTGTGCTAGAAGAGTTGTACCCTGTCTAGGTAAAGCCCAGGTTCCACGCAGAGGGTGTGGGTGCATACATGTTCCCTCTGTATTCAAGAAGCTGGGTCCCTATCTTACAGTGAGGTCGCTGCTCAGCCTCGGCACTGCCAACAGGTCCCAAACCTTCGCCATAACATAAAACCCCCGCCAGCACCCAGGTAACCACCCACTTGCATCAAGCATCAACTGCAACTCTGGTAGGCACGAAGTCCTTTCTTCCCATTTCAAATTACCTTCCCAAGCCCAAGGCTCCTTTGTTTAGGACAAGACCTGTCCCATTCCTTTCAGTGATCATCACGAAACTCGCGCTGACCGTGTCACGATCTTTGAGCATCTAACGCGACACAACTCCGCGTGTTCTGACACAAAAGCCAAGCGTCACGAGAAAAGTCCCTTGCCGTAGTCACCACAAAGCCCAAGTCGAAGCTTCGTACCATCGAAGTCGACGGGCAGGATTGTCACCCTAGGTAAGTCCCATTCGCTCCTTCCACCTTCTTCTCTCTGGGACACAGCCTCCCGACTTGAGCACATCACTATGTCTTTGCGTCTTCGTTTGTTCGTCAGCTCCAAGGCACACTATTTCCCCTTTCCTTATTCTCAAAAAGGCACTCGTCAGCGACACAATCAATTTCTTCCCATGCCTCGAAGGACGAGTCCGTTTGCCCCACTCCCAAAAACACAGACTCGCTCCTGCCACACCCAAACACCCCACAAGGCACCTACGACCTCGAGACTTAACCACATTCTCATGTTGACAGACACTTTCATCCACTTCCGCGTTTTAAGCCCCAGTCTCCTGAGTGGCATCAAAGTCGTGGCCTTGCGCTCTGGTGTACAGCACGCATATCAGCACCACTCCCTGCATTGGAAGGTCCTTCTGTGCCCTTTGAGTAGCAAAGAATTGAATTGGCACTTTGCTTCTTGTAGGTGTTCCCAAAGAGCGAGAAACCTTCCCTGCATAATGTGGCTGCCTTTTGCTGCTCACAGCTGACGGTCCACCTCTTTTGGCAATTATCGCACATCTAATCTACACCCGACAATCATTGTCCCTCCCACACTTTCTTCCTCTGCATACTTGGCTCCCAAAACCCGAGGCCCAAAATAAAGCTAATGCTTGCAGATAGCAGGACTTCCAATAAGAGACTTGAACGAGGAAGAGACGATGGCACCGAAAAGCGCACAGAGTCGCGAGCTCAGTGCGGCTGAGTATGCCATGCTGGTATGAATCTTCTTCCCTCCATCACGGCTCTCACGCACGCCAGGGTTGAGAACTAATTGGCTATCCACAGGACGACATCGGTGCTGGCCGTGTCGATGAGCTTCCCTTGGAGGACACCGGAGCTGTTCCTCGTGACGGCACTGCCATGAACAGAATTGAGAGCGGTCGAACCGGTGTGAACAACAGATGGAATCAGGCCATTGCCGGAGGCGCATTCGAAGATGAGGACGCCGCGGTTGTCGCAGGACAGAGGGAGCTTGCGAATGGCCAGCTTGCCCGTATGCGCAGAGCTGCCGACTTGTCCTTCATGGCTGTCAATCGAGGTTTCGACTACAATGATCGCCGTCTTCGCCGAAACCACAACGGTCAGGTTGCGCCCCGGGCGCAGTTCGTTCGAGGCGGTCGCGGTCCTGCGGGCGCTGGCCTCGCGCACACGGGAGATGGCCCTGTTGAGCTCCGCGGAGCAATGCGCAACAGGCGGCATGCACCTCAGCCTGTGCCTGTGTCAAATACCAGCACGCAGCGCCCTTCTCGGCCCTCGACCAATGACCAATTGCCACCTGTCGCTGCCAACGGTCCTGGGTTGAACCAAGCCTTTTCCTCTCGCGAGCGACCTTCGGAAGGAGATCGACCTCCGGCTCAGTCCGCAGCTGGTCAATCTGTGAGCAGCGGAACACGAGAGGAAGTCCAGGTGCGGTCGACTACTGTGAGCCTTGAGCTGCCAGATGGACACTCTGTCTTGTTCCAGGCTACAGTGACATTTGCATCACCTACGTTCCTAAATCGAACGGCGGAATACCCTGGGACTATCTACCTAGTTGCTGGACCTTCCTCAGCCAGCGACGAAATTGTCCTCCATATCGATGAGGATCGTGTGGAGCACGTGAAGCGTCATACCAAAGACTACGTTGACTACCTATCTGATTCGGATCGACTTATCCTTCAATTCAAGGATGAGCGGGACTGTGTTACCTGGTTTGTGGTTGTATTTCGCCAGCGAGATATCATGGTTGCTTTCGTGGATGCTCTTCGAAAGCTCGTCACCCGCCTGAAGGAAGCAGCCACAAAACAGGATCAGATAGACATGAGCCCTGCCATGGCCAATGCTTCGTCTGCGCATACCGAGCCTCCGCATATCACCGCAGCACCGATTATGGAAAACCCTCAGTATCCAGATACGACAAAAGTGATCTCCGTGGCCATCCTTGAGGACATCGTTTCATGGGCTATGCACATCGTTGAATTCATCAGAGATTCCGGCCCTGCTGAATTAGCTAACGCTGATGCCTTACCTGGCATTATCCGAGGAGCGGCAGCAGCAGTGTTGATGGAGAAACATGCTGGATTCTCTGGCTTCGATTCTAAGCAACGAGTTGCATTTATCGACGATGTCTGCGCCCCGCAGGTTTTTGAGAGGTTCAAGCGTCGAATGCTCGAGGACTTGGCCAAGAAGCCGACAACTGCACCCAATACTCAGAAGTCTCTCGAAGCGCAAGGTATCACGCCCCGTGAGCGTCGGCCTCGGTACACCATCCAGAAGCTGATAGCACTGGAGTCCACGGCGGTCGATCCCCCTGGATACTTGACCGAGCTGAGGTATCTCCCCGAGATGAACCCGGAGAACCGAGCCCTGATCGAGCAGATCATTCGACAAGCATATGGACGCCATGATGCCTCCTCTGACCGCGCAACTCCTCCTCGGACTCTCCTTATGAGTCCCCCAAAGGCAGAATGCAATCTTGATGGTCATGTCTCTCCGGCTCGTGCGAAAAAAGTTGGCAGCCAGAACTCTGATGCTGGTTCAGTACATGCCGCACCGGCCCTGCTCGCCCATGCGGCGCCTAGTGTCACCGTGACGGCTCCAAACGAGACAGCTGATCCTGAGCCCCTCGTCTCCATTTATGGACTGAATTCATCCAGACACAACCAGGATGGCGCGGACATCATTGGACAGAGCGCAGGACAGTTCACTGGTGCGCTGTCAAGAGACAAGTCATACCTAGCTGACTTGATGTCAATTGATCGTGTGGAGGACTTCGACGTAATCCGTGCCAACGATCCCGAGGTCGCCGAGATTGCGGACCGCTTCGCACAAGTTCACTTTGAACACGGAATACCGACTTAGTGCTGCTACATGTTTTGACGGTGTTAGCGAAGGTGTTCTGTTCTGAGGCGGCGAATTGGGTGGCTGGCGTTGAAAGCATTCACCGGCGGAGAATCGCATTTTCGATTTTTGTCGGTCTCTGGTACTGATGTCGTGAGACATTCTTGGGGATCTTTGGCTGATGGAGATCAGTCCGATTGTTGGTTGTAATTGATGTAGAGGAAGTCTGAATCGAGAAGCCCTGATCTGGCAAATAGTAGCATTCCACGTAGCTCTATGATGAACTTGGAATGGCCTTAGGCTAGGTAGTGAATGGTAACTCATACTTGGTAGCCCTCATCATCTTCGGTTCTTTTGAGTGCTTGAATGTGCAACTATTAAATGGTTAGGTAGACAGAATTCTGGCAGCTCATCAAAACAAAAACATGGTCAAGGTGAGGATGTCCCTTTGCCTGCCGAGGTGCCATTACCGCGTCTTCAGTTGTACTTGACAGTTAATTTGACCTTAATGAGCATTACTCAAATAGGAATCCTGGATTGTGCTGTGCTAGATCCGACAACAGTTATCTGCACACTGTCCACAATTCGTCTCGCTCGTTGGAAGACTGTTCTGACAGGTGAGGATAGTGTACAACGCGTGCTCATCTTCTGGACCGAACACGCGCGTCCAAGTGACTCTCTCACCGACGAGTCCTAATATCGGAGGGCGTTAATCTGTTCCAGACAACCTTCTCCAGCCCTGACACTCACTCATGCACCCACTTCGTGTCCTCCCTCGAGACGATGACCTCGTCTACGGCCAACCGGTTCCCAACGATCTCCTCCCCGTTGGGCAGGTCGTTCTCGACGGCGCGCCTGTCCGCCTCTGCCTCGTCGGCGGCGATCCCGGCCTTGACATGGCGGGCGACGAGGCGACGGCGGGCGACGGCGAAGTCGACGTCGACGAACCAGACCTCGTCCATGAGGCGGGCGGCCGAGGACCACGGCTCTTTCTCCAGCGCGACGTAGTTGCCCTCGAAGACGATGATGCGGTGCGAGGGCAGGACCGCGATGTCGGAGTCCTTGGGGTCCTTGACGGCGTGGTCGAAGGAGGGGGCGAAGACGGTGCCCGGCGGGTAGTCCTCGGGCCGCTCGGGGGTCTGCAGCGGCGCCGGGGGTGCTGGCACGGCGAGGGGCTCACGCAGCGCCTGGATCAGCTTCAGGAAGGCGGGCCCGTCGAAGGTGAACTCTGCGCCGCGGCGGGCGTGGGCGGTCGCCGGGTCGGGCATGGCGGACAGCTGGGCGCGCGTCAGGTGGAAGCCGTCCATGGGTACGAAGGCGGCTACGGGGCTCGGGGAGTATGATGCGTGCGAGGGCTCCAGCCTTGCGTGCTTGGCATTGAGGGCTGTGGTCACGATCTGGGAGAGGGTCGTCTTGCCTGGGTGATCCGGTGTGTGAGCTTGCTTGACCGGGTGTCACCGTGAGTACTCAGCGCTGCCCCCCGGGGGCTGTCTCTCTCTGTGAGAAGCTGGGATCGCGACATTGACTACTGACCTGAGCCTGGGATGCCGCCGATGCCAATCACTGTGATTTGCCACATCAGCCGTTATGCTCAAGATATAAGTCTGGGTCCAAAAGTATCTCGTTCCCTGTTGCCCGCTTGAGCCGTGCTACTTGTTACTCGAGGTCCCCTGAGTTATTACAAGCTGCAATGATCGCGAACCTTGTGCGCTCCTACAATTCCTCTTCCTTCTGCATTGAATCTCGTTCTCCTACAAACTCGATGAAATCAAAATAGTTACTCACTGAGTCGCCGATCCTGGGGCAGCGGCAGGAACTTGTCCCAGGCCTTCTCCACGAGTCGTTCAACCTGGCTATCCATGCCCGCTTATTACTAAGTTTGAACCGGTATAACACAGCCTACGAGTCCGAATGTGCTCAGGGCAAGTAAATACAAGTGAAGCTGAGGAGTTTGTTCGTGGATGCAAAGTGAGGAGAGGAGGCGGAGCGGCGCAGCTGTTGCACTGGACGGTCTTCCCAAGGACTTGCATCACCACCAGCTCACCGAGAGCCCCACCAAAAACAGGACCCTTTTTGGACCCAACCTTGCGATTCAAGGCTCATTCATCCACTTCTCTGGGCCAAGCAGCCTGCACACTGATGTCAACGCCTGCAGCCCTACCGAGATAGGACTCACAGGATCCCAGATCCAACTTCCCACACTCGTCTGTTTTGTTCCCACAAATTTACAGCCACCTCCCTGACTATCGCATTTCCGCGGTCATTGGCAACCCACCTTACTGCCCGCCTCCCCCCAGCGCACCGGCTGCGCGAGGGCGCCCGGGGAAGGAAAGAGACAATGGCGGACAACGAGCTTGACGGGCTCTTCAACATCTCCATTTCCGACTCGGAAGAAGGGGAGGACGGCGGCATCGACACGAGCCACGGCATCGCCAGCTCCTCCAAGAAGAGCCGGGAGCAGCGCACCGGGCAGTCCGAGGACGCGTTCCGGGCCGTCAAGAACGCGTACCAGGCCAAGGTCGAGAACGGCGAGGTGAGTCAGCAAGAAGCAAAGCAGTGAAATGTGAATTGCGTGGTTATTTCTTTTGCTTTTGTCTTCCTCGAGTTGCGAGGGATACCAGCAAAAAGAAAGCCCTGACGATGAGTCTCACAACCCCCCTCTTTACAGATATGGAAATCCTTGGATGTCCCGCTCGGCCCGCGCAGGGTGCCGAAGCACGAGGCCCAGGAGCTGCTCCACGCCGTGGAGGAGCTGTATTTCTTCCAAAGGTTCGAGGAGGCTGTCACGCTCGTCGGTAGGATCTTCGAGGGTGGGAGCGGCGGAAATGGGCTTGATGGGGACATTAGGGACTTGCTGAGGACCTACGAGAGGAAATGCAATGAGAAGATGGGTCGGTAGCATTGTGTATCGGGCACGACACATATCATCTTCGCGATTCATATCATCTAAGCCCAGGAATTGACAATGATGTTGAGAGTAGGAGTCATTGTTTTTCAATTATGACTAAGTTTCTATCGTGTCTATTGTGAGATCAAGCCTTCTGGCGATCAAAAGCGTATAATCAATCCCTGCTCAAACGGAGGTGTCCGGAACGCCACGATTCTAAAAAGCAGCCGAGTACTCCTTTTACCGAACTCTAACCCATCCTCTCCCTTTTTTGGTGTCAAAAGCCAACGCTATGCTAAATGTCTCAAGGTCGTGTGCTACATGTGCAGGTCGTAGCACCGGGGTGGTGGGTGCCCAGGTGTTTGTGTTTGTGTTTGTGTTTGTGTGAGCAGATAGTGCCCAGAAGCAGAGGAGAAGCCATCAGCAATCTATGCAGCCAAAGACATCTTCATCTTCTCCTTCTCCCTCTCCTCTGCAAACACCCGCCTGCTCATGGCAAGTACGGCCTCGAAACCCTCCTTGCCCTTGATCGCGTTGTCCCTGAAGCGGTTGACGGAGAAGTCCTCGATCTTGTTCTTGATGCGCTGCCAGCCGCCGCACAGAGCGGTGATCTTGGCCTCCTGTGCGAACTGTGTCTGGTTGTCGCCCATGGGCTTGTATACGACCGTCTCCTGGCAGTTGATGAGGTTGGACCAGGTCAGGTTCCAGGACACCATGGTGACCGTCTTGTGGGCCGGGTCGACGTAGGAGGTCTCAAACACCTGGCTGACGTCTCCGGCGCCGACGATGGACTTCATCCATTCTGGCGCTGACTGCTTGCAGGTGATGAGACGCTCGGTGCGGAGGATACCTGTAGATGGCTCGACGGAGCGGGCGAGGGTGTCGACCGCGACGACGTGGGTGGATTGCTCGTTCCAGGGGCAGTACTTGCGCCAGTTGGCAGTTGTCACCTCCTCCCATGAGTAGTTGAAGGTGTGTGAGCTGGAGAAGACCTTCATCTTGGAATTCGAAGGCCTGGAAGTCTTTGAAAGTACTGTTTGGATCGACGATAGTCGAGATGTGAATCTCTTGTGTCCTCTCTAGCGAGACCGGATGTGTTCGGTATTCGCTTGTTATGCCTCTCGGCAGACGTCGGGTTTCGGTGGAGCTTTGTGTCTTGGCGGCTTCTAGTTGTTGTCTGGGTCGACTCTTTGTGGGAAATCAACTTCTATTGAAAACGACTCGATGTGTGAAAGGTTGAAATGAAAGTAATGGCAGTTCAAGCCTTGTTGTGGGTGTGTGACTGGGAGATGGAGGATTTTCACAAGTCGGCAAAAGATAGCGGAGAGCGAGCAGGGTGCGCGTTTTTAATGGGGCCGCTGATTAGAGTTTCGAAAATTCATTCGGCGGCGAAGGCGAGACGAAAGTAGATCGGAACCCAGACGCTATCCAACCAACCAGGAGGCGCCGATTGGCCCCCAAGAAGCTGGGGTCGACAAAGCCTGCAAGGGGGGACGAACCGACGGCGGAGCGGAGACGGCGGGGACCCGGTCCATGACAAACAGCTCTCTAACAGTCTAACAAGTCAGGCATGTGGCGATGTGCTAGCTAGGCAATAGAGAAGATCCTTTTGTTTTTGCGGGTCATACCGGCTCCGCGAACCATGCATATGATGCGCCTGAGCGAATGATGAGCGCGATCGGCCCGCCGGAACGTCACGAATGGGGGCACACGACAAAAACAATCGCCGTCGATTCGAGACCGTTCCATTTCTTTCAACGGATGTATGTTGTCATACCCGCGCTCCCTGACGTCTCGTTCCTACAACCGACTGCCTACGCTGTGCAACGCCCTTGCTGCTCGGTTTCAAGGTTGTCGTGTACGAGCATGACGTTAGGGTGCTGAGGTTGCCAGCTTACAATGCACAGTACCAATATACTGCACGAGTGGCACTGCAGAGCTGCACGTGCAGCAAGATGGTGTACTCATGGCTCCATCCAAGGGATCTGACTGCGGCTCTATACTATGCCATCCTGTCGGTCGGTATGACCGACTATAGAAGATCATTACATCGCCCATAAGGAGGTATGCGGAGGCACGAAGCAGGCAATGCACACCCTTTTCTGGCTGTTGGTTGGGGTTTACAACGTTGATTCATTATGAGCATAGGGCTGCCTAGCCCAGTTTCCGAACTTGGTCTCGGTACAAATCAATAATCATCTCCTCGGCTGATGATCTCCTTGCAACTTGGCTTGATCAGGATGGTCTAGACACAGATCAGCATCCAGCTGGATTATACCGTCACTGTGGAAGGTTGGAGAAACTCACATGCTCGAACTGCGCCGTGTAGGACCCCTTCTTGTCAACAAGGGGAGGATAGTCCTGTACGATGCCCGTGTTGACGAGGTTGTTGAGCCCTAGAAGATACTTGTCGCAGCCAATGCGATCCAGGTATCGCCGGCAGAACGGCAGAGTGCCAAAGTTCTTCTTTATGGTGTTAAGCAGAGACCTGGCCGACGACAACCTCAGGTCTACCTTGGGGGCGTCCGCCATCAGTGCGTAGTGCGACACCTCGCCCTGGTCCCTCACGTAGCCGTTGCCGGTGCTGCCGAACGTCTCAATGGCGAACACATCGCCCTCCTCCATCTTGGTCTGGTCCTCGGTCTTGACAATGGGCACACTCTTGTCGCCGTGGATGCTGTAGTGGTGGATTGTATGCCCGTTCAGGTTGCGGATCGACTTAACAGGGTACGTCTTGCCGTCCAGCTCGATCTCATAGCTCTCCATCGTCTCCTGGATGGCACCGCCGATCTCACCGAGCCGGGCATCGATGCCCGCCTCCTTCACACCCGTGTTGGTGGCCGCCTTAACGGCGTTCAGCAGGTTGTCGTACTTGTGGTCAAACGCCATGGTGAAGGCGCTGTCCACGATGCGACCGTTGACGTGCACGCCGATGTCGATCTTCATGACGTCGTCCTGCCCAAACACCTTGTTGTTGATCGCGTTGGGCGAGTAGTGCGCCGCGATGTCGTTCAGGTTAAGGCCGGTCGGGAAGCCCATGCCCGCAACGATGGCGTCGCCCTCTTCCAGCCCCGAGTGGCCGACCAGCGCCCGCACGCTGTCCTCGATGCCGTTGGCGATCTCGGTGAGCCCCATGCCAGGTTGGATCCACTTCTGCGCCCATTGCCGAACCTGCCGGTGCGTCTCGGCACCGTGTCTGTAGTCCCGCAGGAAGTCATCGTTCATAAGCAGCCGTTCGCGCTCTCGCACCTCTGCGTCGGTCGTGCGCTTGAGGTTTTCCTCCCCAATGTACTCGACCTCCTCGCCCTTGGGGTATGTGCCGTTGGGGAACAGCTGTGACATGAGAACTCGTGGAGGGTCGGACTGGGTGGTGGCCTTCTTCTTCTTCTTCTTTTTCTTGTTCTTCTTCTTCTTCTTCTTGGCTGCGCCCTCGCCCTCTACTTGGGGGTCGGCGGCGCCTTCGTCTACCTCGTCATCCGAGCCATCACTGTCTTGGTCGGCAGCATCGCCCTGCGTTGCGGCTTTGGTGGTGGCCTTGCCGTTCGCGCCGGCGGCGTCCTTGACTGTATTTTTCGTCAGACCACTTGGGAGAGAGCGCCCAGTCCCATTGTCTGGAGGGAATTTACCTGTGAGCTTGTCCAGCTCTTCTGTAGGAGCCTGGGCTGCCATGTTGATTCTGCCTTTCTGGGAAAAAGCAGGAAGTGAGATCAGGCTGTCTCAAACTTAGATGTGAGAAAAATCCACCCCACTGAGTCGAGAAATGTTTATATGGAAGGGCGGGCGCTTGAGCTGCAAGTGAGCGTATTTTACCGTAGCTTTGCGAAAAGCACCGCAGCTAAGCGAAGCCAATGCGCTACCACATCGGTACTCCGATGTCGTCACTACATTATCACAGCCTTTGGACAGGACTCGCTCTATGGACTTCCTATATCTTACCCCACGACTCAGTATTTCACGATCCCGTCCATGACACCAATTTTTCAATGGGCCCATCCTGAGCCCCGCCGGACACCCAGACATTGGCTTTAGCTAGCCAGCGAGGTCGGGATGAGGAATGCCACTCCGCATCGCCCAGTTCCGTGCAGCAGCGGCAGCGCACTTCGCCGCTGTAGTAGACCGCCGCACGCGACCACCACCAGCCACCTTCTCCTGCTTCTTCCACAGCAGCCGCGTCCTGCGCCGCGATGACATCGACAGCAAGAACCACTATGAGACCCTCGGGGTCCAAACCAGCGCTTCCCCCAAGGACATCAAGCGGTCCTTCTACCACCTCTCAAAGACGCACCACCCGGATCACAACCAGGACGACCCCCTAGCCTCCAAGCGCTTCATGCGCATCAGCGAGGCCTACAACGTGCTCTCCCACGCCGACACCCGCGCAAAGTACGATCGCAACGTCCTGCGCCTGCACGAGCAGAGCAGCGCGGCCGGCCCACAACACCACCGCGGCGGCAGCTACAGCAGCACCGGCCCAGCGGGCGGGAGGCCGGCCTCGGGCCTGTCGAGGAGGCGAGGGACCTTCCGCGGCCCGCCGCCCAGCTTCTACCGCAGCGGCGGGTGGGGCGCGCACAGCGCCAAGAGGAGCCAGGCGCACGAGGACTCGATGAGCGGCAACAGTAACCACCACCACCACCACCACCACCACGGCCATCAGCATCATCACCAACAACAGCAGCAGCAATCCGCGTCGGGCGCGCACGGGTTCGGCGATTTTGGCGGCGGCGGGGCGGCGGACCTGGGCCGAGAGCCGTTTGGTGCGGGCAGCGGTGACATGCCGCACTTTGACCGGACGGCCAAGGCGGCGCACACGCGGACGCAGGGCCGGGTTGACGAGATCCGGGCGCGTAATGCGGCCAAGGAGACCCGTTTCCCATCCGCAGCGGGCGACTATGGAGAAGTTGGGAGCTTCTTCGCCGTGCTGGCTGTGCTGGGCGTTGCGGTCGGCCTCCCTTATCTAGTAATGAGGGGCTGGAACCGCTCGTCGGAGAAGCAGAAGCAGAAGAAGGTCCAAGGGTGAGGGGATTGGCCAAGATCGCGTCGGGGTGATAATCGAGACGATGGGAGGTGCATAGATTGATACCCGGGCCTTTGAGCCTACGTCGCCCAAATGTGGATGCTTGCCGTCGTTTCTGATAGACGAGGACAGACCTCGCCCTTTGCACGCTACCTAGAAAAGTACAATGTTTCGGTGAAATATCGCGTGGGTGTATTATGATTGGTTGCGGGCGAGCATGCTCATCTAATCTACACTTCCGAGATGACATTTCCATCTGAATGCTGATTTGTCTAAGCTACGAAATTGGTATACATGGGGGATTCAAAGTCTAGAGGAAGAGTAAACCATTCCATCCAAAACTCTGAAAGAATCGCATTCGGATGGGTCAAGAACCCCGGACCTCCCTGCTTCTAGATCTCGCACTTAGCCCTCGAAGGTGAAGCTGGCACCGACCTGTGGCATCGAGGTTAGTATGGATAGTCAGGGCCGACTTCATGCTCCAAGCAAGAAATACGCACCTTGTGGGTGGCCTGGTCAAGCTTCTGGGTATCGAAAGAGGCACCAATGCCGAGAGTGACACCAGGGCGGAGGAGGACGTTGTAGGCGATGGCGGTGACACCTCGGTCGTTGATCTTGCCCTGTAATCGTGGTCATCAGCATCAACGTCCTGATTGCTGCGAATCCCGGCCGTAACAAACCTTGACGAAAGAGACGGGGTCGATGCGGTACTTGGTGGCAACCTCGAGACCGACTGCGCTACCAGGAGTCTTGGAGTCCCACTGAGCCTTGGCACCGGCCTCAACAAGGGGGTTGACCTTGTGGTAGTAAGAAGCGGCGAAGACGCTGCACTTGTCGGAGGCGGTGATGGCAGCGGTGTAGGTGGGGTGGGCGAAACCGACGGCGGCGGCGAAGGTGGTGATGTTGGCGTTCTGGACGTCGAAGCCGGCGGAGGCACCAGCCAGGAAGCCCTCATGGCCGACGACGGCGTCAACGTTGGCGGTAGGGCCCTTGAGCAGGTCGAAGAAACCACGGAAGTGGAACTTGGGCTGCTTGAAGTACAGGTTGAACTTGGCGCCCTTCTTCTGCGACTGGGGCAGGAAAGAGAAGGCGCCCTCGAGCTTCAGGCCCTTGGCGAGGTTGTCGGCGGCCTCGACCTTGGTGTCGAGGGCGTTGAGGGTGTTCCACGTCTGGGTGACGGTGATGCCTGGTCGTGACCCAATATGAATCAGCAAAAGTTGGTAACCAGGGACAAGCACGGTGCCGAATTGGACCGGGTAGCGGTACTATCGGTACGTGGCGCCAAACAGCTCGAGCTTGCCCCAGAGAGGTGGCCCTGCACGATGGAGGGCGCGCTGATGTTGCGGGAGGTTTGCTGTACCGTTTGCCTTGTCCGAGAACTTTCCCTCGATCTGTTGGTCCCGCGAAGATGGTCAAGTCAGCCGCCAGGTTACGTTACATTTGTGTCTCCAACGCAACTGGTTCTGTCGCATGTTCTTGACGAAACTGATGGGACCGGAGGCTAATCGTACCGCGCCAGAGGTGGCCTTGTCGTGGCTGCTCTTGCCAGTCACCTTGAAGGCAACATTGTTGGGGGTGTTGCTCTTGACCTCGATGGTACCGGCAGACAGGTGGTAGAAGTCCTTGTTGAGCAGCTAGAAGGAATAGACGACGTTAGCAGGAACATCTTGCGCGAATTGGCTCTCCCCAGCTCATGTCCTCATCGAGGCGAGTGGGCGAAAGCCGGGGAAGCTTGTGGAGCAGCCGAACTCACGTCGTTGGCCGACTTGGAGATGTCGGAGAAGGCTGGGATAGACATTTTGATCGGCGGGGAGGAACGAAGAGGGCGGTCTTTGGGATTGAAAGACTAGAAACAGGGTAGAGCAGCTGAACAGTTGCTTTTGAAAGTAAGAATTGCGGATGGCGGAGGTGACAAGGCTTTGTTTGTTGGGCTGGCTGAAGCTCGGTAGCTGCGACTGACAACCGCGAAATTTGATTCCCGCTCCAGAGCCATTGGCAGGTCGGCTCAAACCGGCCCCGTAAGAAGACAGGGGGGCCGGCTGGACAGACTATTGCTGTATGGAAGGTCGCAGACTCAGGCGCAGAACAAAGCACCAAGCCCCCTCTGCATTGACACAACCACAACCACGTGCTGCACCAGCGCATTTGAATGGGTCCTTATGCATGGCTGTTACTCCTATTCATGCAAAATGCCTAGGATATACAGTAAACTCTTGCCTTCAGCATTCCATACTGACTCAAGCTGTAGGTCGGGGAGACGCCGCCATCACCAGTTATTTCATTTGTTCTTGTACAGCATTCGAAGTCTAGTGGTGGAAATCAAGAAGACCAACAGCCACGTCTATGGTATTCCCAGACTCGGTCAGTCGTGGTATCAGATCACCTAGTGTCTATCTTCTGTCTCATCCCTAGATCATCCTTTTCTTCCAGTTTTTCACGACGCGCCCTCTAGTCTCGCATTACTGCGGATCCTCTACTCAACATGGTCGTACTTCTGCTGGTGAGAAGCAATCGCACTAATCCCACGAGTTAGAAACACAGATGGATATTAAAGGCCAGGGTTGTACTCACCGTCCACTGGGGTCAGTCTGCTTCACCCATTTCGGCACCCACCGCATCACAGTCGAAGCGCAACTTGGGGGGAAGTGCTCGTCGAACATGCAGCGGTACCAGTAGGCTTCCTTCGTGTCGGGGATGTCGCTGCCCCATTCGGGCTTGGGGTTCTTCATCATCTCGTCCGTGACATGCAGCTCGGCGTTATCCTTGAGCCCGTCGATCCAGCCGTAGCCCACACCATCGGAGAACTGCTCCTTCTGCCGCCAGAGGATCTCATCAGGGAGGTATGGCTCGTTATCGGGCTCGTCAGAAGTGTCGAAAGCCTTGCGCAGGATGTACTTCTCCATGCGGTCCTTGGTGATCATCTTATCCGCGGGGTCGACGGCCATAGCTGTCTCGAGGAACTTTGAAGGCGGTCAGTATGCATAAATGAGTCTTGTGTCGAATGTTTTTTCACATACCTCCTTGTCCAGGAATGGAACCCGAGCCTCAAGACCCCACGCCGAGGTAGACTTGTTAGCCCGGAGACAGTCGGCCAAATGCAGAGCCTTAACACGGCGAACACACTCGTCGTGGAAAGACTCCTTGTCGGGGGCGTGCCCGAAATACAGGTAACCACCAAAGATCTCGTCACTGCCCTCGCCACTGAGCACCATCTTGATACCCATAGCCTTGATCTTGCGGGACAAGAGGTACATGGGTGTTGACGCTCGGATGGTTGTCACATCGTAAGTCTCGAGGTGATAGATGACATCCGACAGGGCGTTGAGACCATCCTCAATGGTGAACGTCATGACGTGATGTTTTGTTCCGAGGAACTTGGCCACCTTGAGCGCCGCCTCGTTGTCGGGTGAGCCTGGCAGACCGATGGAGAAGGAGTTGAGCTGAGGCAAGTATGTGACGGTTGACAACTTGTTCTCGTCGTCGATACCCACGAGCCCCTCGCCCTTGTCCTCGTCTCCAGGCTGGGGCTCAGCGCCGCCGTTGGCCTCCAGAGCAGCCTTCTTGAGGCGCAGCGTCTCGCGCTGTGCAATTGAGGCGACTAAACTCGAGTCCAGACCTCCCGACAACAGAACACCATATGGGACCTCGGCCATCAGTCGTTTTCGGACTGACTTCTCCAAGCTGTCACGCAGAAGCTTCAGGTCGACGGGCTTTTGTGGCACCTTCGAGCCGTCCCACCAGTTCGGCTCGAAATATCTCGTCGTCTTGCCGGTCTGGCTGTCATAGATATGCCCTGGGGGAAATGCCTCGATCTTGTCGCACACGGGGTGCAGACACTTGAGCTCGGAGCCGAAGTAGACCGTGCCGGGCTCCTTTGAGGACCAGCCCTGATACAATGTGGTGATACCGATAGGGTCACGGGCGGCTATCGTACGGTCGAGCTTCTTATCGTATAGCACGAACGAGAACATGCCGTCAAGGTGCTTGGGGGCGTCGAGACCATATTCCATGTACTACGGGGTGATCAGCCTCTTCATTTCTCTCCTGACCAGATCGCGTGTGTACCAACCAGAGGGATGACGACCTCGCAGTCGGAGTGCGTCTTGAAGTGGTATGGTGTCTTGAGGGTCTTTCGGATTAATCTGTGGTTGTAGATCTCGCCGTTGACGGCGAGAATAATGCTGCCATCGGCGTTGGTCAGGGGCTGGGCACCGCTCTCTGGCTATGCGTCAGTTCAGATGCTTCCGAGGGCGGCGGGAGCGCAACGCACCGACACCAACGATACTCAGACGCTCATGGCACAAGACTGTCGCAAGAGGTCAGCAAGGCTTGCGCCACTCGTTAAACCGCATATACATATGGGGCCTGCGTACTTGTGTCCTTGCAGATGACGCTACCGCCTGTAGAGGCACCAATGTCAGTTTGCTGCTGTGGCGCAAAGAAGTCGATGTGACTCAATCCTTACTCCAATCGGGTCCCCTGTGCCGGATGCTGCAGCGACAAAGTCAATTGAAGTGCTCCCCGTCCAGGACCCGTAGTACATACGCTTTTGAGAGTTTCAATGCGGTCGGCTTGAACTTTTGCACCTCGGGGTGTCTGGGCGCACATGTTGTCAGTCGAGCTCAGTCCGCGATAACTCATCGCGATGGTGGGGCTCAAAGCTGCCCCTCCAAGGGAGATCGCCCCAAGCCATTGACTCGGTAAGGGTGGGGATTTGCACCTATGACACGCGAATATACCACACATTATGACTGGATGTTGTGTCGGCTTTGGGTATATGGGAGAGAAGGGCAGAGTGAAGGCGAACGACGATCAGGACGGCCAGCGAAGTGCTGGGCAGAAAGAATTGTTGAAGAAGAGTGTGGGAGGGAGAAGAATCAGCTAGTGAGCTAGGTCGAGCAACGGGTCTATCTATCCAGTAGGAGAGACGTCAGTTGAGTCAGAGGTCAGCCAGATTCGATTTGATAAAATGTCCTGATACAGCCCACCGCTGAGGCCCCATGCGAAACGTAACGCCCGTGATTTAATTTTTGGTCAGAGCTTGGGCGAGCTGGTTCCGATCTCGGGCGAGGCCTGAGAGAGTCATCTACTGGTCCAACGCTTATCTATCTGGACCCCTGAGACAGTGCCACGCTCCCTGATTTACACGCATTCCGTGTGCTTTCAAACGACGCCAACCGGATCCCCAAACCACTTACCTTCCGGCACCACGGATAATTACTTATTTAGCTAGATCATACATAAATAAAGTCGGGTGGGCGGTCTGGCAAGACAGCGCTTTGCACACTAGAAGTTTGCATGCTCCATACAACTATTTAGCTCCTGGGCAAATGGCGTTACAGCCATTTTTGAGACGAGTGAAAGGAATGCGGGTCGACGTTCTAAGAGTTCAGGTCTTATGCTGAATACTGCTATCCACGAAGGAGACACTGCCTCAAGTCTCAAGTTCATCAGATAAAAGATGTCGGGTCGTGAGTGATGGCCGCAGTTCACCCTTCAAACGGCATGGCCGAAGCTGGGTCCCCGGATGAGCAGCTCTCTCTGTTACATGTACAGTGGATGCCACATGAGAGGACGTAGTCAGCGGAGGAGATTCTTGACAGCATGCAACCATGCACGTCTTGACTCCACGCAATGCAATGACGTTGATCTCGTGCTGCTAATCGCATGGTGATCGTCTCTTCGATGGTTTTACTCGGCCTCTTTCCCACGCAAGATGCCGCGCATTTGCGCAACGACATCGAATCTCAAAAACTCCTTGTAAATGAATCACCTGGGCCGACCTTGCCTGGTATCCACCCTGCCTAGAACTCCGAAAAATCCTGCTAAAGCACACAATCAAGTGGGGGAAGTCTTAGCAGCGCAATAAGCCATCGCTCCTCAAGGGGCTGGGTTGTCGCGCACCACCCGCTTGACACGGCGCTCGTACTCAGCTCTGTCCTTCTTGAACAGGTTGTAAGCGTCTGCCTGTGCAGGCGACTCGGGGTTGGGGTCGTTCAGGAGGTCTTGAACGCCGATGAGGATCTGCTTGACAGTGATGGCCGGCTTCCAGGCCTCTTCCTCGTTCAGTATGGAGAGGCAGACAGTGCCACTGGGGTAGACGTTTGGGTGGAACAGAGGTGGGACGAATTTGCCTAGTCATCTTGTTAGTCCTTCGTCTCCTCCAAGTCATGCTTCGGTGATGTTCGGCTTACACTTTGGAGGCTTCGTTGGGTATTCTGATCAGGCAAACGAGTCGCATGTCAGCAGTCTGGACTTCCTGTTTCATTGGGCTGGGCAAGTTACCGTCAGGGAATTGCACGGTGAGCTTGAACTGGCCGCCCTCCCAAATGGTCTTCTCCTTGCCAGGTATACCGCACTCCCAATTCTTGAGGTCCAGGATGCCCTCACTGTTGCGCGTTGGTCGCGCGTAGAATCCGAAAGGGTGATCGCGCCGCCAGAGCTTTCTGTTCGGCCGTCTTGTCAGCGAGTTTGCACATAGACAACGCGTTCTGAAGCTGTTCGAGGCACGTACCGCTCCTCCTGGAGACGATTCATACACAAAGACATGTCTGCAACAGGGTGATGGCTCCCGTGATGGAAAGGGTGGTGGCGCACGAGGACAGCGATGGGGAGAGGATTTCCGAAAGTCGCGAGTTCACGGCGTTGGGTGGCGGCAGTCGATGGAGCGAAGCTATCACCCCAGAACCTCCGAAGCGGGATGGAAGGCACAAATTATCAAAATGGGTAGTAGAAGGGGGAAGCTGATAGTTTAGCACCCTGACAAGCTTGCTGGACAAGACAAAGGGCCAGGTGAAATCAGGAAGCATGGAGGTAGAAAGTGCAAGGTGTGGGACTGTGAGTCTAGAAGTGAGGCTTTGGTGGTTTGTCCCTCGACCTCGAAGATGTTCTCAACCCGCGGCGCCCACCCTTGACAAGGATTAGGCAGAAAATGGCACCCGCAAGGTTGCAGTGCACCCCTGAAAGAGAAGGCGGAAGGCCCTATAGGCAGGCGATCTTCTGCTTAGAATCCTGGACTTTTGGCCCCCCACCATCGCTCTGGACCGATTGCGGGGATTGGTCTCTAACTGGAACCCTGTCACTGGGTCAGTACTGGGTGAACTTCCTCGGCATTGAGCAACTGCCCTCACACACCTGCTAGTAGAAGTAGCCTAGGTATTCGGGTATTTTCTTTGGCCTCTTCTCGTTTTATACTTGTCTTACATCAAGCTATTCTTTTCTTTTCTTTACACTGCAGCTTTCATACCAGCGTTCAAAGCAACCCGCATCAAAGCAAGGACCTGGAGCTGTGACAATAGCTGAATCAGTTGCCCCTCAGTCATTACTTCTCATTGAACAAACCCCCCTCCCAAACGAGAACCTCCAATCCAGGCTTGGCAGCAAGAAAACATGGCAACTAAGCCTGGCGACACAGAGGCCTCAAAGGAGGTCTCCAAGGCAGCACAGGAGGCGAAACTGGAAGATGTGGACGACGTGCCGGATCCCGATGAGGACGATCTGGACGACCTCGATGGCATGTGATAATGAGTCTTTTGGGAGGATTCCGATGTGTCTGACCTACGAAACACAGATATGCTGAATGACTTCTCTGCGGTCAAAATTGAGTCAAAACAGCCCGAGATATCGGCAGCTGGTGCGGGCAGGCCTACGACAACATCAGCTCCAGCTACAAAAGAGAAATCCGCGACGGCCGAGGATGACGTTCTCTCGGATGACGACTTTGCCAAGCAACTTCAGGCTGGCATGGCCGAGTTAATGGGGGAAATGGAGAACTCGGTACGGTGATCCATTTTGCGTCTTGGAGACCTTGAGATACTGATATTGCCAAGCCGGAGATGCAAGCCCAGTTCGAGAGCATATTCAAGGAACTCGGCGCCGCAGCAGCAGTTACCACCACGGGCGAAGCCTCATCAAGCGGTGCGGCGCCTGGCCCAGGGGCCGAAGGGGTTCCTCAGGCAACGACATCATCCGGTGGCGCTGATGCCTCGTTCCAGGATACAATCCGCCGCACGATGGAGCGCATGCAGACCTCGGGAGACCAGGCCACCGCCGCTGCCCAGAGCGAGGGCTCGGACGACTTCATGGCGGAGCTGCTGAAGCAGATGCAGGCGGGCGGCCTGGGAGAGGGCGGCCTCGAGGGGGGCGAGGAGGAGTTCTCCAAGATGCTCCTGGGCATGATGGAACAGCTGACCAACAAGGACATCCTGTACGAGCCCATGAAGGAGCTGAACGACAAATTCCCTGGATGGATGGAGAAGAACAAGGGCACCGTTTCGGAGGAGGACAGGAAGCGCTATGAGCTGCAGCAGGGATTCGTCAAGGAGATAGTCGCCAAGTTCGAGGAGAGCACGTATTCGGATTCAAACGCCGCAGACCGGGAGTACATTGTGGATAGGATGCAAAAGGTAAGCCACCTCTGTTAGGTGTGGGCAACACCGTGTCTTTGCTGACACAAATCTTCTTTCTCTAGATGCAAGCTGCCGGGTCTCCGCCGGCAGACCTAGTCGGCGATATGCCCTCCGCACAAGAAGCACTGAACGCTCCTGACGCAGAATCCTGTAACCCTCAATGAGCTTCAGTCACCTTCGCAGGAGTTACTGTCATCTGTAGATACAAACAAGCCTATGCCGCATAATAATTACTTGATCGCGAAACGCCGTTTCGGTGATATCACATGAGAACGCCAGCCAGGATAAATCCAGTGCAATGGACAACACCTTGGACTAGACGCAGTTCTAGCCGTAGGCAGCAAGAGCCGGAGCAAGAGCCGATGAAGAGTACACACTCGAAGGACACACTCCCATCATGACAAATCCATCTCGCCTGAAGAGGCAGGCGCCTCCCGTAATCCCTGGTGCTCCTGAGATAGGTAGTCCATGAACAGCGCGTCGTAGTCGTCGTCGTCGTCAGACAGGTGGGGCGAATCAGGCGGCTTTTGCTCATGCTGCTGGCCCCACTTTTGTCCGTCAGCGCCGCCGTCGCGTATTGATGCCATCATGGCCTCGTACTCCTCGACCTCGGCTCGCTGCTCTCGCTCCAAAGTGTCGACCATCATCTCGTCCGCATCAGGATTGCTCGTCCCGGCCGTGCCCCATGGCGAGGCCGCTGATGAGCTGCTGGCGGCGGCCTCTTCCTCTTCGCGCAGTCGCGCGGCCTCCTCGATGTCCGACTCGAACACCAGCCCGTCGAGGTCGGCATTCTTTGCCTGCCGCAGGTCCTTGTTCAGGGAGAACCACTCCAGCTTGAGCAACTACACCCGAGAATTCAGCATCGCCTCAAACTTTCCGGCTTTGACGCCGCCTATCGGCAGATTATAAAACAAGACACAGAGCACACATACCTCCTGCTCACCACCCCTCCTCTCCCACCTGCTATCGTCCGCCCTCTGCCTCACATTCTTGAGAAAGAGCTTCCGCCTGCTATCCTGCGCTGCCTCGCGCTTCTGGCTGACCACGGGGTTCGGCCGCGTGGGGCGCGCCGCGAACCTGCTGGCGGGCTTGGAGGGGCCCGACGAAGACGACCACGACGCGGGGATGGGCGATGACTGAATCTCCCTCCGCGCGTTGGCGTCACATGCTGACAGCGGCGGCGGTGGTGTTGTCGCGCGGATGGGGCTGGACGACAAGGGCGAGGAGACGGCGGGCCGGTGGGCTGACGGGGACGATAGGGTGGGAGGCGCGTGGGCGGCAAAGTCGGGGAAGATTGGAGGGAGGCCCATTGTCGTGAACATGGCTCCTAGTTGAGGTATAGAGCACTACGGCGATGGACGTAGTTCAGTTAGGCATGTGCATTGAGTTGAGGTCGGCTGGTGTAAGCAGTGATCCGTCCAGAGTCTTTGTCTTGGTGGCTTGCACGTTTAAGTGTTGATAGCCAAACCGACGCGGTCCAAGTTTAATGGGCCGAACCAAAGCGCGTCACCAGGGGTCCTTGTTGAGTGGGAGTGGGGCCGCTAGGGGAGTCTTCGCTCTCGATGATGAGATAAGCCCCCAACTAAGTCGCCCGTCATCAACAAGCCTTGATCGCCCTTTCATGCCACAGTCGCATCAGACACAGATGATATGTGACAGCGTTCCCTCGGGATGGTCAGATCTCGACCAGGTTTCTAAGCTGACTGATGAGTTCGGGTTCTATGGTATCCCGCCATTCTCCCATACGAGGATCCAGAAATTGCCCCAACGCACGGCTTGATGAGGTCGACTTTTGGACTTTGGAGCCGGGGGTTCCTCTACACTGAGTGTCAGGAGTGAGAGATTTATCACATTGCAGACCCTCAATTTCATAAACCGAAGATCTTCTCATGAACTGAATACGAAGCTAGTTCACGTCACATCCATCTCTCGTCAGCCTGGGTCTATGATCTTTTGGCAACTGAAGACCACAACTGGACGCATGCGATAACAGTATGCCCCGAAGGCGACACCAGGAGGTGACGTGGTTTTTTATATCCCATGGAGAGCTGGCATTCGACAAGGCTCGTCTGCCACGCTTCAAAATTTGTACTCCGTTCACTACCTAGCATTTGTTGGTTCTTATCCTGCTCGGTGCTCAAGGCGGAGCCTCTGACTGCGAAATATATACAAAAAAGCAAAGTTGTTTTACACAAAAGGATTACTGGTCAAATATCCTTTGGAGGAGAGCTCTTCTCACAGCAGACTCAAGAGAAGTTGGACGCCGCCGTGACCTTCGAGTCAGACGCAACCGAGACCTTGCTCACCGTGATGGTGCCACCAGATGCGCTGGTCACACGAACGTCAACGGTGCTCGTGCCGAACCCGCTCGACTTCTCAAAGAAGTTGTAGTTGGTCCGAGTGGTGGCCTGCCAAGTTTTCCCGCTATCAGTGCTGACCTCAAGCTTGGAGACAGCCCTGTTCGAGCCTACGGTTTGCATGGAAAACCAGTAGGGGCTGGTCCCGGATTTGTTATGGAGGACAATAGGCGTCGTGATGCTGCAAGGAATTTCGGTGTACTGCAACCACTCGAGTCAGTCTTGCGGTTCTTTAACGGGGAAAATAACAGCATTACTACGCTGCTTAAATCCTCCAGAATCTCGAAGAATGGGAGGGCCTTGAGTCCCTCTCCAGGATGACCAGAGATGCTGGAGACGGTGTAAAATGAACATGGATTCGATGGGGTTCCTTACGGATGTGGCAATCTTGCCTGCGGAGATGGAACCGATCTTTGCAAATCCGTCTTGGAAGAGATCTAGGTGGCCTTCATCACACTCGGGGCACTGATCGACAACCTATGAAGACTGAGTGAGCTCGTGGCCAAGGAGACATGGAATGAGCAGCGGACAACTTACCATGACTTTAATCTTGCCGTTGGGCCCGGTCACCTCAAGACAAGAACCACACTTCGCGGCACTATTCCACGCAGAACCAGAAAAGGCTGTGCCATACAGCCCAGAGGGGAGGCTGGACATTGTGGTGAAAGAGCACATGCCTCCGTTGAGGTTTCCCCCGTAAAAGGTGGACGTGCCGGACACGGCAGCTGCGCTCAGCACGCTGGCCGAGCTTCCGGATGATGAATCGTCCGAGCTGCTGGATGATGTCGCATCAGAATCTGTGGAAGACGGCTCAGCTGCAGCCACAGCCACCGGGACCTGAGAGGGCAGCACTGTAGCAGTGGTTGACACCGCCGAAGAGGAGGACTTCGGCCTCTTTCCTGCGGGACAAACCGCGGCTTCACAGACGGCCGAGATGGCGAAAAGTACAACCTGGAGCTTCATATTGTCGAAGAGAAAGTGTGGGCAAGCACGCGTGCTCAAGTGTTCGATATAAAGGTGAAGCGAGGATTCTATCCGCTAACGAAAGTAAGGAACACACAGTTCGGATGGAAAACACTTGGTCAGAAGAGGGACAGTGACACCGGGAGAGAGCAAGGTCATGGCGAAGACAAAAAGGTCAAGGAGGAAGACGGCAGACAAGATGGGCACATGATATACTCGATGCCCCGGATCATGGAACATCCCCAAGGGCTCCATCAGGGGCCGGGTGGCGCCGTCGACATATTAAAAGAGCAACAAGCTTATTTACTCTAGACTCCAGAATAAGGAGGATCGAAGAGTGGCAGGCTGGTGGTGAGAGCGTAATCTCCTCCCAAGGACCAACAGACAGGCAACATCGCACGGGGGTTCACCACAGCCCGTGCTGCCGCCGGCCGAACCCGGTGGATTTCATGCACGATCATGACTCTGACTCTGATCCAGGGCGTCCCGCCCACGGAGAATTCAGCTACTGGGGACAATGCTATACGTCGAAACAAACATGTTTGGGTTCACCCGGCAGCTGGATGGCCAAGCGTTGCTTCTGCTGAGGACGCCCTGTTTCGTCTTGATAGAGTGGTGCGCAATTGGCTTACGGGAGTAAGTGGGGATGGGAATGGGAGGGATATACGATGTGATGTGGCTTGGAACGTGTGAAAGAGGCGGGTGTGCGCAGGTTCTCACCCAGACTGTTCAGAGAACGTAGGAGCAGGATCAGGCGGCCATTTGTGGGCATGAACTTCATGGTCTCTTCATTTGCTGCACCACGACCGTGCCATGATGGCCAGATTCCTCGGGGCAGGGGTCCCGTACCCAGAGGTGTCAGAATCGGGAATTATCGAGCAGTATCCACCCTGCATCATCCTATATCCCGTTTCTGAGGGACCCACCTGCTTTGCATACAACGAGAACACACAGTCCTATGCTGTATGCATTGTCATTTAAGCTGAACTCCATCGTGTGCTCAGCCATCGCGGGGCGTGGGGGCAGGTCGGCAACTGCACATATAGCCTAACGCCCAAGGGCAAAACAACCTTGCAGTACACCGCGTGAATATTATCGCCATTGCTCGTTGGCCTTCCACGCTGAGCTGGGACCCACCAAGCACTCCAGGGCTTGTTCACCCAGCACACTTCCGAATTCAACGTCGAGGACAAAAGCATCTTCCCTTCGAGTTACGCCTAGAACTTGGGCTCAACGTTATCCTTTATCTATTTTTAAGTCTTCCGGGTGCAACTAAAGGTGTTAAATATCATCTTAAGAGATCTTTTGCCTGAACGCCAGCGACTGACGATTTCTCACGCCGAGTCATTGGCAGGCCAGTGCTGGGGCGCGGTTGCATTGGTAGCTTGCTGAAGGGGTACTCCTCAACTTGGCTTGTGGCTCATTTGGGAGCGCGCCCGGGAGCCGAACACCAGACATGTACTCGCACGTCGATTCGAGCGTCTATTTCCAGGGGTGCTGTTAACGGCCACGGGCAGGGCTGAGCTAACGTGGCGTCTCCGGCCCATTGTCACTATAGAAACTGTGGGTTATCTGTGGGAGTTGGCGGTGCTCAGTGGTCATGTCATGGTCGACGCGGGAAAATAAATCAGGTGTGATTGTGGTGTCCGAAGGTGAGACTGTTGCCATCACCAAATTCCGCCGTGCAATTATTTGAGACCATAAAAGTGCTGGCATATCAGATCTCACCTGCGCAGGACCTTGTCACGTCAGTCTTCACATGGTACAAGATGCGTGCTCGTCTGAACTCATGTCTGCGTCGGGCCACTTCTAGTCCCTTGTGCATTCTTGTTGCTAGGAGCCACGGCAACTTCGTTGAATGATCGATGGCCACAATTGAGCTGAAGTGGATGGGATGAGGATGCCAGTGAAGTGAGCTCTGGGCGTGGGTAGGGTCACGTAAGTCAAATTATAGACATGCAGCTGCACGAGGCTACAAGCTTCATGAAGCATATGGAGCGCACATTGAGGCAGAGAGTTTGTACGGCCAATCTCTGAGAGCTCACATAGGCAACTGTATTTTTTGCTCACAATGACTGAGACGAGGGTCGTCGACCATCATAAAAAGAGGTCGCAGTGAGCCGAGTCTCAGTCCCACACCCAGCGGGGCCTCGAGGTAGATCTATACTGCAAATAGCAGTGTCCTTCTTCTAATCGATGGGGCAGCAGGGCTGCATGCCGGACAACATCTTGACAGCGCTTGGCAGAGAAGTCCGTGATCAGGAACATATGCACTTGCCCGCCCGCCTTTTGGCACAGACATTTGCTTTGAAGTTTGTTGCCCATAACTGGAACCGAGAGCCTGGGCAGGCAGGAACGAGGTAGCAGATTCCCCTGTCCAGTCGGTCGGTTTGACCTGCCTGCCAGAGGCGAGATCAAACATCAGACGCCGCAAGTCGTGCCCAGGCAACGATAATGCTGGTCCCAGACGTCATGCGTGCCGCCCGGGCTGTCGAAGCGCAGCTTTTAAATGGCCAACACATCCGCGCAGTGTCTTAATATTGTTTCTCATCTGACTGGCCCTGCCGTGCATCTTGTACAAGTCAACCGTAACCGAACTTTAGACGACCCCGTTTGCCATTGATTGGTATCCCACAACCAATACATCCTTCTCAGTCAAGCTCGCACCATTGCATGTCAAGATGGCTTCAGTCCCAACCGACAAGTCACTAGTTACACTTCCAGTCGATGTTCTCAAAGGCATAACCAAAAGCCTCGATGAGTCTGACGAGCAGTCGCTCAAACAAACCTGTCGCCGTATGAATCTACTCCTTGCACCACCGCCAGCGGCACACGTCCTCGCTGGAAACAACCCCGCTAGGGACGGGAGATCAACCCCGCTGCCCCAGAGCCCCCTCCCCGAGAGCGCAACGCTCACCCTGCGCGAGCTGGAGCAGGAGAACCACGAAGTCGAGCAACGCGATGCGCAGAGGGGCATGGAGCTCTCCGACACTGAGGACGGATTCGGTGACGAAGATACCAGGTCAGACACAGGGTCAAAGCCGACCAAGTACAAGGGCAGCAAGATCCTGAACTGGACGGCGCAGCTTGACTCGGCGCCCTCAAGCCCGAAGCTGCGCAGTCCTGCGTCGTTCCTGCACAGCCCTAGGCCAGAATCCCCGCGGCCGACCGAGGTCGAGCTGCCAACGAGGCAGTAGATTGGGAGTCTATCTGTCTGCAGCGCTGCGACTGGGGAATGAAGTCTTGCTAGTCAGACGTGACCGCAACCAACATTGTCTATTTCAATCTTCCCGCAATGCTCAGAGTTCCAGTCCGGCTACATCACTCTCAATGCGAAGGTGGAAAGACTCCCCCGTCTGTGCAAGGACCCTTGGTGGCGCTGTGGGGATTTGGAGAGTGAGAGTTGTTCGTCAAAAAGCACACGAGCACTCAGGGATTGACTTGGAAGGAGTTTTGCCGGGGGCATTTACCAAAGTTCTGAAATCGAGCGACATGCGTCTTAGAAACAAAAGCATCAACCAGGAAAATAGGAAAAAACAAGGTTGCCAATTGACTTCACTTTATATTTCTTGCAGTGTAAGGCAACGCAAAGTAGGAGAGAGAAAGGCCAGGCGGGAGTCGAGTCCCTTAATGGACGAGCCTCGGCCGCGACAAGGAATCGGAGCCGCCGATGTGACAGTCCCCGATGGAGATTGTTGGGGAACAGTACAGAACTATCGGCGATCAGCGGCTGCTGCTGGCAAAAACCCGCATGTGCAAGACGTCAACTTTGTCCGAAATCTGGCTAGTTCCGACATTTTTGTTTTTTCCTTCTTTCCGACCGAACCTCTTCCAACTTCGTTCTTTCCCCTGGTTTTCATGATGACGAATTGAAGCGCTCTTTAATGTATCCAATCCTTGTTTGACATAATGAAGTGGTCCAGTTGACCGTTCTCGAGCATGAACACCTCAATATCGTCGACGTTCCTCCGGCGCGTCTCGACCAGCCCGGCGCACTGGACATGCACATCATGTCGTAGTTCCTTGTCCAAGACGACCCCCGGCCAGTCAGCCATACGTCGACATCTCGACTCGGGCAAGAGATTCCAATCCAGCAGCTCAACAAAACGACCCACGAAGCCGAGAAGGAAACTTGTCTTATACGCTGCGGGTGCCGCTGGAATAGGTCTCTTGACTGTGGCAGACGACATCAAGGGCACATACGAAGGCGCAGAGAGGGCAGGGAGGGTGGCCTCTACCCTGTTCATCAACATAAACGAGTGCGTCGCTTCCTGTACTGCGCGTCCTTTTCGAAGCTGACCTGGCCTCGTCCAGCTACCGAACAACGTTGAATCAAAGGGATCAGGTCCAAGACGAAGAGGAAAAGAGCTCATTGCTGAAAAGCTGCCACAAGAGAAGTGCCGAGAGGACCCTCAGGGTGCTGGAGAAGAATGGCGGGATATTCATTAAGCTGGGACAGCACCTAGTATGTCGTGCAACAACCTCACGCGGATGCCTTGAGGCCGCTGACCCTATTTGCAGAGTGCCATGAACTATCTACTACCCACCGAATGGACGACGACATTCATCCCTTTACAGGATAAGTGCCCGGTGTCCTCAATCGAGTCGATCGAAGAGATGTTCAGGAGAGACACGGGAGAGGACCTGTCAGACTACTTCTCCGAATTTTCCCGCGAGCCGATCGGTGCTGCCTCATTAGCCCAGGTTCACTTGGCCACGATCAAGGAGACGGGTCAGAAGGTCGCGGTCAAAGTTCAACACCCAGCCCTGGCAAATTGGGCGCCCCTCGACTTGGCCCTGACGAGGTTCAGCTTCTCAACGCTGAAGAGGTTCTTCCCGGAATACGATTTAGAATGGTTGTCAAAGGAGATGGACGCCTCACTTCCCCAGGAACTCAACTTTGAATGTGAGGGCGAGAATGCCATGCGCACAAAGGCCTACTTCGCCAAGTACCCGAAACTCCCACTCGTCATCCCCTCGGTCATCTGGGCAAAGAAGCGGATCCTCGTGATGGCTTGCGAGTCGGGCCACCGGCTGGACGACCTGGAATACCTTGACTCTCAAGGTATCGACCGCGACGAGGTTTCGGCGACCCTGGCCCACATCTTCAACGAGATGATCTTCGGGGAAGGCGCACCACTTCACTGTGACCCCCATGGCGGCAACATCTCGATCCGTAAGAACGACACGCGGCGGTACGGCGCCAACTTCGATGTCATTCTGTACGACCACGGACTCTACCGCGATATCGAAACCGACATGCGCCGCTCGTACGCGAAGATGTGGCTGGCGCTCTTGGACGGCGATCTGGAGCGCATGAAGAAGCACACCAAGGACGTGGCCGGCATCACGGACGAGCAGTTCCCACTGTTCGCCTCTGCCATCACGGGCCGCGACTTCACGGTGGTGCAGTCGTCCATCATGAAGCCCAAGTCGCCGGACGAGCAGCAAACCATGTCCGGCGCCTTGCAGGATGGCCTGATCGAGGACCTGATCCAGCTGCTGGGCCAAGTGCCGAGGATCATCCTCTTGATCCTGAAGACGAACGACCTCACCCGCAGCCTCGACGAGAGTCTACACACGCGACAGGGGCCGATCAGGAACTTTCTGATCCTGGCGAGGTACTGCATGAGGACGGTATTCAACGAGCAGCTCGAGCAGATCAGGCAGCATGGGTCGTATCTCTGGCCGCCCAACACGCTGAGGCTGATAGCCGCGTCGCTGGGCTTCCTCCGGGTGGAGGTGAAGCTGAAGGCGTTTGAGCTTTGGCTCATGGTCAAGAGGATGGCAGGCTTCAACACCACGAACATGATGGGGCTGTGATCATTGCGAGAATAGTGGCCCTGTCCGATTTCGACACGGAATAGACTTATGATACCTACCTTGCTGGCTGGGAGCCTGGTAGACGGCAAGGGTGCATGAAGCGCATAGACAAAATATAAATATTTCCGAGAGAGCAACATGGAGACCTGCTGTGTGATATTTGGGGCTTAGTCTATCGATGGTATCATAGGGCAGATGACAGGGATACCTTTGAAACGGTGTCAGACCATTGGTCACGATCAGGAAGACGCATGCGGTCCCGCAGATAGTAAGCAGGCAGCCCATTCCCACCTCTATATCTCTTTCAGCCTTCCTCTTTTATCTCTCCTACCGGCACGGGTTAACATTGTGACGGGACTTGCACGCCCCGGTTCCCCCCTGCTCGCCCATGGTATAAGAGGATGCATGTTTACTATCCTCTAGTTTTCTCTCTCATGTGTTCCCCTGGACTGGCCCTGGTCTTTCTTCGTCGATCTTTATTCCCGAATTCCCCTACGGCATTGGCACGAGCTTTCCGGTTCCGAATCTGTTCGAGTTTCTCTCACTACTGTTTCCCCTCCCAGACAATGTCTTCCCCTGAGACAGCTACGCCACGAAGTCTCCTGCCACCAGGCCTCCGGAGGAGGCTGGATGGTTATTTCGGCATCCGCTCGCGATTCCAGGCCGCCGCCTGGTGTAAGTCGACTTTCTCCCCTCACACATGCCCGCTGGCCCCGAGAGCAATTCCCCTTCTTTTTTCACAGCCACATTCGGGAGAGACGCTGTGTTTTCGTTCCTCGCTTACATGTTTGACAGTCTACGCCAAAGATATCTGGGCGAATCTGCGTCGAGGTCAGCTCGGCGTGCTCCTCGGAAACAGGGCTGTTCGTGAGCACGCCTTCGCCGAGTTCTACAATGCAGAACGTGAGTTCGAGCGCACTTGCTTCCTCCACCCTCTCGCCACTGCAACCATGCTCGGACCTCCATGTACAGTCCTCATCCGAGCACCCGACAATAGTGACTCTCAATGCCCTGTCACTCCACGTATACAAAAAGATCCAGCACCATCCCTATCCACACACGCCTTAGCCCTTACACCTGTGCCACAAGCCACCGGCTTTCCCGCAGAAGGAATGCCATGTCTTTGCTGACGTCCTTGCCCCCCAGGCCACAACTTCATCGTGTTCGAGTCCACGACCCCAGTCCCCTCCCTTGTCGCCTCGGCCCATGGCATGATCCTTGACCTCGGGCCTGGGGCGGGCACCCAGCTGAACAATTTCGACGCCTCGCGAGTCGCCCACATCTACGGCGTGGAGCCAAACACGGCCTTCGCCCCGGCATTCGCCGACCGCCTGCGAGAGACGCCGCTTGGGCAGGACGGCAAGTACACGCTGGTGTCCTGCGGCGTCGAGGACGATGAGGCGCTGGCGCGGTTCGGCGTCGTGGAGGGGAGCATCGGCTGCGTCGTCAGCATGCAGGTGCTGGTGAGTTGTCCTATTTTCCGTTCCCCCGCCCCGGGATCATTTTCTCCCGTGAGGGGAGTTGGGTTGAATGGCTTTTTGGTGATGCCCGGTGGCCCCGCAGTGCTCTGTCCCGGACCCGGAGGAGCAGGCTCGGCATCTTTATAGGCTCCTGAAGCCCGGTGGTGAGCTCATCTTCTGGGAGCATTGTCGGAATAAGGACGTCGTAACGAGGTCTGTCCAGTGTGAGTCCGCGCGCCATTCCATGCCAACCTGACCCACGCGGTATCATCCGTCGCCAGAACTGGAACCACTAACCGCAGTCACTGTCTCCTTCCAGGGCTTTGGGGACTAGTCTGGCCGAGCGTGTTCGGTGGATGTCGGCTTGACCGCGTCACAAGGGAGACATTGGTCGGGGCCTGCGACTGGCAGACTGTAGAGATCGAGACAAGCATGGAGCCACACGATCTCATGCCGCGTATCTGGGGAAGACTGGTCAAGCCAGGGGCCGCTTGATATCCGCCTACCCCATCTGCGCTGCGCCGGGTGAGTGAGTCCTGCGGAACGTTGGAGCGAAAGAGAAACCGGAAATCCATTTTGACCTTACGCCGTCCTCGTGCTCTATATATGTCAGATTGGTATAAGATGCGTCCAGACACTTTGAAATCCTCAAACAAGGAAAAAGGATAAGTCTGCTCCGTCTAACCCTAATCACGATAACGATCCTTCTCGCTGACACCAATCATACCGGTGTTCCTTCTGCGCCTCTTTCCCCATGCCTCCTTTGCCCACTCCGAGAGCGTGAAACCCCAGTGGCCGGCGACGAGCGCGCCACTGAGGATGTTGATGACCTTGATGAGGAAGACCAGGAAGCTGTCTCTTGACTCCTCGATCTGCAGGAGAATGGGCTCAATGTCGTACTTGACAAAGATGCCCGGGATCACGCGCTCGTTGACCTCGGCGCTCTGCTCGGTGACGGCGTACTGGTTCGTGAACAAGGTATTGTCGTTGTATGGGCTCGCGGGCCCGACGCTGTAGACGGTTGGCACAATGGACACGAAGTACTGGAACTTGTGGAAGTTGCTCGTGGCCACGTTGACGGTCCGGTCGAGGGGGTTCTCAAGCGATGGGAAGAAGCTGCCGAAGGATAGCTCGTTGACGATGTGCGAGAAGTTGAAGGCTGTGTGCGCAAGCGCCAGTCAGACACGGACCTCAAGAGTATGGTACAGGGTGTTTGTCGCTCTCGATTGGACTTACTGTTATGGTCTAGGTGTTCTCCAAACTCCATGTACCCGTGACCCCTGGCAGTGATGTGGAAATCGCCCTGGACCCTATTCAGATCCATGCTCCCAAAGATGCGGCAGCTGTCGCTGGGGCCGCGCAGCTTCGGCGTCTTGGCCCACTTGGCCCTCTTCCCGCCCAGCCGCACGATGTCGTGGACGTGCTCCTCGCCGAAGCCCTCCTCGTGGCCCTCGCCTGTGACGACCTTGCCATGCTGATCCCTGTTGAGCCTGTGGTTGCCCTTCATGTCGACCCACTGGGACCACGAGGTTGGGTCGCGCTTGAACTTCGAGGCGGCGAGGATGCGGTCGCCGGCGGCATCTTGGACGTTGATGTGCAGGTCGGAGCACTTCATCCTCACGACCGTGTCCAAATTGATCTGCATGTCGTGTCCCACGCCCTTCTCGACGGCGAACGTGTGCTGCTCTGTACCGCGCCACCAGCGCGACAGCTCGGACCAGACGAGGACGAGGGTGACGAAGATCATGGCGACGGTCCATTTGCCGCCGCCCGCGGTCCGGGTGACATATTGGGGTTTTGATTTGGCTGCGAGGAGACGAGGCTTGTGTTAGTTTCCAAGCCGCCCTGGGTTATTTTTGGGTCGAGGAGGAAGAGGACAGAACATACGGAAGGCGTCAAATGCGCTGACGATGTTGCCAGGTGCTGGGCCAAAAGCATCCTCGTTCAGGTTCTGGTCCTTGAAGCCGTTCATGGGAGTGTGGGGGCCCTCATTCGGATAGGGACTGTCGTAAGGGCTCTGCCAAGCCATGACTGGCCGATAGAGAGACCTCTTTCAGGTCGGAAGGATATCGTGTTGGGTGCCGTCTTCGTCGTTGGGTTGGCTCGATGTGCTCAGTCGGGCGGTCGAGGTTGGTGGACAAGAGGAGCGTTGCGCCGCGAGGTTTGGCAGCCGACCCACGATGTACACACTTCCAGAAAAATCACAAACTGTCACCTCGTCCCCATATATGCCTGCTCAAAGATCCGGGTCATGCAATCGAGCCCTCTGCAGAAGTATGGGCGTGAGGGTGTTGCGTCGTCAGCTTGTGGAAACTGGAGCTCTTGGGACGATTCTGTCAATCAAAGGACAGGTCGCCAAATTGTACCTCCAGGGACAGGGTCTTGACTGGGGCCGTCACTGCGGGAAGTGGCTTGCGGAACTGGAGCTGTGCAGCGTGGTGCGGTACCTGATTGCGGGGAGCTACTTGAATACAGAGGGAAAATGGATGCACCCACAGCCTCTGTGTGGAGCCTGGGCTTTATCTAGCCAGAATACAACCGAGCTCCACTGATTGCTGCAGGGGCGTGACTTACACGGAGTACTCTTCTCGTGTGCCTACCCTTACCCCACAAGTAAAGGAGGCTCGTGGCGCCTCAATTGGATATTAGCCGGGAAGATTAACATTGGAGAAGCCTCTGGAGGATCGAATGACCTGTTTTGTCTACCAAGGTACACTACCATGGTTGTTTGTCGCTCTTGGAAATGCCAGGCGAGGCTTAAGAGAAAAGGTGGAACCAACACTTTGTCTTTAGCATGGCATCGGCTAAAGCTTCAACCAGATCATGGTGTTGCGAGGACATCCGTCTTGAGACATGTAATGATCAAGAACAATTCTCCGAGTACACGCGAGGTTGGGTGAAGCCCAAGTATTCTTCTTCTACCAATAAACGGATTCAGCCGGTACACGACGTTCTGCCCGTGTGCACCCCTGTCAGACACAAGCCAGACATGTCAACATTGTACTCAAATCTTTGCTTTACCAAGCCTGTCACGCCATTTGTTGACAAGTCTCTTCCAAGGTTGTGCCTTGGGGCTCGATATCTCGCTGCGCCGTCTCCTCCCTGGCGTAGCCGGATCTTCTCCGCCCGCCCAAAAAACATTTTGCCACTCAGAGCCATATTCTTGTTCTTGTACAAAATCCTCTGCTCATGCGATATCACCACCCCCGCCCATTGTTCCGGGGTGTAACCAAGCCAGGCCATGAACTCGGGCATGTATCGAACAATGGCCTGATCCCGCCACAGATCATCCGCGGTGACCCTCAGATGGTCGGGAAACGTGTTACTTTTGTTATTGGGTTTGAACCTGTTGAGCGACCCGCAGTGCCTTATATGTTGAGTTGCAGTCTTAAAGTCAGCGTTGTTCAGCTTTCGAGCGGTGGCGCATTCTGCCTTCAGCACTCCAAACTGGTATGGCTCCTGGTAGAAATCCTTCATGGTCGTCGTCTCTGCCCGTGAAGTCTCGGCTCGCTCGTCGTTGAAGCGGCGCCATGGCACGACATTTAGATTGAAGGCATCTGGGTGGAACAGTAGCCAGGGGCTGTCAGGGGCGTCTTTATTAAGCTCATCTGCTTCACGTTAGCAGCATGCTACAGCACGTAAAGGGATGCATACAGGAAGACTCTGAAGCATGACAGAAGGCATTTTTTTTATGAAAGAAGAGGAATTCTACCTACGGCTCAGAGGCTCTGTGCCTGTTCCGAACAGCTTATGGATCTTTGGATGTTGATGTAATGGGATCTATTTAACTTGCAGGCGCTCTGGTTAGCGCTGTCGTTACTGAACAATCGAGGGTATTATCTTGAGTACTACGCACATCGCGGAATGTTGGCACCTCGTAAAACTGGATACACCACTCCCGGGCCAGTTTCCGAATCTTTCCAAGCTCTTCAGCATCGCGATTATAGTCGTGATTGAAATATTGGAGCATAATCCCCCCCGCGTGGGCGTAGATACTATTGCGAGCAGCTACTCGCAGCTCTGAATCGGTTAATGCGGCTGAGGCCACCGCCATATTGACCAAAATTACCTGACGAGGTATTGATATTGCGAAATTAACTGTGAGCGAATGGGCATGATACGCCCTGGCGGTACAAGTTTGACCGTTCAAGTAGGAAATACTATTTCCTTTTACTTACATTGTCTATTATTTGAGGGACCGGTACTAGGCACCGTCCGACACTAACCGACTGCACCTTAAATGACATCAAAGAGCAAGAACGCCGTTTCCGAAGGTGGTTAATAGAGACGTCGCAATATCATTGAAGGAAAGGAAGCAATCTAACAAAGGTCTAAATTGGCCACAGCACCTCATTGCAAATGAGGCAGACAACCCCATTGAGTTCGAAATCTCTTGTCTGTGAGCATAGCAAATACGACCTTGATTGAGATATCTTCTCAGAGATTAGCCGTCACCTCTTATTTAAAGAGATAATCTCGCATTAGAGCATATCTTCTCATCCGCGTCTTTGTCCGAGTACCGCATTGGGATTCAACATGCCAATCTGAGAATCATATGTGTATAATTCAATCCTATGATAGAACCTCAAACTCTTACATCCGATCAGTAGCCTTTTACCCAAAGGACAAGCAGAATCTCGAAGTGCCTTTTTATTTCCCCCCTCCTTCAAGCAGTGAACCAACAACAACCCAGGTGCTCAGTCTTCCTGTTCTAATTTTCGTTAACCTTACAACAACCATAATGTCTCGACATCCTCCGCGCCTACCTGATACTCTCGTGACATATTGGGGCGGCTCTATTATGAGAGCACTGTTCCAAGAAGATCCCATTGGAGATGATGAAGAAGAAGACGAATATGGTCATCAGCGATCACCACTGGGCCCAAGTTTCCCATGGCAGTTTGTGGGCGGCCCTCTGGTCTGGCAATCCCCCCTCCCACGCTGTCAGAAAGGCAAGGCAGGATGCAAACAAGGGATCTTCCACGCTTCCTCTTCCGATGCTTCACCGAAAGATCAGGGGGCGCCCTGCTCCGTCGCTTCAACAAGAGACTGAACATGGAGGACCGCATCATACCCCACTACTTTCTCGATCACTCCAATGGCATTCCAAAAAAGACGCTCGCCCAATACCTGAACCCGGATCACATGCAGAAGCATCTCTTCGGCGCAATAGATATCCTATCGCCGTTCAGCTCGTGGACGCCCTCCCTCATGGCGGCTTACCTCTTTTCTGGCTCCGTCGACGACGTCACTGGACAAATCGTAGTCATCGACACAACTTTGATCCAGAACGAGCTGTACTGCGTAGATCACTACAGCCCGAGAGGACCCCCGAGCAAGCGGATTCACAATCCCGATCTACCATGGGAATATCACGTATATGGGCCAGTTATTAAGTAGCGCCCGGCCACGATTGTGGCAACAATTGTCTGCCATTCATAGCCTGTGCCTGAAGCCATATTGTCAAACTGCAAGTATCAAGACAGGCTAACTATAGGGAGATAAAGGCTTACTTCCCAAATTTTCATAACCTTCGTCACTGTTTCTAAGCTAACTTTGAATGCTGCAGTGGGCAAAGGTCTGTTTACGGTGCCTACGTCAGAAATCGCCGACCTATGGAAAGTTCCTCCTAGAATGCGATCTGCACCGCTTGAGGAAGAGGACATCTTAAATGCCAAGCGGATTGCTGAGCTGTTCGTTTCTCCTAATTGGGATGCTGAGGATGCCGATATAGTCATACAGCTGACGACGAACTGGATCGCGGGATGGGGCTGGACGCGCTCTCGTGACATCGCTGGGCCAGATGAGAACGGCCTCACCGCGGACGAGATCGAGCGAATACTTGTAGCCCTACGGGACGAGATGGCAGATAGGGCCAAAAGGGACACGGTTCCCCTGCTTCCCGGTGACATCGAGACGAGTGTGTACGGCTTTGAGTGGATCAATGGGAGTTTCGTTCTCCTGAGTCTGATGGATAGAATCACTGAGTAAGAGAGTGGTAGATTGTAGATTTAAGAGAGGTCCAGTCCCAAACCTACTAGATAATAATTATCCCGAATCCCATTTGTCGGTATCATGCTGCAAATTGTCCTCGTCTTCCTTTGCGAATCACAGACAACCGGCACCTCTTTCCCACTTCCCATCAATCTGAGCTGGCCATAGCAATATAGTAGAAATCGGAGATTCACACCGGCAAAAACGGAGGGTACACCGGTACATCACTCTATACCGTAGTAGCGTAGGCAGCAGGCAGCAGGCAGTAGGTATAGGTAGTGGATGTAGGTGTAGGTAAGTTTGAGGTGTTATGGGAGTGGGTGTTTGTTTGTATTTGCAATGTACCGGTGTACCCTCCGTTTTTGCCGGTGCGAATCTCCGATTTCATATAGTACGTGTTGACAGCTGCGCAAATTACAGCAATGTATGTGTGCCTCGTGATCAGGAAATTTAGGGCGTGCGCTCATGCTTGATTTCCAATGGGACATAAATAAGTCATGCGCGGTGAAGTGTGAGTTTCGGCTGTTCATGCTCTTGCCTTTTTGCTCTGCGCAATCAGGTGCAATTATACCTAGGTATGTTCTGGTTGTTGTTAGTGCTAGTATGATTAAACTCCGAGCGACTCAAGCCGGTTTTGACGCAAATTCCAAGCAGTATTACTAGACTAGCTGGTTGGTATCTGCCTACTTCGTATCTACCGTCGTCGTGCTGGGTGGGCAGCAATCTCCAACGGCCATGACATATTCCCCGCAGGTCCCACCAGACTACCGAGTACCTAGGTAGTTATGACGCTGGTCAGGGATCTTGATTCTCTATCCCGCGGCAGCACTGAAGCCTATACATTGAGTAAAGCTCTGATCACTCGCCAGAATCAAACCACGAATTCTTTCCGTTCCCTCATTCTACGATCAATCATGTATAACTCACAGATCTCCTTCACCCTCGATACCATCTGCCCCTGGACATACCTCGCCAAGAAGCGCCTTGACCTCGCCCTCGCCCAGCTGCCGCCCGAGGTCTCCTCCAAGGTCTCGTTCAAAGTCCAGTTCCTGCCGTACCAGCTATATCCTTCATTCGGCCCCGCGCAGGACAAGTACGCCTGGCAACGAGACCGCAAGTACGACAGCTCAAAGGAGAAGATGGATATGTACGTTGAGTACATGAGCACGCTGGGAGAGGCCAGCGGAATCAAGTTTAGCTTCGGCGGCGACATCGCCGACACCCTGCAGGCGCATCGCGTCATCCAGTACTTCCAGGAGAACGCGGGCGCAGAGACGGCGAACAGGCTTATAGATGCGCTGTACAGAATGTACTTCGAGAAGGAGAAGAACCCCAGCTCCCCTGAGACCTTGACTGCGGCATGTGTGGAGGCTGGTATTGATGGCGAGAAAGCGAGGGCGGTAGTGGAGGATGAGAGTGAAGGCTCGGTGGAGGTTAAGGCAGCGCTCAGGGAGTCTGTAGCTAATGCTATTGATTCTGTGCCGTTTATTGTGTTTGAGGGGAAGAGGAGGGATATCACGCTTGTAGGCGCAAAGGAGGTCCACGAGTATATAATGGCGATGGTAACTATTGCTAAGGAGAGTTCATAGCTCCTGGACGGGTGGATCGAATGAGGGTGGAGAGCACTCCTCTCCTATCTGTACGTACTCATACCGTTAATTTTAGCCTCTGAGCTTTGACCCTCTATAAAAGAAATACAGGACTTGATAGGTGGCTAAAATGTGCCACAGCCCACGTTGAGCTGGTAGGCAAGATGAGATCTCACAGAAGGCTTTTCATGAACAGCAAGCCTTTTCAAGACCACGATGCCCAGTGAAATATAGCTTGTCATTTTGACTCCAGACGGCGGTTACGCTACTTGTTCCTAGTACCGTTCAACGAGGAACTGCCGCCTCTCCTCATCCTCCATTGACTCAAGGAACTTGAGCTCAAATTGCTTCACCGAAGTGTACTTTTCCACCAACTCTGAGCCTAGCAAGTCCGTCAATTCTTCGTCACCTTCCAGAGCCTGCAATGCCTCCTCAACGCCCGCTGGCAGCATCTCCGAGACGTTCAGCTCTTTGCGATCGTTCTGCGTCAAGCTTGCCGGGTCGACCTCGCAGTCCTGCCAGACCAGCTTCTCCCTGGTTGTGAAGCCATTGGTACCGGCGAATAGGACCGAGGCGATCGCCAGGTACGGGTTGGCGAGTCCATCGAGACATTTGAACTCCCAGTGGCTGCCCTCGATCTTGCGGATGGGCGCCTCTCGGTTCTGAGTGCCCCATGTCACCCATCTGTTTTCCATAAGTCAGCACCCGCAGGCGGTCAGGCTAGCGGAAGAATTGACTCACCTCCCTCCAGCCCACGCACCATCGGCCAGTCTTTCATAGCTCGCCGGATTGCTATACGAAAATGCCGCGATGGCGCGCAGATGTTTCAGGACGCCTGCATAGAAGGGCTCATACGTCTCCTTCTTGTCGCCCCCAGCGGAAGAGATCGAGATGTGCGCGTGCGCCGCGGTCCCACAAGTATCAGGGAAAGGCTTCGGGTACAGTGTGAACTTGAAGCCCGCTGCCGTTGCCATGGCAGCAATGACCTCTCTGGCATGCAGGAGGCTGTCCACGGCCTGTACGGGCGGCAGTGGCGGGAGTACAATCTCAAACTGTCCCGGCGCGCTCTCAGCGTGGACTTGCTCAACGTAGATGTCCATCGACTCCAACGCCCGGGTGATGTCCGCGAGGAGCTTGGGGATCTTCTGGTCCGAGAAGAAGCGAGACACGGACCAGGAGTGGCCGCTAGCCAGTGGCTCGAACTTGCCCGATTCGCTGCGCTGAAGGAGCAGAAACTCGATTTCGAACCCCACCAGAAAGGCTAGGCCTTGCCTCGCCCCATGTTCTTGCGCTCTGGTCAGCTGCGTTCTGGGGCAGAGTGAGACCTGTGACAATTAGTCAGAGCTCCCACTTTGCGAACAGCAGGATACAAGAGTTGGAAAACTTCTCAAGCCACTCACCGTAGACCCGTCCTTCTCGCGGAAGTCGCCATACATATTGAAATGTCCCGGTATGGGTCCAGTCTTCAGTGACGAGAAGTCTGGGTGCAGTCTATATTCCCCGCTGGCGCTGGTTCCGGGTGACATCCAGTCATGCTGCAGCAGACCGAGGCAAGCTTTCGTAATGCCTATGTCCACGGGCTTACCCTCTTCCAGTGACGTGATGAGCTTTCTGAAGGGGATCATGCGCATTCGGGGCATGGCTGTCAAGTCTGTCCAACTGATACGAATGAAGTCTGGGGTCGGCTTGCCCCGGAGGACATGTGTGAAGATCTCAAGGTCTGTCGCTTCTTCCTCCGCGGCGGGGTCGCCTTCATAGTCCGCCTCCCACTCCGAGAACGAGAGACCGAGGTGGTATAGTTTGTTGGAGTTCTTGTACAGGATATCTCGGACGAGTTGAATCGCGGCTTTCCAGCTCATGGCCCCCTTGCGGACGTAGTCGCACAGCACCTGGGGCCCAGTCAGTGATTTCAGTTGCTCAGTGGGTAGAAACGGGCCAAACAAACTGATTCCAGCACTTCTCTTATCTGCAGTATAGCGAGTGCATAAGTCTCAGGAAACCAGTGGCCATCAGTGGACCAGATTATCTTAGACCATGGGCAAAGCTCCAGAATCTGGCGCACCGCTTTCGCCTGGCCGTCTTGGCTGACGAAGGGGAAGATTTCACCAATGTCCTGCCCGACAAATGCAGTCAGTGAAATCCGAGTCAGAAAAGTTCTTTGGGGTTAGAAATGGGCGAGTTTGAGAATTACTGATCAACATAGTTCCCGGAATGAGGTTATGAAAAAGAGAGCATAGCACGCACAGCGTACACGTTCGCATATACCGTCGCCAGATAGCCCAGTTCTCGTACGAAGGGATAGCTGGCATGTAAAAGCACGATCGGGACCTTGGGATATGTCCGGATGAACTCTTGCAGGTGCGCCGGCGAAGATTTGGTGAGCGTGAGGTCGTTATCTCCGAGTCCAGTATGGAACTGCAGTGGCTTTCTCTCTCGCCCGGGCATCTCGCTAATCAGCGCAGCTGCTCGGTGCACCAGAAGGTCGTTGAGGCCTGGGTGCTGTATCCTCGCCAACTCAGCTGGCCCAGCATAGTCCGTCACAATCTCATCGAAGGAGGCTTTTGCAACAGTCAGGTCGACCACGGCCGGTATGTCCAACCCAGTTCGGTAGCATATCACGCTCTTGAATCCTACTACCTCGGGGTCCTCGAGGGCGCTTCGGATCTCGGCGTCGAACTCGTCGACAGCTCGGTCAAAAAGATCCTCCGAGTTGTCACCCTCCTTAAATTCGGATGCATGTTTCTGAATGATCCTCCCCGCCACAGTCTCGATCCGAACGATGCGCTTGCATCCGCTCCGCGTGAACGAGTTGTGCCAATCGTAGTCGTACGCATCATCCGGGGCATCCAGCCCGTCATCCACAAGGATGGTCTCGATCCCGTCCAGACACTCACTGATCCAGTCGTCATAGTCTTCGAGCCGCCTCTGCTCAATGGCAGCTACGACGGCCTCCCACGTCTGCGCGCAGTCGAGCACGTGAGCCAGCTGCTTCACCCCGCGGAGGTGTGACAGGCTCGTGAATGCCGCGTGGATGGCGTCTCCTGATGCCTCGGTCGTGATGGAGATGAGCGGATACTTGGCCAGGGCCTCCGGTTTGAGCAACGGGTGAGCGTGATTGTCAATAATAGGACACTTGTGAATGGCACGGATCAGATCGTTCAGCTGGGCCCGGGAGACGCCCGCTGCGGGGGCTGAGGTTGCCCAGGTCATCGTGTTCACATGGAGCTCAGAGTCCTTTGGGTGAAAAGGATCCAGACTGTCAATTGCAGAATGCTTCCTGCCGTCGGCGAGATGCTGTTGGCATCGGTCTCGCGGAGGTGAGCAGGGTGAGCTGACGTTGTGAGTGTGAGATGGTCGCCCCCCGCTTCACCGAGCTGGGCGATAGCTCAAGCCCCCTGGTATGCACCCTGCATCACCCGTCGTACTAAGGAATTAAGGTATTTGCAAAGCCTCCAAAATGTACGACCACAGCCACAGAAGATTTGCTGGTGGCTGATGCGCTGGTCGCCCCCTCTTCTGGAAAATGCGGAAATTGAAACGCTTGCCACCGGGGCAAACCAAGACGACTCAACCTCATGCCGATTTTACTTCATCTTCAGAACTGGTTTGTCTAGGTGCTTGGAATCTGGGAGACTTGATGGTAATGTCTTCATAAATTACCTTATTGGACTTAAGTGCTGACAAATACTCATGGATTCACAAAATGTTCTTTTGAGGTCATCAGTTTGGCAACGTCAACTTTCGGTACTGTCAAACCCTCTCACAGATCATTCAGGCCGTTCGGATCGCCCGCGGTGCCTAGAAGTGTACCTTGGGGAAAAAAAAGATGGTTTTCTATGTCAGCGCTAATAAGATCCGGCTTTAGTGTCCCCCTGGGAGACTTGGATCTGGCGCTGTCCTGCAATGTTCCCATTAGAGCGAAGGCGCAGGCAGGTTTAAGTGGTTGTGGTAAAATATTGTTCTGCGATTTTGCCAACACCACAGCCACAACTTACTGAAAAGGGACACATTTATGCCGGCCAAGACGCTAGCTTGCCTCGACGCACTTGTATTGGACCGCCTGATCGTTGTGACCTGGCAAAGATGATCGAAGGATCTCCATCAACACCATCTCGATAGTGATCTCTTGCAAGCTGCGGCTTGAGCGTCGCCACGGCGGTGAGATCAGCGGGATTTTGTCCAATATTCTGTATTTGATATATAGGAAGAGGTGTGCTCCATGACTATGGTCAGTAACTGGACTTTGGCGTACTCCTATCCTCTTCGGCAACACCTTCAAATACTGCGATTTGGACATGTATGTGACGCACGTAAGCTCAAAACAGACTGAGAGGAGCATTCAGAAGACAAAATGACAGACAACCCAAAGAAAGCAGATCAAGGCTCTGCAGTGTAAGCTCGATCGATCAAGCCCCGTTATGGTTGAGGTCCTCGCGGCTCACTGCTTCGAAGCGAACCGACCAAACTGTCGCCTGGCGACGACAAGTACAACATGGCAGTCAACGACCAGGACCATCCACTCGGGCTCAAGCACCTTGGAAAGAAGGAAGCCTGGGTAGATTGTCCGTTCTGTCACAACAGAGTTAGAACCAGGATTGAGAAGCATGCGAGAACGGAAGACGTGTAAGACGACCTCTCCTCGTTGCACAAGTTATCACGCAGCCACGGGTTGCATTGAGCGCAATAGCCAGACTGCCCGGGAGCGGACTTAGACAGCCAGGCTGACAAGACAATGCAGGGGGTGGACTTCCTTTGCATTTATCTTCAGCTTTCTAACGGCACACATCGGCGGCCCCTTCACAGGAGTTCACACCTTTACGCACCATTGTTCGGCCTGCGATCAGGCAATCGCGGTCAGGAAACCTGGCACTCGTTTTGCGCAGACTTTGGAACAGTCCGAGATCAAGCCGCACGGGAGTCAGTAGCAGATGGCTGCGACAGTGTACATAGGAGTTTGTCCGTAGTTCCAGAGATTCATCACGCGGTCTTGCGCTTTTTACACTTCGCCTCCTCGGGGACGTTTGGGTACTGAGGCACTTCGTTGTTTTGACTGATATGAATGAATCGCTATCACTGCACCCTCATGCTGTCGATCAAGTCGTAATAGTGCGCCAGTCTCGCGCTTAACCCTGACAGTCCTGGATGCCGTGGACATACCCGATGTCTCTGTTATATTATACCTGCGGACAGTTGGGAGTTGCACAGAAACATGGTTATCTGCAGACCACCGCAAGCCTCTTGAAGTAGACAATGGCACACGGCGACGTGCAGTCATCATGAGTCTCCCTTGCATCAGACGGAGTAGGCCTGTAAATCGAAATAGCTCAAACGCTTGTCTCATTCAAGCGATGCTGCGTTCGACCCAAGTCGGGCAGGCCTGGTTGGATGGAATCGGATTACGTGCTGAAGGGTGACTCACAACAGGTTGCAAATGGAACCGTCAATATAGACACACAGACCTGTTTCGTACCGCCCCAAGGTCCGGACCGTCACCTATCTGCCTGTTCGTAACAGGCGCCATGTGCAGGATGGTGGGTACACTCGGTGTGAACGGTGGTGAGCGATGCTGTTACACCTTCCCCTAACCCTGATCCCTGATCACAGCAGCCTATGTGATATTCTCAGGTACCTGAAATAGCCGCCTGCTTCGGTTGTTGGGGATCAATCTTGTTGGCGACCGCCTTACTTTGGGCGAGTGGTGGCGAGGCGGGACATTTGGGCTTGGACCCCAAGTAAGTGTGAGGCTGTCATCGGGTGTGGGCCTGGAGTGCATTGCACTTTAGCAGGCATGCGCCGCCATATACTACAAGTCAAGGCTGGTCTAAATAATTGGGTTGGATATCTGTTCGTGGTAGGTGTGAAGAAGAGTTGTACCCTGTCTAGGTAAAGCCCAGGTCCCACGCAGGGGGTGTGGGTGCATCCATTTTCCCTCTGTATTCAAGTAGAAGTGATTGAAATTGCAGACGCCAAAGTGCAGCTCTGGTGTTATTAGACGGAGTCACACGCAAACAGGCGGAAATGTGATGAGGCGGACTTGTTGACAGTCTTCGAGCGTGAAAGAGGATGCAGGATCGCAGGTACACTTTTGCGGGGCGACACAGATGCTGATATGAAAAGAAAGTGAAAGGCGGGGAGGGTTCGCACTCGAGTGTACTTTGCTGGCTGCACATTTACACGAACCTGACACGGCGGGCGTGTCTGCCCAATAGGATCAAGCCCCAGACGCGTGTCTGCCCAGGCACTCATGTACGTACTCCTTGTAGAGTGGGGTCCTTTCGGTCAGGGCAATGCAAGGAGTCGCCTGGGCTGCAGCATGTCTTGTCGGGGTCAAGTCTCTCTGTTGTGTGTGTGTGTTGTCACTGTCGCTTGTTGACGCCCTAATTATGCGAGGGGTGGTTGATGGTCTACGTATGTTATGCGTGGAAGAAGGAGTGTGAGTGAGTGCGTTCTGCTGGTGATGTGACCGGGGACAGCTATCCACCATCCACACCTCACCACAGAGGGAGGGAGCAGCTGGGGTTTCGTTGCGCACCTGCAACTTGCACTCGCACTTTCCAAGGTTGTGCTACCCCCCCACCCCCCTCCACCTGTCCACCCCCGTTCCACATCCCCATCCCCCATCCCACCGATCTCACGCCTCACCTTCTCCTCTTGAGCGAACAATCCCAACCTGCCCATCCCATGCGCCATCCTCTGCCTCGTTTCCAAAATTCGTCCGCGCATCGCCGTGTATAAATATCCAGCGTCGCCACATCTGGCCGCAGCATTTCCCAGGCTTCACCTTCCCAATGTGTCAGTATCTGCCTCGGGAATTCTTTGGCCGCCGCATGGCCCGGACTACCAGGCGCCGGGTTGCGATTGCGAGACTGACATCTGCTGCAGCATAGATATCGCGAAATCCCCTCAAAGGTCTACTTATTCGCTCGCTGCCGCCTAGCTTCTGTGTCGCTCCAATCGCCTATATCTACCCCGAATTGCGCGACTCGTTCCCACGAGCCTCAAGTTCTCGAAGCCCGACATCAACACACTTGACTCGATCCCGACGCCCGCGTATAGCTGTTCGCACGTCGTCGGCGCTTCCAATGTTACTTGATCCGCCACATCGCTGGTTAAAGAAATGAGCTCTCCCGTGCTCAATGGCCGCTACTCCGTTCCCTCCACACCTGGATGGCAGCTTCTCCCATTTTAACATTTTCAACGACGGTGGCGCTCTGAGGAACACACCCCCTCCTGCAAATCCTGGTCTGCCTGGCGGTCCATGCAACTTTGTCGACCTAAGTCATGGGCCCAACGGTCCAAAGTGCGGCTGTCGCCGTTTCTGGGGCCGTCAGGTCGCCGGCGCAGGAGTTAATGCCGGGGACCAGGCCGGCTGGTGCATGTGCTCGCACCACGCCTGCTTCCACGATGATGGACAAAACACCCAGGTCACAGCAGCGCCCGCTGCACCAGTAATGGAATTAATGGACAATATGCCAGGACAGGAGAATGAAAAGCCAAGATCAAACCGGGCCCCACTGAGTCCTGTCCAGGATTTTGCGTCCTTCCAGATGCCGTCCAGCCTTGCAGGAGCCGCCATGGACTTCGCTGGACTCAATTTTGATTCCTTTGCATCCAATATGGGACTTTGCGCACCACCTCCACCGGTCAAGCCACCCGCGCCAGGACATGATAATGATTCCATGCCGGATACGTTGAGCTGGAGGAATGTGCCCTCCACCCAAGGATGCCCGACACCGCTCCCGCCCATTCCATCGCAGTGTCTGATCCCAGACTCGCAATCGGCTTCTACCACGGCGTCCAGCCAGATGAGGTACTTACGGCCATTCGGCGGGGTGGGCCTCAACACACTAAGTAGTGTGGCTCCAGCCAAGGCGCCGGCTGGCAAAGGCACGACTGAAACCAACGCGGATATCCAAAACTGTGACGACGCCATCACCGTCCTGTCCGGAGCGGCTACTCCAATCCCAGGGCCCTCTCAGACCAAGACTACAACCCCTGGGGCCTCAGTCTCGTCTCCTAGCCACGGGAACAATGCTTTGCGAAATCTGAGTGAAACTGTTGAGGATCACAGCCAACGACTCGACAAACTGGAGACTGGTTCGATCTACTACACGGCTCATGAAGAGTGCTCGGACAAACATGACGTGACTGACCTTCGAGTGACAGAGCTCGAGACACGCATGGATGATGCCGAAAGAAGGCTGAACGACGATAATGCCAGCCTCCTCGGCACACGTCGACTCACCCAACATGATGACGACGCCACTGTCAGCGATTTGTCTTTATCATCCAATGCCACGGTGCGGGCTGTCGAGCGTGCTGCTCTAGCCAGCCAGCTCGAGGTATTGCAAGCTCGGGTCAATCAGCTCGAGGCGTCCGCACTGCCTTCCTATACGTCTCCTTGGGAACTAGAGGTTGTGTTACTGCCATTTCCTCTACGAGGAATTTGGTTGGAAGCGCAGGATCTCAAGACCCCTCGCTCGTCTGGCGGACGGGATGAGTGGACCCCAGGGCCAAACACAAACAGCAGAGCCACCCCAGAGCCCCAAGGTCTTGCGTCGTATGACGAATGGGTTGGACAGGGTACGGGATGGCTGTTGCCTAGAGCTTGTGCTCCGGGCAGGCTAATTGATCAGCGCCTCAAAAGCCGCGGGTTGATCAAGAAAGTCCAAGTTCGGGGCGCCGATGCTCGCAGCGTCCAGATTGCCATCGGGAATGCCTTTCAGGACATTCTGCGGATGAGTCCCCATCCTGCTAGCCCTAATTCCCCATGCGGCTCAGACGCCAGAGTGCACAGGTTCTTCGGGCTCCAGCAATCTTGGGTGCCTCTGCGCAAAATACACAAGGATTCTCGCCTTCGATTCCTGTCACCTCCGGAGCTCCTGACTCCTACTCTATGGACCTCGATGTTCTTGATGGACAACGTAGTCATGAAGGCTACGGGAATGCATCGCCTTTACATCACGCAACCCGAAGCGTATCTCCAGGACAATCAATCTTTGAACTTCCTCGGTGCAAAACCTGGCTGGACTTGGCAGAGGCTTCGGGAACTGGATCGCGTTTATTCAGACTCACAGACAAGCAATGGCAGTTTCGAGGTCCCCGAAGCCGATGCACTGGAGGAGTACTGGGCATTCAACGCGCGCCTCGACGACGCTCCCAGCGCTCGACAGTCTGTCATGAGCCTTCACCAGTCGCACGAGAAGGCCGTCAACATGTCGCGGACTACAGACGGGTCGACGGATCAGTTTTTCACCGTGCCTTCGCATCCAAGCACGTCAAGAATGAGTCCCGTGATGGCCCGGGGGCAATCGCCATTCACCCAGAGAGAACGTCAACGCTCCAGGCCACCCTTTGTGCGAACTGGTTCTATGCCGCCAGTAAGCGCTCCAACCATACACTCTCCTGCACGCAGCAGCCGTCGAATGTCCTCTTTCGCCATCATGCCCTCCGTGGGTGGACCTAGTTACCAACGGCACTTATCGCCCCTTGTTACCGGCCGTCCTAGCCCTCGCCTGTCTATTGTCTCCAATGCCCCAGCAGTGGCCATGGTCACCAAACACAGACACCGAAACACTCGCTCGCCTTCACTCCGGCTACACAACACACCGCGCTGGAGTAACCGGTCCTACAGCCGCAGTCCAAGCGTGATTCCCATGCCCTTCCAACACGCTCACCCCGAGCAGCCGATCCGAGGAGATCGCCGCCCAACGCCTATGGCCTACATGACTCCCTACAGCAATGCACCGCCAGAATTTCCACCTCAAGGGCTTCACCCCAGCCGCAGTTATCATGTGCACGGAGACGACGAGCTGATGGACTTCGACGACGACCGGGGCAGCTCGACGGATCCATACGGCGAGGAGAGTGACGGTGATATGCCAGACGAGGACGACCCTGATGTGGACGTCTACGAGGACGAGGCAGACATGCTCGATGATCTAGAAAGTGGCTCAGATGGGCACCACCGTCCTGCTGGGCACTCGCAACAACATCCGGCACAGAACCAATCTTCGCAGCCCCAGGCAGAAGACATTCCTTGGCCAGGGATCGAGGACAACATGTCAGACGGGGAGAACCTGGACCCGCTTGACGTTGCCAGCGACGGTGACCACGCTGACGATAGAAGTGATGTCTCTTCACAGCCGTCTGAATACCCCAGCACCCAAAGGGCGTGGCGAGTACCTGCTGCGGGCGATGGAAGAGAAATGACTCGCGCGCTTGAGGATGACGAGGTGCCTGCGGGCGTAGCCTTTACCATACATGAGGATCCGGATGGGGAAGAGTCCGAGCCCGAGGCGCAAAATATATGGTGAAAAGATGGTAGGGGGATTTCATGACTTGATTTACTTATTTTTGGATATATCGAGGCACTGTGTGGCACATACAGCGGGAAGCCTGTGTAAGCATCGGTGTTTGGCGTTTGCAACGTAACTCAGGTGTCTGGGCGGCGTCGAAAGTAAGACATCTAAGGCGCTATTTGGGACTGTATCATTTGAAGCGAGGGATATTTCATCTCATCATTACCCAGTATATCAATCTACCTGACTCAACACTTCTTTCTTTGTGCAGTTCATCGAAGAAGACACACCGCATGAACAACTATCATGAATTCCGCGTTTAGCTCATGTAGCCGCTTGCTGACATGTCACCTGTCGATTCCCTACAATCGACGACCGTCTTCACGGCTATCGCACCTATTGGCACGTGGTCAATCACTACGCTCTGACTTCTGCTCGCCTGAGCCTGGTGCCCAACACCAGGGTCGCCGTGCCAGGACCACCCGCGGCCATCCGGGACCAGGCGCCCGGCCTCGACATCTTCGTCCCCGAGGTACTCCAGGGTCTCGAACGACGACAGGGTGTACCTGGTCATGCCGCTTCCCTGGCTCTTCTCCCTGACGTGGTGTCCCGGTGAACGCTCGCTGCGGGGCACCGACGACCCGCCGATGGTGTTGAGCGCGGCTTGCTTGCTGTGCCTGCTGCCGCTGCCGCTGCCGCCGCCAGCGGTCCCCGCGCCGGTGCTCTTGCTGGAGATGCTGCTCCTGCCGACGGTGAGGTGCGACGCGATGGAGCGGTAGAAGGGCGAGGCCAGGACCATTGTGATCAGTGGCCGCAGGACGGGCAGGCAGGCGCAGATGATGGCCATGTCGGGCTCGAGGGTCAGCCACAGCTGCGGCTGGAACAGGCCCACTGTTGCTCAGCGACAATAGAAGTCAGTCGGTCGGTCACTTCAGTCAGGTTTCGAGCAGCCGGTTGGGGATGGGCTTACGTGTGAAGTCGAAGTTGCCCTCGCCGCCTTCTACCAGCTTAAGGTGGTAGTGCATTCTGATGCCGCTCGCGGAGGTGACGGCCGCGCCTAACAGGAACACGCCGGCCAGGGCGAATCTTTGGCTTCGTGGGAGGTGCTATGGTGTCTGGAATTAGTTGTCGAAAAACCGAAAGCACACCATTCTATCCGGAGCCATCAGTTTCCAAAAGAGTAGCCAAGCAAATGCTTCCGATGGTCCTGGAAATGGTAGAACGGGGCCCGAATTGCAGGTGAGATCCCTTCAAAGGGTGAGGACAATTGTCGGGAAATTACGTACCAGCTTAGAGACCTCAAACGTCGGCAGACACAATATGATCACATCCATCATTATATTGGGGATGATCACTGCGGCATCCAAGGTCAGTCACTGAAGTACTGTGGGTGAGGTTTTGAATGAGAATGTGGTGCAGTAGTGGCTACAGCCCAGGCTGTCTCAAGATTTGCTGTCTTGAGAAGGCCTCTGAGAAACACACCACACATGGTGGAGATCCTTGCGGGGGTTGGTAATTGTGTACGGAAGCTGCTTACTGCCCAAGCAATATGCGTTCTGATCGATGCATCCATCAGGTGTCATAGCCGGTTGGAAAGCCTTTCTGACAGGCGAACACTGGAAAATGTCCACAAGTACGCCGGCGGTCCACCACATCACCGTGAGGACAGCTAGGACGATACAGCCTTTCTTCATGAACCTAGTAGGGAAGAGCCGCCAGTAGAGCGAGAGAATACTGAGCTTGGCTGTCATGATCGCCGTTGGGTAGACCATCTGGCTGGCGTAGAGGAGCTGTGGCATGGTCAATTACTCAAACGCCTGCTTTGATAACGAGAAGACGCGCGAGACTCACTTTGAGTGTGTTCCCCAGCCAGACCATAGAAGGGTCGGTGGCCATATTGTCCTTGAAAGGTGTGCCGAGACCCCCGAATTTGACCATAAGAACAGAGATGGCGTACATGCCCCAAGCGAGCACCAACGAGGCGAGGATCAGCCAGTCGTCCAGCCAGAGACCCGCATGCCGCGAGATGCGCAGCGAGATGCGCACGCCGACCACTGCTGTGACGAGCACGGCAACCGGCGTCAGGACTTGGATCATCCATCCGTCCCCTTGGACGAGTGAGTCCGCCAACATCTTTGGGAGTCTTGGGTCAGTTCCGACCGTGGTCAAAAGAAAAGTCGTGTAGGTGAGGACATCGGAGGACAGGTCATGTCAGCTCATACTAGCAGGAAGGGACGTGCCCCAAGATATCGGCTTCTGCTTCATATAAGAGGCAAGCCTGCATGAACAAAGAAAAAGGTCCTAGTTATACGTAGATGGTCTCGCGTCTAGCGCCGAGTATAACTTGGGCCTCGTCCTTGTCTTAGTATACCGGTCCGCTAGCGCTCCGTGAAACGGCCCTACGAGTTGCGCTCGGCCACACGCCCGGGTCGGATGCAACTCGACGCGGTGCTGTGGTGTCAAATTAAGTTGGTAAACAGAGTGACAATGCCGATCTGGATGGTCGGGTCCAGAGATGTTTGGAGCAGGCGACCGGCGATCGACGTCAGTGCGCCTCTCGGTACACAGAACAGAGTCCCCGCCGCGGGGAAGCTTGACAGAGATCCCCGTCCATAGACAGATAGAATGTACCAAGCCTGCGTTAAGAATATGTCAAGCTTTCGCAAGAGGGGCAGCGTCCGTTCGAGAGATATTATGATTAACTCATTGGGTCTGGTACCCTCACAGCCCTGTGCGTTATGGTACGGAGATCAGATAAAGAATAGGCGCAGGGACCAGGACGCCACCCGAAATTTACACCGAAGTCGACTGAATGAGACGCAGTTAGTCAGGTTTCGTGCATACCAACAGTAAACCTGGAGGTGTATACCTACAATATTTGGACGAGCCAGTTGCAAGCCTCGATATACCCGAACAAGTTTAGCCATTAAAGTGATCAAGTGGGTGGAATCAGCATTTACCCGTTTTCGCCCTATGAGCAGGTGACACAGGAGTTGAACCGTTTGCTATGATTTGTCACGTCTTTTATTGTGATTTCCTTGTTACTTCGCAGTCTATGTTTTATTTACCGTGCTCCTAGAGGGTTCATAAAAGCTATTGTGCAACCTCTTGTGGTAATTGTACCTTCATTGAATGCTGATTAGAATGGATGTGTCCCTCTGGGTTGGCCTTTCTATTGAGCCAGAAGAGTAAGTTTCAACAGGAGATCCCGCCTAGACCTCGCAACTTCTGTCACAATCGTCAGCCATTAACAAGCCGTTCTGGATTGCTCCTTCCGGAGTATGTCATACATGCATTAGGATTTCAGTCGGACTGAGTCTAATTATCACCTCACAAATCAGTTCCCACAGTTTAGAATCAAGTCTCAAGCACGTATGAACGAAAACAAAAGCTTTGTACATAAAATCTTGTCTTATACTCTGTATTAAATACAGTGACAGGTCTACGCTGTTAAGTTACAAGCTCTTGCTTTCAACCACCAACATATTTCATTGTTGTAAATATCATCCCTGATCTGGTAGGGACCACCACAGCATCTTTCTTCTACGCAATAAACTTTAAGGTCACATTCTCTTACATTTCAAAGGCTCCAGCCTGTGAGGAACCTGGTGGCAAACAATGGAAAAAGTCCGGTAACGCCTGGCTATCCTGATGATAATACCGTATGAACACGACAAGTGGTGACAGCCGCTGATCATCTAACGAGCGATGCGTGTACCTCGCAGAGACTTGCAGCCTCAATCATCACATTACGCAACTACAAAAGGTTGAAAGCATTGTGGGTCTTTTGATCCGAGGCTAAAAAATGGTTAGTTTTTATCAAGGCAGGGACAATCTGAGGTTTGTGCGAAGATTTGATATGGGCTGGCTGACGCAACACTTCTCATCCTGGCGATTGCTACTCAGAACGGGAATCATACGGGGACACCGGCATGATAGTACGATGTAGCCTGGTATATACACCAAGTTGTCTCCCACTATTGAAGGAATTGGCTTCAAGGTTCCAGCTAAAACACCGATCCGAAGCCTTGTAGAAGGACTCGATATTTACATTGCACGAAGACCTCACAATGGGATAATCATCTATCACTCACTTGGTCCGAAATGGGTGCCTACAAATAGTCACCTCATAGAAGCAATGAACCTTGCATTTCCCTTGGAAATAGCCACCTCTTGCCCCATTCCGAGCCTTAGTATATGGCTGTGGTTGCTTCATTGCAGCCAAAAAAGAGATACCAAGATTTTCATTATCTTATCAAATAGCTATGTTCTAGCTGGCCACTTGCGAGTCTAAAGAATGCTTGGTATGTGCGTTGTCGAGTTTAGCACC